>JANVCC010000293.1:1572057-1582491 GCA_025345505.1 Todiramphus chloris collaris | reverse complement strand
TGCCCAGAGCCCTGGGAGCAGAGGGGCAGGATCCCCCCTCCCCTGCTTCCCACGCTGCTGAGGCTGCACCCGACAGGTCTCCGTAAATCCTGACCCAAATATGTCTCAGCCTTGGGCTCCTCAACCCAACGTCAATGAGCTGCACTGCTCTGTCCCCCTGAGCTGCCACCTCTCCCGTTGCATTTCTGCAGCTCCTGTCGTTTTCAGCCTGGTTTGCACCACGGTCTGGGTGGAGGAAAGGTCTGAGCAGGACTCGGTCGCTCTGTGCTGCAGCTGGTCCAGCGCCATCCACGCCATGACTTCCCAACAAGTGCCCTGACACCTCCTCCCCTGCCGAGCGAGATCCTCTCCCTCCATCGTCCTGCAATTCCCACCTTCCCACCACGGCAAAGGGTGGGCTTGAGTGACACGACCAGTTAATCCCAGCGTCCTGCTGGGAGCTGAGTCACTAGGACCATTTTAGCACGCAAATGATGTCATAACGCTGCGAGAGAAAGTGAGACGGAAAGGATCCCAGCGCTCTTCCTCCTCTGCACCTCAACTGGTAATAAACCTCCCGGGCAGCTCGGCCCACAGAAACCAAACACTCCAAGGATTTCCATGGGTTTATCTGCATCCCAGTTGCAAATTATGGAAATGGAGAACTCAGCTTTTTACTCTTTGCCTTGCGTTTTTTTCATCCTGACCTGAAATACCATTCGTTTTTCTCCTGCTCGTGCCCTTAGATGGGCCACGGAGCCCCCAGACAGAGCTCTGGTGTGCCTTCGGTGCGACCTGCGAGTCGCTGGGAGGGTTTTGTGCTGCCACTCACCCCGGGCCCAGGCAAACGAGCTTTCTGCCACTGCTTCCCAACAGTATCACTAACCCACCGAGGTGGCCGCGCGGTCCCTTCTCACACTGCTCGCTCACAGAGGCCGTTCCAACCCGGGGGCGTTGCCACCTCGCTTGCTTCGGCCGTTGTCTCCACTGCAGATCCCTCAGGTATCTGTCACGGGATCCTTCCTGCTT
Organism: Todiramphus chloris collaris; assembly: GCA_025345505.1. NCBI lineage: Eukaryota > Metazoa > Chordata > Aves > Coraciiformes > Alcedinidae > Todiramphus > Todiramphus chloris. Next base: position 1,581,483 of record JANVCC010000293.1, on the reverse strand, counting down.
CTCTCTTCACCTCGGCGGTGTGGATTGTCACCTGCTCGAGGTGACAGCTCTCATGTCTGCTGCTCGTCCTTCTCATCACAGGGCTGCCGAGCTTTCGGAGATGAAGAAGGAAACATCCGAGTGCAGACAACGGCACTGTTTGCTTCTGAGCAAGGAAAGGTGACAAACAAAAGGGCTCTCCTGGATGGGCTGTTCTGCAGCAGGCTGGAGAGGCCACAGAGCACAGACCGTCCATGGCCTCCTTTAAGGACCAAGCAGGAACGACTCAAGACATTTGGTTTCCTTCAAAACGTTGGAAATCCCTGGCTATTGTCCATGGGAGTGATGCAAAAAACAGGGAGCCGCCAGTTCCATTCCCACTCTGTGCTGGTGGAAGGACCCACACCTTCTAGATGTGGGACTAGATGATCTTTAGAGGTCCCTTCCAACCCCTACCATTCTGTGATTCTATGATTCATGCCCTGCCCACCCCAGCATGAGCTGGGAACTGTTGGAGAAGCACCAGGAGGAAGGATGCCCCAGGGTCACCTACCCCTTCCACCTCTTTTGGAGGCCAGGAGCTGAGCAGAACAACAACAACATGTTCTGACGAGGGAAAAGCAGCCACCCAGACCATCCCAGGACATGGTTAAAGGAAAGGCAAGAGCGGGGAACTGGTGAAGACTCTTGGAAGGGAGAAGGAACAGTCTTGGCACGTGGACAGAACCGGCTGATAAACAGAACAGCGGAGTTTAGATACATATGGGTTAGTCACAGGCTGGCAAGATGCTTGAAGAATGATACAACCACTTCTCTGCCCTTGTTTGCAGCTTCCCTTGAGTCCAGCCCAGCTTTTGAAACGTGGGGCTTGTTTTTCCTCCAGATATTTTCGTGCAAAGATGACAGGCTTTGAGCGCTAAGAAGAAATTTAAATGCTAACTTATTTTTTCCTGAGGTGTGGAAGAAGGGCTTGTCGGGCAGGATCTGCACTGGTCGTGGTATCTCCCTCTGCATGTAGCCACCAGTAACTGGATTAGATGCCACCCAGCAGTGAGGGCCAAGCCTACACCCCAGTAAGTCAGAAGAGAAGGCAGAACTTTTCACCAGACCTTCTCAAGGAGGTTTGTAATCCTTGCGCATGGCAACAGGACCCGCTGCCCTCTGGCACCAGCATCCTTCAGATCTGCTGCGTTTGGGTTAAATAAACTCCTCCAAAGTCAAGGCTTTTCCCTCAGTATTGAAACCTGGCCATGAGGAACACTGTCCCACCACCACTGGAGTGCTTGGGGACACGGGGACATCCCCGGGAGCTCTGGGCTGGGCAATGCAGCCTGCAGGGATAAGGACACATGGACCTGGAACAGGAGGGTGTCATAGGAAGGTCACATGGGGAGTGGGACATCTGAGAGGAAGGGGAAAGGTGTTGGGAGACACTTGGCAGAGCCAGCTCAACTTCTCCTGCGGGAAAGGGATTCAACCCGCAGGAGACAAGATTACAGGGCCCATCTGTGCTGTGCACATCTGCCCTGGCATCCAATGTCTCCTGTTCAGAGCCTTCTCCTCCAAGAAGCTGATCCCTAAGCCTTCTTGGAATGAGACATCCACCACGTGTGCAAGAATCTTGCTAAAGGAAGTGGGTCTGTGGTCCTGAAATGAGTCCCCTCTGTCAGTGGGGTAATGGCCCCACACAATATTCTCTGCATTTCCCCAGCCACCCGTGCCTGAAGCAGCATGAAATCAGAGCAGCCCTCTTGGGAGGCAGGACTGGGGACTCTGATGGGACTGGGACATCCGAGTGTCTTCTCTTTGCCAGTGAAGTCGAGGGAAAGCAGCTCCATCCATTCCCAGGGAAGAGGGTGGTGGTGGAGAAGGAGAGGACAAAGAGGGGCTGCCTCTGCCAGCGGGTGCTCAGTGCTTTGGAGCCCCTGGGATCCAGTGGTGAGGCCAGGTGGGAATCCAAGGAGAGCCAAGAACAGCAGCAGGAGGAATTTTGTGGCAAGCTTTGACAAGCAAACCCTCCTGTGATGGGTAAGGCAACTGCTAAGGAGAACTTGTCCACCCCTCTGCCTGGTCCCACAGCACACAGGGTTCACACTTCTCAGCCAGGTATCTCCCAGCAAAGGTATCCCTGAGGTGTTTCTGAGTGACCCAACGCCAAGGGGAAGGTGTGGGGATCTCCAGGGTGTCCATCCCAGTGCTATATACAGATACCTGCTCTTTAAAGATGTCACCAACAGCAGAGGAAGAACTGGACAAAACCAGTGTAACTCTCACAAACCCCATCCCCTCATCCAGCTCAGCTGTCAGGGAGACCCACCCCGCAGAGACCCCTGCACCAAGCCCCCATCCCCCGGCACCAACAGCTTCTCCTCTTCTGCAGAGAAATCCCAGGCACGATATGAAGATGTCAAGCTCCATGAGTCAGCTCTGCCCTGGGTAACTCGTGCCACTGCTCCAACTTCTCAGCATCTTCCCGACCTGAATTTCTCTCTCATTACACCTTTGTCTGCTACGGTGAAGAGCCACGAGCTCTTAGAAATCATCTCCTCGTTTATCTACTCATCAATATCAGTTTAACTTTGCCTCCTGTGCTGCACGGACCTCTGTGAAGGCCTTGTCACGTGCATCCAAAAAGAGGCAGTGTCCCAAGCCCCACTGTCGAACTCAAGGTGTACTCTCACTCGTTAGCAATACCAAACAAAGATTAATTAATGAATGTATCACCAAGACGTGAATTTGGCTCCCTAGTGCAGAGAAGTTAGGGCAAAGCTCACGTCTATTTTGGGCTGTTTATAAACTGCTTCCTAGTTACCCAAGTTTGCCCTTTTCATCACTAAGAAGATGTGTTATGATGTAGTTACCGTATTTCTAAATATACCCAGTGCTCCCAGTATTGAGAAGGGAATGGGGGTGCCTGGAGCCAGGCCAAGAACAGAGCAATGGCTGCAAGAAGACCCGTGAGATGGGCAGAGACTGAAACTTTCCCTTAAAAACACCTTATTTTGCGCTTGGGAGAAGTTCCTGCACAGCCCAGTTGACAGACAATGTCCCACCAGCCACCTCGCAGAGAGTGGGAGGGCAGACTGGGAGGGAGGAGGAAAAATGATGGGGAGACAAGAGCAGCTCAGCTCAGTGTGCTGCTGGCTCATGGGGAGGCTGCCCCAGTCCTGGTCCTGGTCCCAGTGCTGGTTCCAGCAGGCTATGGGGAGCTGGAGCATCTTGATGCACCATCAGGGCTGTGACCCTGTCTCCAAGGTGTCACCACAGACTGGACTCCCCAGCAGCTCCTGTCCCCAGCACCTTCGTGCAAGGCAGCTATGGACCTCTAAACCATCTGGAGTTCAAGGACAAGAATCTAACCTCCCGTCCCTCCCTGCTGGAGACACCACAGATGGGGGATAACATCTTCCAGATGTTTGGAAGGCCAGTCCCACTGGAAGGACCTCCCATTCCTCCCCTGCCCTCATGCCTGTGGCTGCCTCTCGACAGTGCAAGCTTTGCTGGGTGGATTTAACTGGGGGGTGGGCGGGTGCTGAGTGGGCTGGTGACACCCAGTGCCAGGAGCTGCCAGGGGAGAGGGGCTGGGACAGATGTAGACGGGATGATGCCCGTGCCAGGCTGGGGGTTGGCAGCCACCGTGGGTGTGCGGCTGCGACACCGGTGTTGGCAGGAACAAGTGCTTCACTGCCTGCTGCGACGTGAGACCTGCTGATACCAGAGAGAGACTTGTCATCGGAGACCTCAGCGCTCCGAGCAGCTGGGGGAGAGCTCGGCAGCTGCCTAGGATGCTCCAGATGGCTCCGTGTTCTCCTCCATCCTGCAGCAAAATGCATCCCTGAGGCTTCCTGGGGCAGAGGGAACCATCGGCTTCCTGGGCTGGTTTCTGTGATTGTTTCTGTGGGTCCAATGATCCCATCCCAATCACAGAATCCCAGCACGGTGGGGGTGGGCAGGGCCCTCTGGAGATGCTCTGGTGTCCCCCCTGCTCCATCCAGCAGGGGCACCCAGAGCAGGGGCCCAGCAGCGCAGGGTCCAGCCGGGGTGGGAATCTCTCCAGAGAAGGAGACTCCACAGCCTCTCTGGGCAGCCTGGCACAGGCTCCCACACCCTCACACCAAACAACTTTCTCCTTCTGCTCAGATGGACCCTCCTGGGTTCCAGTTGGTGCCCATTGCTGCCCCTTGTCCTGTCCCTGGGCACCACTGAGCAGAGTCTGGCCCCATCCTCTTGCCCCCCGGGGCCCTTTAGCTCTTGCTCAGCATTGCTCAGCTCCCCTCTCAGGCTGCTCCTCTCCAGCTGCACAGCCCCAGGGCTCTCAGCCTCTCCTGGCACAGAGATGCTCCAGCCCCTCAGCATCTTCAGAGCTCTCAACCATCCCATCCTCATGCCCCACAGTGAAGCAAAGGCCCCAGTCCCCCACCAGCACGGGCTGACCTGCCAGTGCTGTGAGCTGGCTTTTTCTAGGTGCTAATCCCAGACCCTAACAATGCCAAGGAGGAAGGGGTGGAGGATATTTTTTTTCTTGGCCTCCAGGGATTGAAATAGAAGAAGAAAGTCAGTTCTGCCATATCCAGTTACTGCAACGCAATCTAACTGGGCCAGTTTCACTGACAAACTTGACTGGCAGCCAACTTGCTTTGTCTTCCACGGCCTGAAGCTGCTGAAGTTTGAAGGAGAGCACAGTGAGTGCTTTTCTCAGGACCTCCAGCACTGCCCTCCCCGGCAGCCAGAGCTGCACAGCCTGGCCTGGGTGCCTCTCCTCCCCTTGCCATCCCTCACCACCATCCCAAGCCCTCTCCCGCCGCGCACAGACACACGGACACACGGACATAGATGGACACACAGAGACTCTCAAGCATCTTCCAAATCACTCACTGTTTAACCAGACAATTTCCCAGCTCCCTTTTTCCACAACCCCACAACTTTCCTCCCATCCTTCTCATCGCGGACGCTTCCCCACCCTAATTCCCAGCCGACTGCTCATCTTCCTGGGGTTAAAAGCAAACCAGCATCACCAGTGAAGCTGAACACGAGTCGTGTCCCCATCCCCCCCAGCCCCACCTTGTAAAGCAGCTTTTTCAGCACCAACTCTCAGTCGGGATCACCTGCAAACCAGTGCAATCCCCTGTGGAGTCACTGGGATGAACTGGGCGCGTATAACAGCATTTCCCTTGCCAGGTAGGTTTATCCTGCAGCACCTGCAGTTCCCCACCACGGGGAAATTTTCCACTGGGAAAATAAACCCAGTGCTCCCATGGCCAGGGGCCCGGCGCTTTCTGTCCCCCAGCCCACGCTGAACACCACATTTGGAAGGCGATGGCTGCGGGGTGGGGGGAACTATTTAACCCCTTGTTCAGATCTCCAAAAGAAACATTTATTTCTCCTCTAGCTGCAATTTTAACCTTTTTTTTTTTACCCTGTTTTCTCACAGGCCCTGGTCAGGAGAGGACCCTCCTGTAGTAAGCTCCATACACATCCATGAAGAGCTATTTCCAAGCTCGATTACTCAGCTGGGAGATCCAGGATGCTGCTGGACCTGGATGAGGAATCTGAGCCAGAACAGCCCATTAAGAGGGGTATCCACATAAGCCCCTGCTCTGCTCATGCTGCTAATACTCCTCCTCAACCCCATCCCATCCTAGCAGATGCAAATCCAGCCTGGGCCATGAAATCTGCCCGTGACTCCACAGCTAAATAGCTGAAGAGTCTCCTTCTTTCACTTGCTGGCTCAGCCTGCCGTGAAAAACCAGGGGAACCAAATGCTTCCCAGCCTCCCACGCACGGAGCACATACCAAATATTCTTAGTGCAGAGGTTAATAAATGTTACAGAGAAGCGGGATTGGCTCCCACTAAGGCAAGGCACAAAAAGAGGAGAGGGACTGGCACGAAGTTTTCCAGCTCAGAGCAAGCTGGTAAAGGATTTGCTGGGAGAAGAAATGTACCTGAATCAAAATGAATTTTAACTGAACACAAACCAGGAGTCTCAAGGGCAAACACAGGGGTGATTTCTACAAGGCAGCAAACTTTCTGTCTTCCACAAGAACCAGAGGCCGTTTAAACTTTTGCACAAGCAGAACTGAAAGGACCAAACATCTGGAGATCTCCAAAGGGAAAAAAATAAATACAGGAGGAAAAAAAGAGGCAGCCTGGCATTGCTGGTGACTGCACCCTCCAGACGCAGAGTCTCTGCTCCCAGCCCTGCCAAAGGATGCTCGAGCAGAGGCTGAGGGAAAATCCCTGGGGTCAGGGCAGGTTTTGGCTTGGTGAGTAGCACCGGGATTTCAGGAAATACCCCGTTCCCTCCCGGAGAGCCTGGGTCAGCTGGTCCCTGCCTGGCTCCTCCTGAGCCAGCGCAACACACCTCTCCCGGGGTCCACGCTCTCCACCTCATCCCCTAAACCAGGTCACGGGAGAGTCTCTGCCTTCCTCACCCAAGCAGCCCAAGCATGGGGAGATGCGACTTACGTCTACCGAGTGCTCCCGCTGAAGACGCTTCCTGGCCTCCTTTTCGCGGTGGTTGAGGGTTGCATCGCAGTTCTGCGGGCCAGGAGGGGAGTTCTCGGGTTGGTTCTTCTGACTGAGCTTCAGAGGGATGTTTCCATCCGGGTCCACCACATCCAGCTCCTTCTCCAGCTCTTCCATCTCCTCTGGAGACAGAGTTGACAGCAAACTGTCAATATCTGGATCTTCGCTGACTTGTCGCCGATATTTGGCCACTTTGGACATCTTGGCTCGCTGGCGAGACACGGTTGCGGTTTTGTGGGGTAGCCAAGGAAGGAGAAAAAAAAGAGAAAGAAGCCAAAGCTCCAAACACCGCTTCCTGCAGCGGCAGCAGGTGCTGAAGTGTTAAATCTCAGCAGCTTCTCAACCGCTGCAGCCCCGGGATAGTGTAGTTATAAAGAGGGGACACCCCTCGGACCAAGAGTTGGCCAATAACAGGATTCGGGTGCTGGGAAGCCAATGGAGCCCAGCGGGAGGCGGGGAATGGTGCTATCAGAGGAGCCTGAAACCCGAGGACATTCCAGGGAACCATGCAGAGCTGCATGACCAAATTTAGTCCGGAGCATTTAGCCTTTTAAAGGCAATGGGCCAACCTAGTGAGAAAACAGGCAAAAATGCACAAGCTGGCAGGCTGGGGATCTGGGGGGTGGGGGAGGCAGAGCCCTACATGTGCCCATCGCTGGCGGAGGGCTAATAAAGAGGCCGGCGTGGCCCCGAGGTCACTTCTGTGACAGGAGGGGAGAGTTTCTGCTGTGACAGCGACAGCCCTTGGCTGGAATCGGCCCACCCCAGAGAACGTTTCCCTCTTCATCCCGCTGCTCTCCAGAAGAAGTTGTGCAGCCCTTCTGGAAAGAGCCGTGGGGTGGGTGGTGATGCTGCTGGTGCAGACTGGTTGCTTTCTGGAAGGATGTGCAGAGCCCAGAGCCTTTGAAGTGGGGAGGAAGCAGCGAGTGCCAGCCCAGCCCGGTGCCTGTGCCTCGCTCTGCGAAGTCTGGCCCTGGCACCATCCCTGGGTCGCTTTGTCAGAGCTCCTGCTGCTCTGCAGGGCTGCTTCTGCAGCTGCTCTTCACCTCAACGTTCCCGTTTGCCCTCGCCAAGCCCCAGAGACATCCCTCCTTCTGCACAGGACAAATCCTTGAGTCTCTCCAGCTTCTCATTCATGCCCTAAGCCTGGGCTTTGGTTGGAGGCACCTACTTTCCATCAACCCAACAGCCAGAGAAGCCAATGGGCACTGGCCAAGCTGCCCAGAGGGTCAGAGGCAGGCAGGCTCTTCTCTCCAAGCTTCAAGGCAGCTTTGCCCCATTTTGGACCCTTCCATTATGCTGCTGCCTTCATCCTTTTTTCTTCATCCTCAATGGACTCGAGCTGCACCAGGGGAGGTTTAGAGTGGACATAAGGAAAAGTTTTTTCACTGAAAGGGTTGCCAGGCATTGGAACAGGCTGCCCAGGGAGGTGGCTGAGTGACCATCCCCAGAGGGGTTTAAAAGCTGTAAGATGTGGTGCTTGGGGATACGGCTTAGTGGTGGACATGGTAGAGTAGGGTTAATGGTTGGACTCAGTGGTCTTGAAGGTCTTTTCCAACCTAAATGATTCTGCAGTTCTGTGAACCTTTATCATCCTCCTAATATCTGCTTCCTGCACTCAGGCCTCTCTCCTTGCTCATCCAAACAACCCACCCTTTGGTCTTCTGTAAAATAAGCTCTTAGGAGCTTTTTCCTCATCAGCCTCATCGTCTTCTCTGCTGGTCTCCCTGGCTCAGGTCCCATCCTGACTGCAGGCACAGGGTGCTCCAGGTGAGCCTCCCAGTACCTCATGTTACCAACCAGACATTCCTCCTCTTGACGGGAAATGCACATTCTTGGTGTGTTTGAGGATTTCCTCTATCTCCGGCAGCAGCAGCACAGCACCCAGCTCCTCCTGCTCATAGCCTTCCTATGATTCACCAGCACGATGGAGATTTTTTTCCAGACAGCAGAAGAAATGGTTTGGTTTAGTTTCCAAGCACATCATCGCCTTGAATTTCATTTCAGCTTCACCCCATCACTTCCATCTCCCTCATCACAACCATCAGCTTGGTGCTCACTTGAACTGAGGACTAGGAGGGACACAGCCACCCCCTTCATCTTCTCCTCTTCCCCTCACCTCAAAACTGCCATGACTGCAACATCTCCAAAAGGCAAGAGGAACCAGGGTGAATTTAGCTTCCTGGTGTCCATTTGGTGTCCTCTTTGCCCACAGAAACCGAATGAGAGTCTTGGTTCTCCCACCTTCCTACAGCCCTGGAGCTCTCTAAGGTGCTGTCTGGTTGCTTTCCAGGATACACAGGTCAAAATGTTCTAATGTTTTATTCTCTGAAAGAGAAAATTGAATTAACAGAGTCTGGGGACAGAAGGACTGGCCAAGTGCCTGGTATTTCTACGTGGTGTCGCGCTGCTCAGTCACCAAGTGCTTGTAAGAGGTCATCAACAAACTGGGAGCTCAGGTCCCAGCTGGAGAGGGCACAAAAAAAAAGGTAAGGAGGAATCATAGCTACGGGTCCCCCTCCTCCAGGAAAGATCCAAGGGGTGCCACCCCTTGCTCCAGGGACAGGGGACGTGGACAACCCCAGGGTGAGTCAGTAAAGTTAAATCAGACAAAGAGCCTTTCCACTGGTGAGCTAAACCTAGAATAGCCTGTCTGTCTGTCTGCTTGTCTGTCTGTCTGCCTTCCCTTCATGATTCTTTCCTCTTGTAAATCAGTTTTAAACAGAATAAAATCACTGCTGACACCCTGATAAGGCCCTTATTTTGTTGCTCTTGAATCTGTGACAAGAAGCACCACACAAGATCGCTAGGAAGCTGTAAATGTGACCTGAGAGGCTCCAAGTTTCTCCGGATATATCACAAAATCACAGACCAGTTTGGGTGGGAAGGGACCTGTAAAGGTCACCAGGTCCCACCCCCTG
>JANVCC010000293.1:1561579-1571657 GCA_025345505.1 Todiramphus chloris collaris | reverse complement strand
TGCTCCCTGCAGGGGGTGGGACCTGGTGACCTTTACAGGTCCCTTCCTACTGAAGCCATCCTGTGATTCTTTGTTCCTTGAGGGAGAAGTGGATTCTCCCTGCCCAGCTGGGATGTGCAGCTGCTCTGCCCTGTGACCAGCAAGAAAAACTGTTGCTCTCCCCAACCCAACTGCAGCTTCACCCCAAACCTCGCTCTGCAATACCCCTGCTCTCACAAGAGCAAGGGAAATGTGAAGAAGACATTACTGGGAAAGGAACCAGCTCCTGGATGCAGGGGAATTCAGAAAACCCCAGAAAGCCCTTGAGAAGCTTCCAGCAGCCTGCCCGGGGATGCCACCAGTGCCTCCAGCTGACCTACTGGAGGTCCCTTGGGGGACTGGTCAGTACAGCTCAAGCACCATGTGGGCTCCACAGGGAGTCCCCCAAACTCTCCAACAGCTTGTGGAAGGAATGACCAGAATGATGGCCCAGCCTGGCCTAATGAACTTGCCACTCATTAGGGAATGGACAAGGCCAACTGAGAGCCCTCAGAAGGGTCAGACCAGAGCGTGACCAGTCACAGAGGGCAGGAGACTGGAGAGGTCTCGCTCCCAGTCTCGAGCAGGCTGCAGGGGCTGGGATGAGGTGGGAGATTTTCCACTCTTCCCAACTCCTTGGCCAAAGCAGAAGCCACAATACCACCTCCTGGTGAGCTCCATTACTGCATCACCTGCCCATCGTTGCCCTCACACCACCTCTCCGTGCCCGAGGAGGCTTTTAAAGCCCCCGAAAGCAGCCAACTAAATCAGGGGGAGCGTTTCAGCTCCTCTCCATCGCTTCGGGACATGGTTTATTACAGCACGAAGCCCCTTGGTGCATGGTCCCTGCTGCCTGTTGCTCCCGGGTGATTTACCACCCTCCCGAGAGAGCTCAGCGTCGCGTTCAATCAGAGGGTGTGGAGACAAAGCCATTTACAACTTGGAGCGCTTGTGAACACGTAAGGAAAGGCTTTGGGGGTTTTGCAGCCGCCCTGGCATCTCCTGCCAGCACAGAGAGAAGTTCTCTGGGTTCCAGCAGCTTCTTGGGCTCACTCGAGACCATCTCTTGAGGGGCTCCTCAAAGCTCAGCTCTCACCCACGCTGCCTGGACCACAGGAGCATCCCCAGGGACATCTTGGGGCCAGCCCAGCTGGTTTCGGGTCAGATCTTTAATCTGTATTTCAGCTGCAGAAACAATTTGTGGGGACACTGATATGGAGCTGCTTCAGCCAGGGCTTCTACCAAAACAAACCCTCGGGCAACTGGAGGCTAAGCCTGGACCACGACGAGCTCCCCTTGGCCCTTCTTTGAGTCACAAGAACCTCAAAGTGAGTCCTGGCCACAGGAGTGAGCAGGAGATTGTGTGTCTGAGGAGACTGTTTGGATCTTTGGGGTTCGGTCACTGGGTAGGAAGCTCTGCTGTTCACTGGCCACAAAAGCTCTACCATGGGCAATGAGCCTGAGGTCAGCAGGGAAAAAAAGCTCAGATGGGAGATTGGAAAGTGCCACATTGATGACATTTCATAGAATCAAAGGATCATTCCCTGGGTTGGAAGGGACCTCCAAAGCTCATCTGGTCCAGATTCCCTGTGGGGAGCAGGGACATCTGAAACTAGAGCAGAATGCAGGAAAAGTGTAGAGTCCTACACCCGGGGAGGGACAACACCATGCACTGGGACAGGTGAGGGGTGGACCCACTGAAAGCAGCTCCATGGAGAGGGACCTTGGTGTCCTGGTGGACAAGGAGTTCTCCATGGGACAGCAATGGGCCCTCGTGGCCAGGAAGGCCAATGGTCTCCTGCGGGGCATGAAGAAAAGTGTGGCCAGCAGGTTGAGGAAAGTTCTCCTCCCCCTCTACTCTGCACTGGTGAGACCACATCTGGAGTGTTGTGTCCAGTTCTGGGCTCCCCAGTTCAAGAGGGACAGGGAAACACTGGAGAGAGTCCAGCAGAGGCTACAGCGATGCTGAAGGGACTGGAACATCTCTGATGGGGAAAGGCTGAGAGCCCTGGGGCTGGTTAGCCTGGAGAAGAGAAGCCTGAGAGGGGATCTGATGAATGGTTACAGAGATCTGCAGGGTGGGGGTCAAGGAGAAGGGGCGAGGCTCTTGTCAGTGCTGCCCTGGGATAGGAGGAGAGGCGATGGTAGCAAGGTGAGACACAGGAAGTTCCACTACAACATGAGGAAGAACTTCCCTGTGAGAGGGACAGAGCCTGTGCCAGGCTGCCCAGAGAGGCTGTGGAGTCTCCTTCTCTGGAGCCTTTCCAGCCCCCCTGGATCTGTCCCTGTGTGGGCTGCCCTGGGTGACCCTGCTCTGGCAGGGGGGTTGGACTCCATGATCTCCAGAGCTCCCTTCCAACCCCCCCAGTCTATGGTTCTATGCTCAGAGCCCCGCTGAGGCTGAAGGGGAGACTCCTTTCAGAAGTGCGACTTCAGTTCAAGTCCTGCGTGTTCCAAAGGCAGTGCCTCGCTTTTCATTCTTTAAAGCCCAGCTCTCTGTGAACACCCCAGTGCGTGGGGCCTCCCAGTAGCGTCCCAGCCGGGGACGGACGCTCTGATCTCGAGTCTCCAGCACAAAACAACTATCTCCAAACTGGACTTTTTACAAGGATGGGCCGAGGGCTGCTGGGTTGAAACTGCAAGAGGGAGATTGAGAGTGGAGAGAAGGAAGGAATTGTTGGTGCTGAGGGTGGGGAGAGCCTGTGCCAGGCTGCCCCGAGAGGTGGTGGCTGCCCCATCCCTGGCACCATTGCAGGGGAGGTTGCCCGGGGCTCTGAGCACCCTGCTCTAGGTGCAGATGTTCCTGCTCCCTGCAGGGGGTCGGGGCAGGACCCGTTAGCGCCCCGCTTCCCCCGTTCCCCTTCCCGTTCCCCTTCCCCTTCCCGTTCCCGTTCCCGCCCTCAGCGCGCAGCGCATGCGCGGATCCCGCCCCTCCCCTCTCGTCCCCTTAGTCCCGCCCTCCGCTGCCATTGGCCGGCGTTGGGCAGCGCTCAGCCAATCGCGCGGCGGGAGGGCGGGCGGAGGCGGCTGCGGCTGCCAAGATGGAGGAGTACGCGCGCGAGCCCTGGTGAGCGGCGCGCGGCTGGCGGCTCCCCGGGGGACTGGGGGGAACTGGGGGGAACTGGGGAGAACTGGTGGGGCCGGGATAGGGGGAAGCGAGGCGCGCAGGGCCGGGGGAGGCCGCTCCCCGGGCCCCCTTCCCGTCTTGGGGGGGGGGGGGCGGTTGTTGCGTGGCGCGTGACCTTGGGGCCCCTCCGAGGCGGAGGCCGCGCTGAGCGGAGCGGCCGCCCGGGCCCCGCCGGTGACCTGGGGCCTTGGTAGGGAAATCCCCGCCGGTACCGAGCCCCGCGGAGCGTCCCTGAAGCGGAGGGAGGTCCCGGCGTGGCGAGTAGGCCCTGCGGCCTACGCCGCGTCTGGGCCTCTGCGGGCCGCGGTCCCCGGGCACCCGCTCCCTGGGCGGGCCGCGCTTCGGGCCCGCAGCGGCTCCCCGGGGTGCCCTCAGCACCCCCCCGGTCACCCCTCGGTAGCCGGTGACTCTGCCCTTCTCCTTCCCCGCTCCCCTGAGGCGGGAGCCCACCGACCTGGCCTCCCGGGCAGCTGTAGCGGGGAGTTAATCGTAGAGTCCCCGACTGGTCTGGGTTGGAAGGGGCCTCAGGTCTGATCCAGTTCCATCCCAGTGGGCAGAGACTCCTCCCCCTAGAGCGGGACACACAGAGCCTTGTGTAACCTGGGCTTGAACACGTCCAGGGACAGGGTGTCCACAGCTTTGTCCACAGCTTCTCTGAACCCTGTGGTCTGACACCAGTCGCCTTTCAACAGTGGCCTTGTTAAACATTCACGGCTGTGGTGCTTGCAGCATGAAGTTTTTCTGTGTAGTAATAAAACATTTATTGCACATTGCCCTGGTGAGGCTGCATCTGGAATATTGGGTCCAGTTCTGGGTCACTCAGTTCAAGAAGAACAGGGAGCTGCTGGAAGGAGTCCAGTGCAGAGACATGAAGATGATGAAGGGAGAGGAACATCTCGAGGCTGAGGGAGCTGGGGCTCTGGAGCTTGCAGAAGAGGAGACTGAGGGGTGACCTCATTCATGGTTATAAATATGTAAAGGGTGTCAGGATTGAGCCAGGCTCTGCTCAGTGACATCCAGTGATAAGACAAGGGGCAACAGGTACAAGCTGGAACATGGGATGTTCCATGGAAACGTAAGAAGGAACTTTTTCATGGTGAGGGTGACAGAGCCTGGCCCAGGCTGCCCAGGGAGGCTGTGCAGTCTCCTCTGGAGAGATTCCAAACCCACCTGGATCTGTTCCTGTGGCACCTGCTCTAGGTGACCCTGCTTTGGCAGGGGGGTTGGACTAGAGCATCTTCCAAGGTCCCTTCCAACCCCTAACGCTCTGTGATTCTGGGATTTAAAGGAAAGCTCAGGCTCAGGGTTGACGTGCAGCGTTCTGCTCGCCTCTGCACACAGTGACTCTTCACCAGGCTATTCCCAGATGGCTCTGCTGCCACCTCTTAGGTTTCTCCGGGAGCGTCAGCTCTGCCTTTCCACAGCACAACAGTTGGGCCATCAGCAAAAGAAACATTACCTATTTATTCATTGCTGTGGGCTCCAGGTAATCTCCTCCCTCCTCACACCACAGGGATGTTTTACTGCCCAGCTGTTGGGGGTCCCCCCACTCTTTTGTCCCATTTTGCTGCTGGTCACCCCATTACCTCTTTCCCCTCTGCAGCAACAAGGCTTTTTTGTTTGCTTAAAGCATGGTGGCCTCTGTCTCTGGTGGTTCACCAGCCCTTTTGAGAGCTGCAGGAGCTTGAGGGGTCAGTTGGCCCCTCTGAGTGAGGGTCCTGGCTCAGGGGCACCCCCCGGCTGTCCTCACTCTGCTGGCCCTGCCGCCCTCTCCTCTTTTTATCTTTTTTGGAATCCCCTCAGGGAGCAGATCTGTGTGGGGTGTCCCCAGCCTCGCTGGGGCCCTGGGATAATCAAGGTCCTGGCTTCTCCTCATCTCTGAGCCCATTTGGTTGCCGTGGAGAGGAGGAGTCGGCCCTTCTCTCACTGTAGCAGCGAGCCCAACATTCCCTTGCTGCAAGGGCTCCTCTCCAAGTCAGGGAAACAATTAGTGGTAACATTAAGCTTGTAGATAAGTGCCAAATCAATAATGGAATAATCTCTTTTATTCTCTTCTGCTTCTTTCCCCTCCGGAGGTCAGGGGCTGCCAGGGATTGGAGGGGGTGGGTTGTGTCGGCTCTCGGATGGTCTGCCCAGGAGTTCAGAGGAGAAGAACCACGCAGTGGCTGTGCTGGTATCAAAGGGGTTGCTCAGTTCCAAGCTGCTCGGGCGGAGGAGAATTTAAACAGGGAAATTAAGAACCCCAAAGGTATTGGGCTAATGAGCTTGACATCTGAAGCAGGGTTAAAGATGGAAAAAAGTTTTGTGATTGGGGGTCTAATTAACGAAGCTTCTGTAAAGGACAGGTCATGATCTGCTAAATTGGAATTCTTTGACCTTGTGGGTAAAGGAAAGAAAAACACTTTACAGAATCTATTTATATTTTCAGAAAGCCTTTTACCAAGATCACTCTTAGCAAGTTAATGAAGGGAGTTGTGATGAGATGTTTTATTCATCACAAAGTACATCAAAATCTGGCCAGGAGATGAGGAGAAGAACAAAACAACCGAAAAAAAACCCCCAAACAAACCCAAAACCCTGAGAAGAAAGACTTCAGTCGCTTTTCATCTCGGCATCTCTGACAGCCACGTGCCTGGAACTTTCCCCTGATCATTAAATGTGGGGAATAGGGGCAGGAAAATACCGTGTGAAATGGGGCTGAATTATGGAATTCGGTCGAAGCCAGAGGAGCTTTGCAGCGGAGCGGGAGACGAAAGCTTGTCACGGGCAGGGCAGGAAGAAAGGAAGGGGATGGGTAACACACGATCCTCCCGCCGTTCTCTCGGTGGCTTTGGGACCTGGACATCCCTGGGGAGGACCCGTGGGGCTGTTTGGGGTGGATTTGTGACGCGTTGGGACCGGCCAAGTGATGCTGTTTGCCTTTGTTTAGCGGGTGCCCGGAGCTGGTTCCGCTCGCTGCTTGGAGCAGCCGTGGGCGAGCAGGGAGGCTGAAGTAGGTCATGGAAGCGAGGAGCTGGCAGAGTGGGTAGGAGGAGGGACTGTTTCAGAAGTGTCTGCAGGAAGAAATAAACCTGGGGAAAAGAGCCAGGTTTGGTCCCTTGGCGTGTCCTGCGAGGTGACAATGTGGCGGGCTTGGGGTGGATCCGTGACGTGAGCTTCCATGCAGGGGCTGGGAGCTGTAGGGAGTCTCCAGGGACAGACACGTCAAGTGATTTGGGGATCTTATGGTTACAAATCTCTGCAGGGTGGGGGTCAAGTAGAAGGGGCCAGGCTCTTGTCAGTGCTGCCCTGGGATAGGAGGAGAGGTGATGGTCACAAGCTGAAACATGGGAAGTTCCACCTCAACATGAGGAGAAACTTCTTCCCTGTGAGGATGCCAGAGCCTGTGCCAGGCTGCCCAGAGAGGCTGTGGAGTCTCCTTCTCTGGAGCCTTTCCAGCCCCCCCTGGCTCTGTTCCTGTGTGGGCTGCCCTGGGTGACCCTGCTCTGGCAGGGGCGTTGGACTCCATCATCTCCAGAGGTCCCTTCCAACCCCCACCAGTCTATGGTTCTGTGACTTGCTCACAGGAGCACTGAGCTTGCCCGACTGTGACTCTGCAGTGTGACCCAGCTGGTTTTTGCTGGGTTTACTGGTTATTGCCAGCACAGGAGTCACCATCTCCTGAGTGCTTGGCTTCTGCTGTGAGATTTTGGTATAACATGGAAAAAAAAACGACAAAGGAACTTTGTTATTTTATGCTTCAAAATTACCAGCAAGCAATGGCCGCAGGGGTTAATAGCAGGTTAGTGCTCCTCTGGCTCAGGAGGTCGGTGTTGGAGAGGCCCGTGGTGGTTGGCAGTGGTTCTGAACCCCAGTTGCAGCTCGTCTGACTGGTGTTGGAAGCGTTCACTATGAGGCTTTCGCTCGCTGGTCGGGAGCGTTGGTGTTGTCGGAGCCAGGAATGGAGGCCTTCTGGACCTCTGACTAACCCCATGTTTGGTTTGGATGAACTTCGGAGCTCCAGGATGCATCAGGAGGAGCCTTTCCAGTTCAAGAGAAGTCAGAGGGCTTTGAAGTCCCTGATTTCAATAACCAGAGCTAACAACATGCAGGAGGAACTGAGAAAAGCGCCGTTTTCTTCCAGCTGTGAACTGACTCTCGTTGAATTTGCCACCAAAGTTTTCTGTAGGTGAAGAACAGCAGATTTAAAGATTTTTACCCTCCACAAACTGGGCAGGGCTGGAATTCTGCGGAAGTTTTACGTCTCCCTGCCTTGCATGAGGAGTTCAGGCAGTTCTCCTGGACATTTGATGGTTGAATTTGATGAGAGGACTGTTCGGTGGATAAGGAGCTGGCTGGATGGTCACATCCAGAGGGTGCTGGTCAATGGCTCAGTGTCCAGGTGGAGATCAGTGACAAGTGGTGTCCCTCAGGGGTCTGTACTGGGACCTCACCTGGGGCACTGTGTCCAGCTCTGGAGCCTTAAACACAGGAAGGACACGGACCTGATGGAGTGGGTACAAAAGAGGGCCATGAAAGTGATCAGAGGGCTGGAGCATCTCTCCTACCAGGACAGGCTGAGGGAGTTGGGGTTGTTCAGCCTGGAGAAGAGAAGGCTCTGGGGGGACCTTACTGTGGCCTCCAGTACCTGAAGGGACCCTACAAGGACATGTGGTGATAGGACAAGGGGCAATGGTTTGAAACTGGAGCAGAGAAGATGTAGATTGGACATTGGGAGGAAGCTCTTCACTGTGAGGGTGGTGAGACCCCAACCCAGGCTGCCCCGAGAGGTGGTGGCTGCCCCATCCCTGGCACCATTGCAGGGGAGGTTGCCCGGGGCTCTGAGCACCCTGCTCTAGGTGCAGATGGCCCTGCTCCCTGCAGGGGGTGGGACCAGATGACCTTTGGAGGTCCCTTCCCACCCAGAGCATTCCCTGGTTCAGTGCTCACTGCTCTGGGCAGAGGTTGGGTTTGGTGTGCTGTGCTGTCTCCTGCTGGTGGGTTTGTGGATGTCTGGAGTGGCAGGCTTGGTCTTCACGATGGTTTTGGACACCGAGCCGCGTGTTCCCATGGTGAATTTCCGGTTCAGCGCGTGAGTGGTGGATCCCTTCTGGTTGAACAGGTTGGAACTCAGTCTTTTCCTCTTTGCTTTATTTCACAGTCCCTGGAGGATAGTAGATGACTGTGGAGGTGCTTTCACGATGGGAGCCATAGGAGGTGGCATCTTCCAGGCTATCAAGGGGTTCAGAAATTCCCCAGTGGTAAGTAGGCTCAGGTGAGGTTGCTCTCCAAGCGTGGTCCTGCCTCCTCCACCCGTCCCAGTGCACCTGGCCAACTGGAGGTGAGGCAGCAGCAATCCCTGCGCGGCGAGCGGGAGCCAGGAACGTCCCTCGGGTCACTACTCCAGCCCTGGAGGGGGTGAAGGGCTCGTGCTCCACACAGGTCCTTCCTTCATCTTCAGATGTGGTGGCAGCAGCCAGCTGAGCTCCCCTGGGGGAGGGCACAGAGGGGACACGACGTCACGGCCCCTCTTCTGCCCTCCCTTCCGTCAGCACCTGAGGATGTGAGGCCTGGGCTGTTCTTCCTCCTCTGGCCCCCTCTGTTTCTTAAGAGGAATCTTTTCCTTCTTGGGATTTCCAGACAGAGAATTCTTTCCTCAAATTAACCTCTTATTTAATCCTTAAATCATATTGAAGTATAGGAAAGTATTTAATCCTGATTCTGTGGGGTCCTGGATGAGGTGTTTAGTGTTCGAAGCTGAATTACTTCTCTTAGCTCCTGGGCTGGTGAGACAGGGGCTAAATACTCTACTGGAGCCATGGGAATGACTAAACTGGGGACAACTGGTGCAATCTGGACTCGATGATCTCAGAGGTCTTTTCCAGCCTCAGTAATTCTATTCTGTTCTGCTTTGGCAGAGGGGTTGGACAAGGTGATCTCCAGAGGTCCCTTCCAACCCCTGGCACTCTGGGATTAGTGCTGTGATTTCACTGGACCAGGGGGAAGAACATCAGATGAACCTCTTGGGCTGACAAAAGCAGTTTAATGAAACAGCAGAGCAAAAGAGAACAAAGATTTCCTCTCTGCTTCCCATCAGCAGGCACTGCCCGGCCCCTTTCTGGGGAGCAGGGCTCCAAACGCGCAGCGGTTTCCGGGGGGGGAGAAGCTGATGCCCACCCCCCCATCCTTCTTTCTGGCTGTTCTTGTTGAGCTGATGTCGTGTGGTACGGGATATCCCCGTGGGTCAGCTGTCCCAGCTGTGTCCCCTCCCGAGACCTTGTCCCCCCCATCCCAGTGCGGGGGGAATGCTGGAAAACCAGCCTGGGTGCCGGGCGAGCCCTGCCCAGCAGCAGCCACAGCCCAGGGTGTGAGCAGCACCTTTCCAGCTCCCAGTGCAAAGCACAGGGCTGGGAGGGCTGCTCTGGGGACCATTCACTCCAGCTTGGTCCGACCCAGTTCCCCTCCCTGCAGGTACCGCACCCGATGCTGCCGTTTGCTCCGCCGCTGTCCTGGCCTCGGACTGTGGCACAGCCCTCGAGGGAGCCTCGGAATTTGTTGGGCCTGGGACGAGTTGGATCTGCTGGAAAACTCTCCTGCTTTAACTGGAGTTTCTCCTCTGTTGCAGGGTGTGAACCACCGGCTGCGGGGAAGTTTGACGGCGATTAAAACACGAGCTCCCCAACTGGGAGGTAATTGCTTCTGTGTGGTTGGTGCACTGGTGGGTGGCAGAGCTGGGTGCTGTGATGCAGTGCTGGGGGCCAGCTGGGTCTCAGTGGGGTTTGACAGTCCAAGCAGTGAGTAAATGTGGTTCTGATCAATCCAGAATGAGTTCACACAGGGAGGAACCTGATGAAGTTCGACAGGGGCAAGTGTAGGGTCCTGTGCCTGGGGAGGAATTACCCAATGGACCAGTACAGGGCAGGGGGGACCTGCTGGGAGCAGCTCTGCACAGAA
>JANVCC010000293.1:1530108-1546579 GCA_025345505.1 Todiramphus chloris collaris | reverse complement strand
CAGGGGAAACGCAGCCCTGGGTGTGCTCTGCAGGGCAGGCCCCGGTCAGATCCTGCTGGCAGGAGGTGCTCAGCCATGCCCGGGGCTGGCCTGGCACTGGGTTGTTACTGCAGCCGAGGGCAGAGTTCAGCCCATCCCTGGGTTCGGCGCCCAGAGGCTTTCCTGGTTCACCAGGACACATTTCTCCATCCCTCTCTTGCGGAACGTTGTTGGCAAAGCCCCAAACGGGTGCTGAGCGCAGCCCCGGGGCCCCACTGGGTCTCCCACCCCCCAGGGACTGGACCAGCACAGGACCAGCCTGGGTCGTGTGATCCCCAAAGGGAGAACCCAGCACCCGGCACGCCCTGGCTGTACAAGGCCTCACCCTGTGCGTGGAGGCCAAGGCCACCTGCAGCTCCAGGGCTACCAAACCGCAACCCCCCCTTGCCCAGTCACCTAACAAGTGTGTCCAGATGTTGCCGGTCTCCGTGTGTATCCGGAAGATGCTCTTGAAGCAGGCTCGGAAGGAGGGCATGGGGGGCCGGTGGCCGTGCAGGAGGTAATCGTTGTCCTTCAGCCAGTCGGGCAGCACGTCGTAAGGGATCACGCGCCAGCGCCCTTCCCACACCTGCAACGTGCCCAGTGGTGGCCCCCGGAACCTCGAACCAGCCCGGAGGTTCCCGAGCCAGCCCAGAGGATCCTGGGCTCACGCCGACTCGCCCCAGGAGCCTAAAGCTGCAGGCGGAACAAGCCCAGCGAGGTCCTTCCCCGCAGCCAGGGCCAAAAGGGCCCCACGAGCCTCCTCCGAGAGAGGAAGTTCAGCTCTTGCGCCATCAGCGCCCAGTGGGACCCTTTCAGCTCCCCAGACGCCTCTCCCCTGGGAGTCAGAGGCGACTGGAACCCCTGGGTTTAAGCTTTTCACATCCAAAGTAACTGTTCCCTGCAGCAGGGAGCTCCCAGTTGGGTCAGGGAGGAGGAAGTCCCAGTTGGTAACAGAACCAGCCCAGCCTCAACCAGTGCCACCGCTTACTGCACCACAGTGCCCACGAGGACAGGCACTGGGCGGACTCCCAGTCCTGCTGGAGGGCCACAGAGACACTGGAGCTGCTCCCCAGGTCACTGCTCATCCACCATGGTTGGGCACAGCCTCCACACCCCCCCCCAGTCCCTCCCAGCACTTCCCAGCCACCGCTGTGCCCTTCCCACACTAGCCACTGCTGGGAGCAGGCACAGGCAAGCGGAGCCCCAGGAGCTACAGATGGGCAGAGTGAGATGTCCCAGCCCCCAGTGCCACCCCGAGCCCCCAGCCTGGTGCATCTGAGCCCCAGATGGGACCCGGGAGATGGCTACGTGCTCCCGCACCTTGTAGACGAACTCTTCCATCTTCTCCATGGCGTGATGAGCCTGCAGAGGCAGAGTCAGCACACGGACCACCTCCTCCTCCTCCTCATGGGCCGCCGGGCACGGTGGGTCCTCAGCCTAGGGGGAGAAAGGCCAGGAGGAAACCATTCCTGCCACAGGAGGAGGAGGAAGAGCCGGGGGAGAGCAGCGAGTCCCTCCTGAGAGCACCTGGGGCTTCATCCCTTCCCGAGGGGACAGGCGGGACCCTCCGGCCACCACCGCTTATGCAACACGCCGCTGTCTTAACCATCTCGGGCGGGCTAATCCCAGATTTATCCTTGCTGAAAGGCGGGATTACCGGGGGGGGGATTTTCATCCCGAGGCTGGAACGGCCGCTCGGCCCAGGCAGGAATCCCGACCCTCCGCCCCGGTCACGGTCAGCCCAGCGCGGAGCAGGAGCTTCCCTGGGCTGGGAATGCTCTGCCCGCCCCAGCTCAGCTCCCTCCATCCCTCCTTGCCGTTAATGGCTCGGGGAAAGGCGATTCCCAGCCCTAAGAGAGGGACGCAGGGGGAACAGCCGGTTCACCGGCAGCTCCCGGCTGAGCCTCCTCACAGGGAGGAGAGGTTTTTGGGCCAGCTCCGAGCAGAGACCAACCGGCCGAACCGGCAGCGCCCGGGCGGCAAAACCTCCCGGGGCTCGTCAGCGCTGGGCAGAACCGGGGGGCTCTGCGGGCCCGGCCTCCTTCAGGCTGCTAACGGGATACGAGGCGAATCGGGACCGGGCGGAGCGGGACCGGCCGCGGCCCCGTGAACCCCCCCGCGACGCGCCCGTTCCGGGGGAAAGGGGAGTGCTGGGGGCGGGGGGTCCGCGGGTCTTACGCTGGCTGAGCCGGCAGCTCCTTGGTCCCCTTTCTCCTCGAGAAGCGGCCCCAGCTCGGCCAGCTCCAGGTGGGCTCTGTCCCGGCCGGCCGCGGCCAGCCCGTTGCCCTGCCCGGCGGCGGAGGCTTTGCGGGACGCCATGGAAGCGGCGGGGCGGGTTCCGGTGGCCGAGGGCAGCCGGTGCGAGGTCCCCTCCGCGTCCTTCTGCCGCCGCGCTGGGGAGGGGGGAGGGAGGAGGGAGAGGAGAGTCACCGGGAACCGGCGGCCGCGTTCCCCGGCCCGGGCCCTCCGACCGACAGGCCCAGCCCTCCCCGGGGCACCGGCGGGGCCGCCACCCGCCCGGACACCCCCGGCCCGCTCCGCCCGCACTCACCGGCCGCTACATCCCGCGCAGGGCGGCGGCGGCGGCACCGGAAGCGACGCTGCGGGAACGGGCCGCTTCCGGTTACGACGCCCCGCCCGGCGCGGAGACGACGCCCCCCTCCTCCCCCCCCCCCCCCCCCCCGCTCCCGGGACGGCGCGGGGGGAGCTGCGCGGGTCTCGCTTTCTGATTGGTCTCGGACGCTGTCTGTCAATCGCTCTCCCCGCCCCGCCGGCTGCCGGCCGCTGTGATTGGACGAGGCTCCCCCAGCTGACGCTCCGGGGGGAGGCGCTCTAGCCCGGCCGCGCCTCTCTGTGGCCGAGCGCTCGGCTGCCCCCTCGCGGAGGGGCGGGGCGCGGCGCCGGGAGCGCCACCTCCGGGAGTCCCGCGATGGCGGCGGCCGGGCCCGGGCGGAGCGGGCAGAGAGGGCCCGGGGACGGCTCCGCTGGGCCGGGCCGGGCCGGGCCGGGCCGGGAAGGGGAGAAACCCCGCGGGCCAAGGACTGGGCCTGCCCCCCCCCCCCCCCCGGCCTCCGGTTACAGTGTCACTGCAGCTCCGCGCTGAGAGGGCCCCGGGGGGCCAGGCCCAGCTCTCCGTGCGTCCGGCCCGGCCCCTTGTCCGCACCCGGCCCCTTGTCCGCACCCGGCCCCCTGTGCCCACCCGGCCCCCTGTCCCCACCCGGCCCCCAGTTCCCACCCGGCCCCCAGTTCCCCGGTGAAGGCCCTCCAGGGCTTCCCCAGCCGCCGACAGCCCCGGAGAGCCAACGGCCGCAGCAATAATTGATGGCCAAGGTCGCCCTGGGCCTGGCGGGGCCGGCTCTTCTTTCCCTGCCCGGAGGTTTAATTACCTCCGCTAACGAGAGCCGGGGTTGGAGACTCCCCTCCGCTGCCCGGCACAATGGCGGATCCTGTTCCCCATCAATCATTCATGGCCCAGCCGCTGGAAGGGGTTTCTTGGGGGGTTGCTCAACTGGGAAGGGTGGGCTGGGGGGTGCTGGATTTCCCAGCCTTCCCAGTGTCAAACAGGCGCTGCCGGTGCTGGGGTGGGCTGGTGGCACTGGGTCCCCGCAGGGTGAGTGGTGGTGGGGTCTGGAGGAGACGTGGGGTTTTGGGGGTGAAGTGGGAGATGGGGGGGGACGGGAGATGCCCAGGGGGTTTTGGGGGGCTGGGTGGAGGTGGGGATGGCAGGGAGGGGTGGTCCCATGTCCTGCCAGAGCCAGGGGGTCCAGGACAAGGTCAGGGCTGGCCATGGCTCTCCTCTCCTAGGGACAAACGCTGCCGTGTGTCCCCCGCTGTGGAGTCCCCATGGGCGTCCTGAGCTGCATGAAATACCTGATGTTCACCTTCAACGTGCTGGTGTTTGTGAGTCCACCTGGGCCCGGGGGGGTGCGGGGGCGGAGGGGACCCATCCCCTGGCTGTGCCATCTCCAGCCAGCTCAGGGCTGGGATGACACCGGTCCCATCACCATGGTGTGTCCTGCAGGCTGGGGGGACCTGCCTGGTGGGCGTGGGTGTCTGGGTGGCCGTGGACCCGGCTGGTTTCCAGGACATCGTGGCCGCCAAGCCCGTGCTGAGTGTGGGTGCCTACCTGCTGCTGGCCGTGGGCATCGCTCTCTCGCTGCTGGGCTTCCTGGGGTGCTGCGGGGCCCTGCGCCGGAGCCGGCCCCTGCTGCTGGCTGTGAGCGAGGCGGGGGACACGGCAGGAGGGCAACCATCGGGAGGGGGCTGTGGGGTGCAGGAGGGGGAGGGATGAGGGGACATGGGGGTGGAGGGTGTTGGGGGATGGAGTGTGTTTTGGGGATGGAGGGTGTTGAAGAATGGAGGGTGTTGGAGGGTGGAGTGTGCTGGAGGATGGAGGATGTTGGGGAGTGGAGTGAGATGGGATGGAGGGTGTTTGGGGAAGAAGTGTACTGGAGGATGGAGGGTGCTGGGGGATGAAAGGTGTTGGGGGATGGAAGGTGTTGGGGGTTACTGGGTGTCCTGAGGCTCTTGGCGTTCCCCCTCCTGTCCCTGTCTGCTCTCAACACAGCCATCCCCCAGCCCAGTCCCCACCTTCTAAGTCTTCCAACTGAGTGCCCAGAGGATCTGCTAAAGCCACCAAGCAGGGTCCCTTCTCTCGTGTCCCCCATGGTGTTTCCTGTTCCCTGCTTTGCCTGCGCGGTGGGGAGGGCGAGAAACTCCTCTCCAAGCACCCACCCCCCAGTTCTTTACCCCCCAGCCCCCGGTGCTTGTTTTTCACCCCCTCCTCAGAACCGCCGTGCTCGGAGATGTGGCAGCTGTCCCCAGGAGCTGCCCACAGGTCCCCCGTGTCCCCCTGGCCAGCGGGGCAGAGGGCAGGGCAGGGCAGGGCTGGCTGCAGGGGGAGGGAGGCAATGGCCGGAGCGAGGTCGGGCTGCTCTCTGACTCCTTCATCCCGCTGCCTTCCAGTTCTTCATCCTCGTGAGCATCGTCTTCGTCACGCAGCTCGTTGGGGCTGTTCTCTTCCTGGTGCACTGGAAACAGGTACCAGCCCCGCGTCCCGACGCCGTGGGCAGCCCCTCTCCTCCCTGTGCCATGCCACGAGACCACAGGGGGATGGGGCTGGTGTGGGGACATCCTTTCTCACCCTCATCTTCCTCACCAGCACCCTGACGTGACCTGAAACCGGGTGGGTGGGTTCCCACATCCCCTTGAAGAGAGCTGGTGCCCGGGCCAGCACGGCACTAGGGGGGTAGGGGTGGCTGCACGGCCCCCACAGCCCAGTCACTGGCACCAGTCCCCCAGTGCTCACTGGTGGCACCGATCCCGCAGATCCAGCCAGAGCTCTTCCTGTCCGAGCTGCGGAGGAACTACCATGGGGACGAGGGGGCTGAGGTCTTCTCCACAGCCTGGAACACCCTCATGGTCACGGTGAGCAGCCAGGAGGATCCCTGGGGGCTGGGGTGCAGGGCCTGGAGCACCCACAGGACCTGCCAAAGGGGAACCCAAATGCAGGCGAGAGGCTCGTGGACCCCAGGCAGACACCGAGCCGTGTGCTGGGGCTGCTCCCCCTCCCTCCACCTCGAGCGACATCCCCCCCATTCTGGCAGCACGCTGAGGGTGTTTCTCTTCCTGTCCAGTTCTCCTGTTGCGGTGTTTTAGGACCCGAAGACTTTGGGAATGGGTCTCGCTTCCAGGAGCTGCACCCAGGGACACCCTGGCCGCGGGCGTGCTGTGCCCGGGATGGGCTCCTGCAGGTGGGCGAGCTGCTGGGCTGGGAGCAGTGCCAGGAGAGGAGCCCCGGCTACATCCACGAGCAGGTAGGGGACAACCCTCCTGTGTCCCCCTCCCACTTCCCAGCCTGGGGGCATTGGGGTGGCAGCACCTGGGACGCTGCAGCCCAGTGACTCCCCATGTCCCCAGCTCGTCCAGCCCCACCACAGTGTCCCCCCCAGCACCCTGATCTCACCCTCTGAGCTCCCTGCAGCCGTGAGGAGCACATGGGAGCTCCTCCTCCATCACCTCTCTGCCCCCAGGGCTGCTTCTTCACCTTTGGCAGGACCTTGCAGAGGTACATCTCTGTCCCTGGGACTTGCAGCTTGGCCGTGCTGGGCATCGAGGTACAGAGTGGGGCTGGAGGGGTCAGGGTGGGCAAAAAAAGAGGGAGATTGAGAGTGGAGAGAAGGAAGGAATTGTTGGTGCTGAGGGTGGGGAGAGCCTGTGCCAGGCTGCCCCGAGAGGTGGTGGCTGCCCCATCCCTGGCACCATTGCAGGGGAGGTTGCCCGGGGCTCTGAGCACCCTGCTCTAGGTGCAGATGTTCCTGCTCCCTGCAGGGGGGTGGGACCTGGTGGCATTTACAGGTCCCTTCCCACCCAAACCAGTCTGTGCTTCTGTGGTTCCACGGAACAGGCTCAGGTTGGACTCTCAGCTGTCCCATCACCCCCAGAAAGCAGGGGCACGTGCAGCGGGTTGGTCTCAGGGTATAAACCCAGCCTCCCTCTGCAGATGAGTTGGGTTGAAGGTCTGGGGGTGTGTGTGTGTGTGGGGGGTGCTGCTCAGCAGGGTCTCTGCACGTCCAGGGAACCGGCCTGGGCTTCCTCCACCGTGGGGTCAGGGCCACGGGGGTGCAGCCCTTCGGGGGGCACAGCAACTGCCCGGTGTCTGGTTGGACCGGGAGCAGGGGACAGGGACTCTCACGTTTCAGCAAGTGGCCCCAGCAAGGGTGGCCCTGCAGGGGGGACCCACCTGCTCCCCCCTCCTCTCATTCCAGATCTTTGCCATGTTCTTCGCCTTCTGCCTTTATTACAACTTCGACTGAGCAGGACAAAGCGCAGCGGAGAGAAGAGAAGGGCTTGGGGAGCAGCAGCAGGGGAGGATGCTCTGCTTCATGGGGTCACAGAATTGCTTTGGTTGGCAGAGCCCTTTCAGAGCATCGAGTCCAACCGTTCCCCCAGCACTGCCAGGGCACCACTGACCCCTGTCCCTCAGCACCACAGCTCCACGGCTTGGAAACCCCTCCAGGGATCACGGGGACTCCACCCCTGCCCTGGGCAGCCTGGGACAGCCCTGGACAACCCTGGAGGGGGCTGGGGGAAGAAATTGTTCCTCAGCTCCAACCTAAACCTCCCCTGGGGCAACTTGGGGCTGGTTGCTCTTGTCCTGTCCCTTGTTCATTGAGAGAAGACCCCGATCCCCTGGCTCCAACCTCACCTATCGCTGCACAGCTCTGTACTTCACCATGCAGTTTGCCCCCCTGGGAAGGAAGAACCTCCCCCAGTCCCACCTCTGCTCAGCAGGCACGTGAGGACAAGCCTGACTGGCTTTTCTCACAGCAGGGATGGGACGTGGCTTAAATTCCTCACAGGTACCTGTGCAGAGCAGGTGGCCAAGCATCAGATCTGCTCCCACTGCCATCAGCCTTCACAAAACTCAACAGGCCAGTCCTTCCCATCTGCTGCACCACCACCAATCGTCCTCCTTCCCTCCTAAGCCAGCTCTTGCTCTGCTCATCACCCCATGCTGCTCCATCCTCATTCCACGCCTGGACCTCTTGGGCACCTTCTGGGCTTTTCCCCTTCACCAGCCACCTCCTGGAGACACAGCCCAGGTCACGTTGGATGGTCCAAGCTGGACTCCAACGCGCTGCTCTCGGGTGCTGGAGCTTTAGGTCTTGGGAGTCTAAGTTTCAACAACTTCTTTGATAGCCCTGACAGCAGAAGGGACACGGAGCCTTTGCTGGAGGAGGCTTCCCACAGATTCCTGGCATGGTGGTGGCTCCACCTCTGCTCTCAGCTTCTTCTGAGGCAGGGACAGGAAAACAGAGACTGAAACGCTTGGTGCCATCCCCACTGGAAATGGGAAGCTGAACCAGTATCTGCCAGTTTGCCTTCTCTTTGCAATATTCCAGAACTCCACAGGACAGAAAAAATTATAAATTAAAGCTTGGGATTTTATTTCTATCGTAGAACTTTTCACAAAGCAAAACCACAAACCTCCAAACCAACCAACAAATCCCCACCCTCCCCAAACCCAACAAAACCCAACCCAACCTAGGGAATAGAAAACCAAACCAAAAAAAGAACCCCAAGATCCTGCTGCAGCCACATCCCGGGCAACACACCCGTGGGAAGAGAAGAGGAGGGTCCAGCCAGAGCCGGAACGTGGCCCACTCAGGAATCCAGGCGAGGTTTCTTCTCCTCCTTGCCCATGTCCCCCCCTTTCCTTTTCTGCGTGGTAGAGTCGTTGGTGGCACTTGTTTCGCTTCGGTTTGTTTTCTCCTCCAAAGGTTTGGAGGCCTGCGAGCACACAAGAAAGAAAAGCAAAGTTGTGAGTGATGGGGTTTGAGGGCCCTCGAAACGTCCCCGCCTCGGAGCGGCCGGCGGTCGCAGAACTGACAGCGCTTCCAGTTTGGCCCCAGTGCCCCTTCGGGGTTCTGAGTTTCAGCAAGGCCAAGTGCCAGGCCCTGCACTGGGGCCACACCAACCCCATGCAAAGCTCCAGGCTCGGGGAGCTGTGGCTGCAGAGCTGCCTGGGGGAATGAAGATGAGCCAGCAGTGTGCCCAGGGGGCCAAGAAGGCCAAGGGCATCCTGGCCTGGATCAGAAACAGTGTGAGCAGCAGGAGTGGGGAGGTGATTGTCCCCCTGTGCTCAGCACTGGGGAGGCCTCACCTCGAGTGCTGTGCCCAGGTTTGGGCACCTCAGGACAAGAGAGATCTCGAGGGGCTGGAGCGGGTGCAGAGGAGGCAACGAAGCTGGGCAAGGGACTGGAGAAGAGATCATGTGAGGAGCGTTTGAAGGAGCTGGGCCTGGTTAGTTTGAGGAAGAGGAGGCTGAGGGGAGACCTCATCACTCTCCACAGCTCCCTGACAGGACATTGCAGAGAGGCTGGTGCTGGGCTCTTCTCTCAGGGGATTAGGGACAGAACCAGAGGGAATGGCCTGAAGCTGAAACAAGGGAGGTTCAGACTGGACACTAGGGAAAAATTCTTCACGGAAAGGTAGTAAAACATTGGAATGGGCTGCCCAGGGAGGGGGATGAGAGATTGGAATGGGCTGCCCAGGGAGGGGGGTGAGTCCCCATCCCTGGATGTGTTTCAGCATCGCTGAGATGTGGTGTTGGGGGACATGGTCTAGGGGTGAACTTGTAGAGTAGGGCTAATGGTTGGACATGATGATCCCAAGGGGCTTTTCCAACCCCAGTGATTCTGTAAGTGCGACTGATGTTTACATGACGCCTCTGTGAGAGGATTGGGGGTGCAGAGGAGGAGATGGGAAGGCCGCACCCCACTGGGGATTGCCCGTGAGTGGGTGGGGAACGGGCGTAGCAGGGCCTACGGCACAGAGGCAGCAGGGCACAGAGCCTGGCAGGTCAGAGCTGAGGAAGGAAGAGAGCGGTGGGATCCCCGGGGAGGGTTTATCAGGCCTCAGTCTTCCTCATCCTCCCCTCCTCAAGAAGCACTGCAAGGGTTGGTGAAAGAGTTTGTTTGCACCTCGAATACTGTGTCCAGTTTTGGGCCCCTCTCTCCAAGAAGGACGTTGAGGTGCTGCAGAGGGTCCAGAGGTTGGGCTACAGAGCTGGTAAAGGGTTTGGAGCGTGTGTCTGCTGAGGAGAGGCTGAGGGAGCTGGGGCTGTTTAGCCTGGAGAAGGCTGAGGGGAGACCTTCTTGCCCTCTCCAGCTCCCTGAAGGGAAGGGGTAGCGAGGCGGGAGTTGGGCTGTTCTCCTGGGGACAAGGGACAGAACAAGAGGCAATGGCCTGGAGCTGACCCAGGGGAGGTTCAGGCTGGATCTCAGGAAGCATCTCTTTCCAGAAAGGATTGTCAGGCACTGGAATGGGCTGCCCAGGGAGGCGGTGGAGTCCCCAGCCCTGCAGGTGTTTAAGAGCTGGGCAGATGTTGTGCTGAGGGACAGGGTTTAGTGGGTTTGATAGGGCTGGGAGTAAGGTTGGACTTGATGCTCTTGAAGGTCTCTTCCAGCCCAAACTATTCAACAATTCTATGAAAGGCCACACTTCACTGGAAGGAGAGAATCTTAAAACCATCTTCGAAATAAAATATAAGGAAATTAAAATACCCAGGATGGAAGGAATCAAAGAACCAAGGGCAGAAAGGAACGGGGAGGGGCAGCCTGGGAGGAGAAGGGAAGCGGGGCCGGATTCTCACCCTCGGCGGCTGGCTGGCGTGGCGTGCCGTCCACTCCCTGGCATTCAGCAGGAACAGCTGCTTGTTGTACTTGTACTCCGAGGACTAAAGGGGACGAGTGAGACAAAGGCAGAGATTTCACTGAACACAAACATCACCCCGAGAAGCCGCGACGGAGGCTTTAGGGCTCCTACACGTGACAAGTGTGTGGCATGAAGTATAAAATTCATTTTAGTTGTGTTGCGTTATGAGGCTGGAGGATAAAACCTTTTACTGGCATAAACCCCACAGCGCACGGCTCAGCTGCTCCAGGGAAAGGTCCCCAGGCCTGATCCGGATCAAGCTGCACCACTGTGGAATGTGTGGGTGTTAATCCAGAGCGAGAGCAGCGGAAGCACGGCCTAAATCTTAAGAGTCGTGGAATCGCTTGGGTTGGAAGGGATCTTTAAGCTCATTGAGTCCAACCCTTCCCCCAGCACTGCCAGGGCACCACTGACCCTGTCCCTCAGCACCACAGCTCCACGGCTTGGAAACCCCTCCAGGGATCACGGGGACTCCACCACTGCCCTGGGCAGCCTGGGACAGCCCTGGACAACCCTGGAGGGGGCTGGGGGAAGAAATTGTTCCTCAGCTCCAACCTAAACCTCCCCTGGGGCAACTTGAGGCCGATTCCTCTTGTGCTGTCCCTTGGGAGCAGAGCCCGACCCCCCCTGGCTCCCCCTCCTGTCAGGGAGTTGTTGAGACCTTCTCTAAGGTCTCCCCTCAGCCTCCTTTGCTCCAGGCTAAGCCACCCCAGTTCCAACACACATCCCTTCCCAGGTGGTGCCCACAGCCACAAGGGAGGAGGAGGAGCACACGTACGATGTCTGCCATGAGAGGGTCATCCGGGTTGGGCTCTGCCATCAGCAGCTGTATGGAGGTCAGCAGCGTGGAGATGTTGAGGGAAGGTCTCCAGGCACCCTGCGAGGAAACGGGGCGAGAGAAGCAGTCAAGCAGAAAGAAACCTTCCTGAGGGCTGCTTGGAGAAACCGCTGACCTCAAAGCATTTAAACCTCAACCCGCCCACAAGCTGCCTCAGAACTTGGAGCGTTTCATACCCATCCATGCTCAGCACCAACAGAGCAGCCTGACTGACAACCATGGGCCGTATCCTGCCCGGCCCTGCTGGGTCAGTTTTGGGCTTGCCCGTTTTCACAGGGTCACCCGATGCCTTTTGATTTCAATCCTTCAAAACCTTGGAAACTTCTACAGAACAAAGAGGGTCATGTTCTAGTTGCTAAACAAAGGAGACGCTGCTCCAACCCTTTGCTCCAGCGTAAATAAATCAGTAGGAAGCAGACACTCAATAAGGCTTTTACAAGGAGCAGATAAGGAGCTCGTTATCCTCCCCGGGCTCGCTCACCCCTGCCCCACCATCTCACCTTTGGTGGTAATTTAAGAACGTCCAGGCAAATCCTTCCAGCAGAGTCAATGTTAGGATGGTAGATGGGGGTCAGGAAGCGAATCTTGGGGGGCTCAAACGGGTACCTCCGAGGGGCAAGTGGGGAAAAAAGAATTATTTTTCTCTTTGTACACTGGTTGCTTCATCCCCCCACACCCCCTGGAAATCAAAACCACCGTTTCCTCCTCCTGGACATTTAGCATCAGAGAATTGTGTAGGTTGGAGAAGACCTTTAAGGTCATTGAATCCACGTCCTAAGCAACACCCTTCCCTCTGGATTCCCAGAGGGAGCTGTGCTCTGCCTTTGACACTTCCAGCTATGGCCAAGCAGCTCTTCCCTGGGTACCTTTCCACAAAGAAGCAAACGTGGTGGGAAGCTTTTTACTCCTGAAAAAGCTCCTTTCTGGAAAGCTCTGAGGCAATACTGCAAGGTAGAGATCTTGTCAGAAGGCTTTTAGTTGCTCAGCGCACATCCGAGGATGGCCGATGCCAAATAAAGCTAAGAACCAGGCAGTGGAAATAATAATTACATCCCATAAATGAAGGATCTCTCTTGGGCAACTGCATTCTTTGTTGGGAGGCCAAAGGAAAGACCAAAGACAGTGAAAAATCTTCCATCAGGGCAGTTAATGTGGCACTGCACCAGCTGCACGACCAGATAACCGTCGCCCGCTTACCTCTCCGGAACGACTATTTCCAGGTTGAATATTCCCCTCTCGTAGGGCGTGTCCACCCCTCCTAGAATTTCTTTAAAAGCAAAATGAATCCATAAGCATTCCATTCCAAACCCCTCCAACCCACCCCAGCCTTCACAACCTCTCTCAGATCCAGCTCTGCTCAGATCCAGCGAGGAGAAGCATCGTTGTACCCAAGAGCAGTTGCACCCCCGGGGCAGAGCGAGCCACGGGCTCGTGTTTCAAGAAAAAAAAAAAACAACTAAAAAAACCCTAACATTTTCCTACAATTCCATGAAAATTTGAAATTCCAGGTCCCCCAGTGAACCCAAACCCAGCCAACTCCCCCCTTGGGCAGTGAGGAGCCCACCAGAGCAGCACGTACGCGCTCGCAGCTCGTCCAGCCGCTCTGGGCTCTGCCAGCAGGTGATGCCCGGAGGTGGTTCCGTGGCCAAGAGGAAGAGTTCCCTCTTCAGCCTCGACGCTCTTTGCATCGCGCCGGGAGGCTGAGAATTGGGGGTTTCTCGACAGTAAAATTGGATTCCTTTTCAAAAACAGGGCGTGATACGGAGAGGTTTGGTTGGCTGAGGAGGATGAAGGTGGGGTCCAAGGTGGTGTCCTGATGCGGTGCCCAGTGTCCCAGAGTCTGACCAGGGTCTCTGCTTTCTGGAGCTGCTGGTGCCCAGCTGGAGGAGAAGAACCCAATTGTCACCCTTCGTCCTGCTCCCCAGTCCCCATCTAACAAACCCTCCCAGTTCATGACCAGGCCATCTACCCCCAGGGCTGCCTTAGACTGGGACACCCACCAGTCCCCCCCTTCCCCCAGCAGACAGGGACCCTCTTCCCACCTCGCTCTCCCTTCCTATAGAAACCCCAAAGCCACCTCAGGGGTGGGATACTCCCTGTTCCTGGGATAATCCTAATGCCCTCTAAAGCAAGGGATACCCTTCCCCCCCACCTTCTCCACAGACAGGGAACCTCTCCCTGAGCTCCCAACCCCACCTCCCAGGGACAGGGACACCCCCTGAAGGGAGCAGCGGGAGCCAGCTCATGTCACCCACTCCAGACCTACCCACTGCCCCCCACAAGGTGGGGGGGAAACCCCTCCCTGGCTTCACTACCCTCCTCAAGGCCTTAACTCCCCCACCCCAGGCACAATTAACACCACACAGACCAGTAACGATCCCCATGGGCTCCACAGCCACGACCCCCCACCTACCAACCCCCTCCTTGGTGTTGCTGTGCCCCCCACCTCAGCTCTGCCCACCTCCATGGAGAAGTTTAACCCCCCCTTCCCAAACAGGACCCTGCCCCCAGCCCAATTACCCCCCCTTCCCAAACAGGACCCTGCCCCCCAGCCCAATTACCCCCTCTTCCCAAACAAGGACAAGGTACAACCTCAGGCCTCAACCTCCCAGAACCCCCCCAGGAACCGCCTCCCCTGCCCCAATCTCGCTGCTCCCCCCACCATAATTACCTCCCTCAGCCTAATTACCTCCCTCAGCCTACTTACCCCCCCCCCCCCCCAACAAGCGCCCCCCCCCCCCCCCCCCCCCCCCGGGCTCAGTGCCCCCTCACAGCGCTACCAAGGGGCTCCCCTGGCCTGACACTCACAGAACCCCAGGATCAACCTAACCTCACTCCCCCGCATGATTATCCCTTGGCCTAATTACCCCCCTCAGCCTAATTGCCCCCTCACACGGACAGACTGAGCGCACACCCCTCCCCCGGCCGAACCGTCCCCTCACGGGCCTGACCCCCCCCGCCAGGAACAACCTCCCCAGCGCCTCGCTGCTCCGCCCGGCCTAATTACCCTTCCCGCGGCCTAATTACCCCTCCTCCGGCTTAATTACTCCCCCCACGGCCTAATTACCTCCCGGTTTAACCCCCGCTCCTGCACTCACGGCAGCGGCGAGGGCGGGACCTCCCTGGTCGCGTAGCAACCGGGGGGGCGGTGTGGGGAGCCAATCCGCTGATTGGCTATCGCTAAGCCCCGCCCCCCACTCAGCGGCGGCCGTTTGAATTGGAAGCGGAAGGAGCGCTGCCATTGGACGAGCACTGCAAGGCGGGAACACAAGCCCCGCCTCCCGGCGATAAAAGCCGCTGGGTGGGCGGGGCGAGTGTAGTGAGGGGCGAGCTGCGGGCGGGGGGCGAGCGGGGCATGGGGCGGCGGGCAGGGCTCCGGTGGGGGCGGCCCCTTCCCGCCCGCGGAGCGGCTCTTGCGTAACTGGCCCGTGCCCGGCTCCTCCTCCTCTCCCCGCCCGGCCCGCGTTGTGTAACCGGGCACCGCGGGGCGAGGGGCAGCGCAGGAACCGGGCGCCGGGCCCACAAGCCGCGGGGAAGGAGGTAAAGAGAAGCAGCGGGCGCTGAGACCGGGCTGGGAGACCGGGCTGGCCTCCCCCACCCCGGTGGCCGCCGCTACGCTCCCGTCTGGCCCCTTCCCCGGCCCATTCAGCCCCTTCCCCGGCCCCGTCTGAAGGCCCCGACCCGGCCCCTTCCATGGGCAGGGGTCCCGAGTCGCTGCGGGCCCAACCCCCTACCCGGGGCTGCTTTAGGGTTGGTTTTTCTTTTCCCGATGTGGCTTAAAATGCCCTTTTCTCATATCAAGCACTAGATTTGGTTATTCCAAGTGAGAAATCACAGAGGTGTTGCACCAACGGCAGCTTCGGGCCTGGCTCATTGTGGAGACGGGGATTCCGGAACCAAATTTATGCCCAATATGCATCCTGCAGTCCTGCCAGAGGAGCTGTTCCCTGTCAGATCCAAATATTATTCAACACCTTCACGATGATGGCGACTCTCCTTCCGAAGCCAAAGCGCGGTTTCTGAGGGCGGTTGTGTTGGTGGCTTCTTCCAGCTGCCTGACCCATCTATTTAAAGCTTTTTAATGGGATTACTGGTGCTTCCCAAGTGAAGCCTCTCGTAGGCACAGAGAACACCCGTGGTTTGACTCCACAGGGTAATCGAGAGCCTGCAGAGGAAATTAAACTGTTAAAAAGTTTTCCTTTCCAGCTCCTGGGCTGGTAACTGCCGTGTCTCGCTCTGCTGGGTAGACTGGAGGGCGGTGAGTCAGTTCCCATCCTCCTCTTCCTCCTCCTCTCTCAGGAATTACACAATAGCCTGGAGTCGCTCGTGGTCTCTGATCCAGAGTCCACCTCGGTGTCTATATTTATGGTGTTTTGGAGCCTTTAAACCTGGGCAGCTGATTTCCTGATGCTCATAGGGATAGGAGCAGCACATTTGGGCTCTGATGGTGACGCTGAGGACCAGGGTGGCTCTTCAGTAGGAATCTGCCCCCAGAGAGAAATGCTTCTCGGCTGGGTGGCCTTGATCAGGCGTTGTGTGACCCTCTCTTCATGGCATGATGTGTTGTGAGGACCCCGCAGCGTCAGGCAGGTGACCCTCGAGGTGAGGCTGGTCAGGGTTTTTGCTGCCCTTGATGCCTCTCCCAGAGCACGGGGGTATACTGGGCACGAGGTGGATTTTCTGTCTGTGCTGGTTGATTTTTTTGATGAGCGTGCATAATCCCGACATAGCAGGGAGACTGCCCAGCCTTGCTGGGTGAACTGGTGTTTGCAGAGAGGAGTGCTGGTGGCTAAATCCTAACACAAAGCTGATTGACGCTGTGCCTGCTCTGCCTCACACCCTTTCCCTGCCTCCTCACAGTCCTGAGGGGGCAGTGCCTTGGTGCTGAGCCACCACCTTCTTCCCAGCACCGGAGGACGTTTAGGTTGGAGCTGAGGAACAATTTCTTCCCCTCCAGGGTTGTCCAGGGCTGTCCCAGGCTGCCCAGGGCAGGGGTGGAGTCCCCGTGATCCCTGGAGGGGTTTCCAAGCTGTGGTGCTGAGGGCCAGGGGTCAGTGGTGCCCTGGCAGTGCTGGGGGAAGGGTTGGACTCCAGGATCAGAAAGCTCTCTTCTAACCCAAATGATTCTCTGATTCTACGTCAAGGGACCAAGTCAACCATCACAGCCGTTGGGGAGGGTGTTGAGGGCAGCAGTTTGGAGGAGCTGAACTGGGTTAGAGATTGTTTGGGCCTTTGCTAATCCCCGATCTCTTCTTTCCCTGCCTGGCAACTTGAAATAAGAACCGGACCTGCCTCCGAGATGGGTGTCGAGCTGGCTCCTTCCCTTTAGGTGGTAGCGAGAGAACAACGCGGGAAGACGCTGCCGGGTTTGGTGCAGACACAAGGTGGCAGCCG
>JANVCC010000293.1:1503147-1515108 GCA_025345505.1 Todiramphus chloris collaris | reverse complement strand
TGCCCCTGCTGGATGGAGCAGGGGGGACACCAGAGCATCTCCAGAGGAGGTTGCCCTCCCATCCCTCGCCACACTGGGGTTCTGGGACCATTCCCAGTCCTGTGCATCCTCGTGTGTCCAGGAGGCTGCGCATCGGTACCTTCTGGAGACAACCAAGACATCTTGTTGGTTGTCCCACCGCCCCTGTGGTGTGGGGGAGGGGATGTTGTGATCGCTCTTGGAGCCACGGAAAAGCCAAAGTCTGAGATGCAGAGTCCCCTCCTCCCAGCACTGCTCTCGTTGCCGATAAATAGAAACATTTTCTGGTGTGCTTTGTAACTTCACCCACTGCTCTCCTCTGCGGGGCCCTTGCGCTGAGGTCAGAGGAGGACCTGGAAACTTTAATTCTCCTTTCCTTCGTGCTGTAGACGACACAGATGACCCAATGGAGACGAAGCTGAAGCGTGACAGCTCCGAAGAAAACGCTTCAAAAGGAAAATTGGCCAGAACGACCAAATAAACCAAGATCTCCTCCCGGATAACCCCTTGGGGACCAAATCCTGCCCCAACGGAAGAGCCAGCGACTGGCTGAACCGTGCTCAGAACCCTGCAGCCAGTGCCGCTTGCTTTGCGAAGTCACCTTGGAGGAAAGCGTTGCATCTTGAACATCTTTGGTGCTTCACGTCTCAGAAGGGAGCTGTCCATCCGTGGCTGGCTGCTGGGTACATCCCAGAGGTGCCTGGTTTCCTCGGGCCACCGTGCTGTAGCACCGCTCAAATCCACTCGGCGTCGGTGGGGCCGCGGAGCTGATTTTCGGGATCAATCCTGCTCGCGCCGAGAGAAGCGTCGGTTGCAGGGTGTAAACGCGTTCCCGGGACTGCACACCGGCCTTAAAAGCGTTTCCCTGTCGGTCGGAGGCTTTGGGGCTTTCAGGAGTGATCTGAAGTTCACCGTTGGTGCTGCAGGCCCCAGCTTGGGGAGATGCAGCAGGATGTGGCCCGGCTCTGTGTAGTTTTTCCCACCAAACCAGGATTTCTTTGGCATTTTAAGGGTAACACTGCAAAACGTCTCCTAGAATTAGGGCTGACGTTCGACTTTCTTCACCGTGACTCTTCTTCTTGCCCAGCTCCTCAACGGTAGATGTTATGTAGATGATGGACCACACCTCAGAACTCAGCCCTCGCACCGGAACCTCTCGCTGGGGAGATTCACACGGCTGGATGGGTCAAGGCTCTGTTCCGGTTGGGTTTGGGTGAGGGGAGGGGAGTGGGGTCTTTAATCACCGTAGGTCCTGTTTTCGTTACAGAGACAAGCTCAGGCAGGTTTCCTTATCACTAGGTCCTATTTTCAGTTTTCAAAGAATAAAAATGTTTTCCTGACGTGAAAAACATCAGGTCTCCAGCGTGCTCTGTTGTCACGGCTGTCACCTCTCTGTCCCCATGGAACCCTGGCCACGGGGCAACGCTGGCATCATCCAGAGCACCCAAGCTCCTTCCCCTTGAAAGCATCACCTGGTGCAGAAGCAGCACAGGCCCCTGGTGTGGTTTGTGCCTGGGGGGGGTTGGTAGCGGGAGGGAGGGGGTTACTGGTGTACTGGTGTGGGTCCCGCAGCTCCCCCAGCTTGGATGTGCACACACCTCTGGCCAAGGCTCAGCCACTCAGCAACCCCTCGGAGAAATACATTCAAGAGGGGAAAGACCTGTTGGGCTTCTACCTTTGTTTTGGGAGCTCTTTGTGTTGGAGAGGAACCGGAGAGAGACAACCAGGAGGACACCTGGGTGAGGGAGGGAGCTGCAGCCAAGCAGCCATTCCCCTTCTGCCCTCGAGGAGATAACAGAGGGAGCCTTTGCAGCCCTTACTGACCAAAGGTGGAGCAGAGTCATAGAATTGTCAGGGTTGGAAGGGACCTCAAAGCTCACCCAGTCCCAACCCCCCTGCCATGGGCAGGGACACCTCCCACTAGAGCAGGGTGCTCACAGCCCCAGCCAGCCTGGGCTTAAACACTTCCAAGGATGGGGCTTCCACCACCTCTCTGGGCAACCTGGGCCAGGGTCTCACCACCCTCCTGGGGAAGAACTTCTTCCTCATGTCCAACCTGAACTGACCTGTCTCTAGTTTTAATCCATCCCCTCCAGTCCTGTCACTGCCCCACAGCCTAAAAAGCCCCTCCCCAGCTTTCTTGGAGCCCCCTTCAGATCCTGGAAGGCCACAATAAGGTCTCCCCGGAGCCTTCTCTTCTCCAGCCTGAACAACCCCAACTCTCTCAGCCTGTCCCCATAGCAGAAGTGCTCCAGCCCTCTGAGCATCCTGGTGGCCCTTCTCTGGACACGTTCCAGCACATCCACAGCCTTCCTGTGACAGGGGCTCCAGAACTGGACGCAGGGCTCCAGGTTGGGTCTCACCAGAGTGGAGCAGAGGGGGAGAATCCCCTCCCTCGCCCTGCTGGCCACGCTTCTCCTGATGCAGCCCAGGACACGATTGGCTTCCTGGGGTGCAAGAGCAGCTGATGGCTCATGGTGAGCTTCTCATCCACCAGCACTCCCAAGTCCTTCTCTTCAAGGCTGCTGTGAAACCAGTCACTGCCCAGCCTATACTGGTGCTTGGGATTGCTCCAACCCAGATGGAGGGCCTTGCATTTGGCCTTGTTGAACTTCATGAGGTTGTCATGGGCCCACCTCTCCAGCCTGTCCAGGTCCCTCTGGATGGATCCCTTCCCTCCAGCGTGTCAGCCGCCCCACACAGCTTGGTGTCATTGGCAAACTTGCTGAGGGTGCACTCAGTGCCACTGTCCATGTTGCTGACGATGATGTCAAACCAGACTGGTCCCAGTACTGATCCTTGAGGGACTTGAGAATCCCTCCTGCAGCCCCGGGAGGACCCCACACCAGAGCAGGAGACTGATCCCAGAGGAGGCCCTGGCTCTGGGGGAGGCCCATGGTGGGCTGGTCCAGCGCAGGGGGGTTACAGCCCCACACTGGCAGGAGAAGTTGCTGGAGAACCAACTCCTGGGGGAGGAATGCGTGTTGCCACAGGGGAGGACTGGGAGGAGTTTGCCCCCGAGGAGGAAGGAACAACACGGAACAGGCTGGGGCATGGGGAGGAAGAGAACTGGGAGCAGAGCTGAGCCCAGGAAGAGAGGAGGGATGGGGGAAGGTGTCTAAGATGGGGTTGTGTTTATCGCTGTCCTCCTCGCATCCAGTTGGTAAATTGGTGGTGGGTTTCTTGTTTAAATTCAATTGGTGGCGTTTCTCCAAGCAGAGCCTGGCTTTTGCCTGCGACCATAACTGGTGACTGTGCCCACCCCTGTCCACCCTCCAGCCTTCTGTTGTCCTTTCTCCTCCCCATCCCACAGAGCCATCAGCTGCAAGGTCCTTTGTGAGCAGCTGGGTGGGCTTGAACCATGAGGTGTCTGTACCAGGAGGTGGCCAAACTCTGCTTTTTAGGACTCCTTTTGTTACAAAGCAGCTGCAGGGTCTGGTCTTTGGATGGAAGCGATGGTGCTTGTGACAGCTACGGAGCTGGAGTAGGGACACTGAGCAGGAAACTGTGAGGGCACTTGATCTCAAAGACTCTGCTTCTGGCCGACAAAGTATCTGTGGAGACGTTCCTGTGAAGCAGAAGGACCAAGGTCTAGTCTGACCTCATGGCAAGAAGACTTGCTCAGTACATGAGAGGGTCCATCTGAGCAGGAGGAGAAAGTTGTTTGGTGTGAGGGTGTGGGAGCCTGTGCCAGGCTGCCCAGAGAGGCTGTGGAGTCTCCTTCTCTGGAGAGATTCCCACCCCGGCTGGACCCTGCGCTGCTGGGCCCCTGCTCTGGGTGCCCCTGCTGGATGGAGCAGGGGGGGCACCAGAGCATCTCCAGAGGGCCCTGCCAACCCCACCAGTCTGGGATTCTGTGATTCTGTGAAAATGAATTATTGAAAGAGAACATTTCTCCCCATCTTTTCCTCTGCTGTGGAGAACAGGACCGTGACAACGGTATTGGCCTGTGGAATTGATCAGATGTTGGAGCCAACAGAACCCACCCAGCTTTGGGCCAGTGCAGGTCTCGGAGTTCTGGGCCTGGGGTCAGGTGGTGGCATTTTTGCTGGGCCTGAGGCACAGCCCCCCAGCTCAGCGGCAGTTGTGCCTCATTTGGCTCAACTGAAGAGCATTGACTACAGCAGGGGGAGGTCCCTGGTCATGGAATCACAGAACCATAGAGTGGCTTGGGCTGGAAGGGACCTTAGGTACCATCTAATCCAACCTCCCTGCCACGGGCAGGGACACCTCTCAACCAGACCAGGTTGCTCAAGGCCTCATCCAACCTGGCCTTGAGCACCTCCAGGGAGAGGCATCCACAACCCCTCTGGGCAATCCATTCCAGAGTCTCACCACCCTTGGACTGAAGGACTTTTCCATAATTGATCTCATCTGATATTTTTTTTGCCACTCCTGCCCCTCCCTGGCTCCCTCTCTCCTCGCCAACATGCAAGAAGCTGCTCTGGTATTTTCCCCCATTCTTCCTTCTTTATGAGGCTGTTCTTCCTGAGTTTCCATTTCAGGGGTTGTTGAGTTAGGGCTTCAGGTGTCTTCTCTGATCTCACTTCCTTTGGTTCGTGTCCCAAGCGCTGCTGTGGTGAATCACGCCGTAGGTAGGTGGCCAAATTAGGTCATCTGCTTGCCCGCGGTCGCTTCTGCTTTGGAGTGGGACCTTGCCCAACCAGATGCAGAGTTTTCAGAGCTGCTTTAGCCAATTGACACAAGGGAGTTCCCTCTTTCCTGCTGCTGAAGAAACCTCCACTGCTGATACCAGTCACTGGTTCAACCAGCTTCACTGGTTGGCTTGAGGGGCTGGAATCATTATCTGGAAACAGGAGCTGCTCTATAACCTTATCCTGGAGGATTAGTCCCTGGATGGTGATGAGTGGGTCTTTGCCAGGAGGTCCATGCCTCACCTCAGTAAGGTCATCTCCAAGGCATGGCACCTGCTGCAGCAAACCCTGCCTGAGAGGTTGGTTGCAATTTCTGACTCATAGTTCACAAGCAAGTTTCAGTATCATCTGGTGCACGCAGGCAGCTCGTGGCAGGCTGTGCAGGTCACTCAACCATGGTTTGCCCATCCGTGGCCCTGTCTGTGCAGGGAGGACACACAGGGAGCTGTAATGGCTCAGCCTTGAGTTGTCCATGAGCCCCAGGCCAAACGGGGCAATGCTGCACCATCCACAGGACCCGATCCTGAGCTGAGCCTTGGAATTCCTCAACAGATAGCGTGTCCTGAGTGTCAGTTCAACCCCCTATTTGTCTTCCTGAGAAATCAAGATAAAGAGGGGCTGGAGGGCTTCAGTGGTGGCTTCAGACAACAACTTTTTTGTCTCCAGACGGAATAATCCAATCGGGCATAGTCTTGATACAACCACCTGGAGGGTTTCAGCCACAACCTTTTGTATCCACACTGTATAATCAGTCACATAAAACGGGATAAAAGTGCTAAAGTTTAGCTTAGGAATTGGGAGTGGCCTCTCCAATGCTCAGCTCTGTGGAGACCCTTCCTTCTCCCTCGGCCAGGACATTGGCCAAGGTGACTTTCCTACGATGGAGAGCCCTTACCTGGAGTGGTGAGTGAATATTTAGCGTGCTGTAAATTTGCAAACACAGGTGATTAACTAACATGTGTATAACATTTATCAGGCTTTCCAGTTTGTTATCGTGTGCTCTTGGTTTTAAGTTGCAATAGTGCAGTCATAGAGCTACAGCGATGCTGAAGGGGCTGGAACATCTCTGATGGGGAAAGGCTGAGAGCCCTGGGGCTGTTTAGCCTGGAGAAGAGAAGCCTGAGAGGGGAGCTGATGAATGGTTACAGAGATCTGCAGGGTGGGGGTCAAGTAGAAGGGGCCAGGCTCTTGTCAGTGCTGCCCTGGGATAGGATGAGAGGTGATGGTCACAAGCTGAAACACGGGAAGTTCCACCTCAACATGAGGAATAACTTCCCTGTGAGAGGGACAGAGCCTGTGCCAGGCTGCCCAGAGAGGCTGTGGAGTCTCCTTCTCTGCAGACTTTCCAGCCCCCCCTGGCTCTGTTCCTGTGTGGGCTGCCCTGGGTGCCCCTGTCTGGCAGGGGGGTTGGACTCCATGATCTCCAGAGGTCCCTTCCAGCCTCTACCATTCTAGAATTCTGCCACCATACCCACCAAACCCTGCATTAGTGGTGTACTAGACTGCAAACAGATGGTTTGCTTGGGCCTTACAGTTAAACCTGTGAGTCCAAAGAAATAATGTGCTCAGACCTCACAGTCCAGTCTCTTTTTGCCACAGAGGCACTGCTGCAATTCACCCTGGTCATCGGTGTTTCCAGTGCTGAAGCATTTGTGTCCCAACAGCTTCACCCAAGCAGGAACCGCAAGCGGTCCAAGCTGCCTGAGGAGGATGCAGCAAAGA
This sequence comes from Todiramphus chloris collaris, assembly GCA_025345505.1. NCBI lineage: Eukaryota > Metazoa > Chordata > Aves > Coraciiformes > Alcedinidae > Todiramphus > Todiramphus chloris. The sequence goes on along the minus strand of JANVCC010000293.1, from coordinate 1,508,713 downwards.
AGACCACGCTGGGGGCCACAGAAATGCTGCAAGGGTGTTAAATTTGGTAGGAGATGAACCCCCTGTGTTCCAGCCTCTCCTCAGAGATGAGAGGGGCTGGGGCTGGCTGGACTCAGCTCTTAGTAGATGTGTTGATCGAATTGCTTGTGGCTGCAGGTCTGGCACCGGGGGCACCAACAGCCCATCTGCTGTAGGGCTGCTTGCACTCACAAGACACAGCAGTAGTTGGGGTTTATTTCCACTTGTGGCTTTCCAGTTGCTGCTGCTAAGTGCCCTGAGCTGCAGAATCTCCCGATGGCTCCAAACACATCGCTGGAATCACAGCTGGAGTCTCCTGGAGAAAACCACTCGGTTTTCTCAGCCACAGATCTTACCAAAGGGTCTCCCTTCCGGGGAGGGCGAGCAGGACAAACCTGTCCATCTGTCCCTGAGACTTGGTGTTGAATCCTCGTTCCACGAATGAGGTCCGAAATAGGGATGATATTTATACCTTGGTCACCACTACGGAGCAAACTGTGGGGGTGGGGCTGTGGTCAAGTGGTTGTTCCTGGAGGTCAGTGCTCAGCAGTGCCACAAAGCACTGGTGGCTTCCTTGGTAACTACTGAGAGGAGCAGAGAACTGCTGAGATGAGTGTGAGAATGGGAGGAGCAGCCTTCCCTGCAAGGGAAAAAGAGCCTGAGAAGAAAAAAGGTGTGAGACCAACAGAACTGGAACCCCTCTGCTGGGAGCCAGGCTGGGAGAGCTGGGGGGGTTCAGCCTGCAGAGGAGAAGGCTCCCCAAGGGGAGACCTTCTGGGGGCCTTGCAGGGCTGCAAGGGGCCTGGCAGAAAGATGGGGACAGAGCTTTGAGCAGGGCCTGTTGGGACAGGCCAAGGGCTGCTGGGTTGAAACTGCAAGAGGAAGATTGAGAGTGGAGAGAAGGAAGGAATTGTTGGTGCTGAGGGTGGGGAGAGCCTGTGCCAGGCTGCCCCGAGAGGTGGTGGCTGCCCCATCCCTGGCACCATTGCAGGGGAGGTTGCCCGGGGCTCTGAGCACCCTGCTCTAGGTGCAGATGTTCCTGCTCCCTGCAGGGGGGTGGGACCAGATGAGCTTTGAAGGTCCCTTCCCACCCAAATCATTCCATAATTCAGTGTCCCTTCCATTCTGGCTGCTCCTGCAGGATGGGGCTTGCTTGTGCCTGCTGGACAAATGCCCTCCCTAGACCTTCTCTACCATCTGTAGGTCTGCACAGACTCCCCAGCCCCAGGTTTGCAAGGTAATGAAATCTCTGCAGCTCTGCCCATGCCTCGTGTGACCAGAGCACTGTGAAAGAGCCACCAGGGAGATGTTTGATGCAAGCCTGGAGTTGACACTGAGCTTGGCATCGCTGTCCATGCTTCCTATGGATGAGGCTTTTTGGAAGAGACTTATTTACAAGTCCCATGCACTTTAATTTCACAGCAGGCTCTGGATCACAGCCTCAGCTAAGCCCGGCTGGAAGTTCAGGACTGAGTTCCTCTGTGTCACGTCCCTTTGAACCTCCCCAGATTGGGGAACATGAAGAACAACCTGCCTGTTTCCCAGACAACACTTGTCTTGGTTTGGATGAGTGGTTTGGGGAGGTATTGCTGGTTTCCAGGCTAGTTGAGTTTTCCTGGAGAACAAAGCAATGATTTCTCCAGCTTCTGCTGGTGGGAGAAGTTCTGAGATAGTCTGTGCAGACCTACAGAAGGTGGAGAAGGTCTGGGGAGGGCATTTGTCCAGCAGGCACAAGCAAGCTCCATTTAGAAATCAAACCTTCTGAGTTTTTATATCTAAAAAAATCTCTTTTTATATCTAAAAATTGTGGGGTGTGGGTTAAATCTAAATCCTTTCTCAGGGGTAGACTCCAAGAACACAGACATCTGTACCCTGATGTCTTTAGTTATATTACACTGATAGGTGATGTATCACTTCAGATCCAGGTTGGATGGGGCTCTGAGCAACCTCCCATGCATGGGGGTTGGAACGAGATGAGGTCCCTTCCAACCAACTCTGTGATTCTGTTAATTTATAAATGAGGCTTAGAATTCTAAGTCTCTTCTTGAATATTTTCCTGGGTTAATTAAGTAAATAATCAAAATTTGTGGGTCGAGATAAGAACTAAAAATAATAGTCGAGAGAATAAAAAATAAGAAAATAATAAAAATAATAAAAATTTAATACAAAATAATATAACATTAATAAAAATAATAAAAATAATAGTTGAGATAATAACTACAATGAAATAAAATATGACAATATAATATAAATACAGGTGCACCAAGTGCTAGGAAGAAAATTAACTCGCCGACAAAACCAGGACACCCTCTCTTCTTTTTTAATCAACTGTTTTTCTTTACCCATGAAATTTTCAATACTTGGTCTCATTAGAAACCAAATATTTATATTTTTAATGAGTTGTTCACCTGTTTTAAAAAAACAGAACAGCAGCTGGTTATAAACACGACCGTAGCAGATCCTCAAACAGCCCATTGGTGTTTCCATCGTTGGATGAGCCGTAATTCTTTTACTTCTTTTAACCTGAAGTGTAATTCTTGGTGGTTTAGTCGTAACTGGACAAAGCAATACCTTGAGCAAAATAAGCAATATTAGTAAAGATTTGATGGACCTCTAATAGAATGTCAAGCATTCATTTTGTTTCAAGCGTAGCGTCCAGAAGAGTGGGATGAACAATTCTTGCACGCCCTCATGAAGCCCTATTTTAACTGAAATAAGGTTCTACTGCGTCTAACGCCAAATTCACTCTCCCAAGCCATCCAGTTGGCAGTGAATTTAGACAGTTTAGGGCTTGATACTTGCAAATTTCCTTCACATGGGTGAAAATACCAATGGGGTGTGCATCGGCAGAGAGGTGGAACCCAGCCTTCGCAGGACGGGCATGACAGGACAGAGTGTCTGCTCAGCAAGTTTGCTGGTGACACAAAACTGGGAGGATTGGCAGATACACCTGAAAGCTGTGCCCCCATCCAGTGAGACAGGGACAGGTTGGAGAACTGGGCAGGGCAGAACCAAACGAGGTTTAACAAGGATAAATGTAGAGTCCTGCGTCTAGGTAAGAATAATAAATTACACCAGTACAGACTGGGAGGTGATCTGCTGGAGAGCAGTCTTGTGGAGAAAGACTTGGGAGTCCTGGTGGACAACAAGTTCTCCATGGAGCAGCAATGTGCCCTTGTGGCCAAGAGGGCCAATGGTATCCTGGGGTGTATCAAGAGGAGCGTGTCCAGCAGATCGAGGGAGGTTCTCCTCCCCCTCTACTCTGCACTGGTGAGACCTCACCTGGAGTATTGTGTCCAGTTCTGGGCTCCCCAGTTCAAGAGAGACAGGGATCTGCTGGAGAGAGTCCAACGGAGGGCTACGGGGATGATCCAGGGACTGGAGCACACGCCTTATGAGGAGAGGCTGAGACACCTGGGGCTCCTTAGTCTGGAAAAGAGAAGACTGAGAGGGGATTTGATAAATGTTTATAAATAGATGAGGGCTAAGTGTCAAGAGGAAAGGGACAGCCTCTTCTCACTCGTGCCTTGTGATAGGACTAGGGGGAATGGATATAAGCTGGAGCACAAGAGGTTCCACCTTAACATGAGGAGGAACTTCTTTACAGTAAGGGTCACAGAGCACTGGAACAGGCTGCCCAGAGAGGTTGTGGAGTCTCCTTCTCTGGAGATTTTCAAAACTCGCCTGGATGCGTTCCTGAGTGACCTGTGTTAGGGTAGATTAGGTTGGAGGGTAGATTAGATTAGGTTGGAGGGTAGATTAGGTTGTAGGGTAGATTAGGTTGGAGGGTAGATTATATGATCCTGCCCTGGCAGGGGGGTTGAACTCGAAGATCTCCAAGGTCCCTTTCAACCCTTAACACTCTATGATTCTGTGATTCTGTCTTTGGTGACACCTGCACTGAGAGCGATAAACCGGTTTATAATTCATGTAGAGTGGACTGAACAGGGAGCTTGTGAGAAACTCCTTAATTCAGCATCATTTAGTGCTGTCACGAGAGTACCAAGGCTCCAGAGGTGTTAGGACAGCAGTCATGTTAACCAGATAAATTTGCCATCTTCTGATATCTCAGTGGCATCAAGTTTGATGAGAGCAAGCGTTGACAGCATCCATATTGACTGGCAGAGGCTGCATCTGTCTGGCTGCTTCTCCAACTGAAGTGGCAGACCAACAAGTCAAACAATCAGAGGATCATAGCCTGGCTTGGGTTGGAAAGGACCTTAAAGATTATCTCCTTCCAACTCCCGTGCCATGGGCAGGGACACCTCCCACCAGTCAAGGCTGCTCGGAGCCCTGTCCAACCTGGATTTGAACTCATCCAGTGATGGAGCATCCACAGCTTCCCAGGACAACATGTTCCTTGAGATCAACCAACAATCCCCTTGAAGAGAAGACCAGATAAGCATTTAATAAATAAAGAGCTCGTCGGTTCTGCAGACATCTATCTGCTTTCATCAGACATGTGATGAATCATAGAATCATAGAACAGTAGGGGTTGGAAGGGACCTCTGGAGATCATGGAGTCCAACCCCCCTGCCAGAGCAGGGGCACCCAGGGCAGCCCACACAGGAACAGATCCAGGGGGGCTGGAAAGTCTGCAGAGAAGGAGACTCCACAGCCTCTCTGGGCAGCCTGGGCCAGGCTCTGTCCCTCTCACAGGGAAGAAGTTTCTCCTCATGTTGAGGTGGAACTTCCCATGTTTCAGCTTGTGACCATCACCTCTTGTCCTATCCCGGGGCACAATTGATGAACCCCAAGTCAAACCCAACTGACAGCGTATGAACAGGCACGAAAAGGAGGCAGTTGGTTGAACTGGTCCCGCAAAGATCGCATCAAAACCGATGGTCCTATGAAGTCCCTGGGTCTGTTGTGCAGTTTCGAAGAAGCTGAGATACACCTCGCTCAGCATCTTCCAGTTTAACACCGGAAAAAAGAAAGTTATGACTATGAAAAAGCTGTAGAGGGATTTTAGTGGAGCTTCTTATAAAAGTCAAAGATCAACCTCACCGTTAACTCGCTGGAATATTTGCCCAGTTCAAAGGCAGCTTGAAAAGCTCAACAAGAATTGCCCGAATCTGAAGGAACCCAAATTTCCCAGCGGCCCACCTGGCATCCTCTTGCAATGCAAACTGTAGAAGAAACTTAAATTACTGCTTGGAAATGCTGATCCTGCTGTGGTGAGAATTGTACTGCAGAGGAAACAAGCGGCTCTGATCAGCTTCCCCCTAATTGAACAAAGCATCTGCAGGAAACCAGGACAACTGGATGGACTGGTACATTTTAAGTAACTTTTCAGAAAATAACTTCCTTTGCTTTTAAGACACAAAGCATGGAGGTAGTCCTGACGATGCATGACTTCGATATATTCTGAGAGTCCAGTTTCTGCCTGAATGTGTGACCTCAATGTACTGGCCAGAACACCTCCAGCCTGCTGTGAAATGGTAGAGATGTATCCACAGAGCTTTTACCTGTCAGCCCTGGAAAAGATAACTCTGCACCTCGAATCCTGGGGTCAGCTGTGGGCCCCTCACTCCCAGCAGGACACTGA
>JANVCC010000293.1:1478289-1496950 GCA_025345505.1 Todiramphus chloris collaris | reverse complement strand
TCTTTTCTTTTCTTTTCTTTTCTTTTCTTTTCTTTTCTTTTCTTTTCAATTCCCCCTTCCCTTCCCTTCCTTTTCCCCTCCCCTTTCCCCTCCCCTTTCCCCTTCCCCTTCCCCTTCCCCTTCCCTTTCCCCTTTCCTTTCCTTTCTCTCTCTCTCTCTCTCTCTCTCTTTCTTTCTCTCTTTTCCATCTTAATATCTCTCTCCCTCTTCTTTCTACTCCCCTTTCCTTTCTTCTCCTTGACGCTCAGCCGCACCTTAAAGCAATTGATGAGAAAACACTGTCTCCTCTCTGTGCGTGTGTTGGATTTCGCATCCCGGGGAAAGAATCCATTTTTGGGACAACAGCACGAGGTCAAAATCTCTGTGGGATGAGGTTGGGGTCTCCGTGGGGATGAAGTCAAGAGTTTCTATGTGGACAAGGTCACGGGCTCTGTGGGGATGAGGATGATGTCTTCATGAGGACAAGGTTGAGGTTGCTGTGGGATGAGGTCAGGGTCTCTGTGGGGATGAAGATGGTGTCTCCATGGGGACAGGTGGAGGTTGCCAAGGGAGGAGGTTGGGATCTCAATGTTGGTGAGGATGGTGTCTTTGTGACAACAAGGTTGAGGTTACCATGGGATGAGGTTGGGGTCTCTGTGGGGATGAGGGCATTGTCTCCATGGGGACAGGTTGAGGTCAACAAGGGATGAGGTTGGGGTCCCTGTGGGGATGAGGATGGGGTTTTCGTGAGGGGAAGGTAGAGGACACCATGGGATGAGATTGGGGTGTCTGTGGTGATGAGGATGGCATGTCCGTGGGGATGAGGATGGCGTGACTGTGGGGATGAGGATGGTGTCTCCATGAGGACAAGGTTGAGGTCACCAGGGGATGGGCATGGTGTCTCCATGGGGACAGGGTTGCTGTCGCCATGGGATGGGATAAAGTTGGTGTCCGTGTGGGGACAAGGCCAGAGCCTCCGTGGGGCAGCACCCGGAGCAGCGTCACCTCCTGCCCAGGCTGGGCCCCTGCCCTGGGGCTGCCTCTGGCTGGGCAGCTCGGCCCCATCCGTGCCCAGGGCCCCAGAGGGTGTGGGTGGGGGGAGCCCGGGCCCGGGGCTGCCCCTTCCCTGCCCGGGACAACGCCCGGGGCCACAAGCGGCCATTTCCAGCCTCGACAAGCGCCCGCAGGAAGCGCTCCCTCCTTGCCGCCAGCTACTTCCGGTGCCCGCCGGAAGCGCCGCCGCCACTCGCGGCCGCTCGGCGGCGCCTTTCTCCACTTCCTGCCTCTCCCCGGAAGCGGCCGGAGCGGAAGTAGCCGCCGATTGGCAGCGGAGCGCCACGGGCGGCAGCGCCGGGAGTCGCCGAGAGCGGGCGGGAAGGGGCGGAAGTGACGTTGTAACCCGAGCCCGCCCCCCGCTCGCTCCGCCCGCCGTTGTCCGTGGCCGCGCTCGCGCCCCCCGCGGCCGGCAGCAGCCCGGGCCCTCTCGCCGCCGCCGCGCCATGTCCCGCCGCCCGCCGCGGGCCCCGCGGAGCCGGGAGGAGCGGCTGCGCTTCACCACGCAGTTGTGAGTACCGGGCCCGGGGCGCAGCGGAGCGGAGCGGAACGGGCTGGCGCTCGCCCCCTCCCGGCGTCGGGCTGAGGCGGGCGGGCAGCGCCTCGGAGCACGGGCCCCCCCTGCCGCCGCCGCCGCCGCTCGCCGCCGCCTCGGTCCCGCTGTTCTCCCGGGAGCGCCCGGCACGGCCGAGCAGGGAGACACCCGCCAGGTACGGTCCCGCCGCCTTCCCCTCCCCCCCGCCCTGCTCCCTAGCGGCGAGCGAAGCGGCGGCGCGGGAGCGGCCCCGGCTCCGCCATCTCCGCCGCCTCCTCCTTCCCCCAGCGGGGAGCGGGGGAAGTGTCGCGGGCCTCGGCCGGCGGGAAGCGTCGCTCGCCGCGGCGGAGAAGCGGGAGAGGGTGCGGGGGGGAGGCGCCTCACGGAGCCTCCTCCCTCGGGCTGGGGCCCGCCCGGCCCTTCGCGCCTCCGCCCCGCAGCTCCCGCCCGGCTCGACGCCGCGCTTCCCGGCTCTGCGGGGGCTTCGCCTTTGCCGAGGCCGCGGTGCCCCGAGGCTTGTGCCGGACGCAGCCGGGAGGCTGGGGCTGGAGGGAGGGATGAGAAGGGCGGGGTTTTAACCTCTTAGCGGTTTTTACACCGCCGCGTTGGTGCAGCTTCAGCGTCACCGGGCAGCCGCAGCCCCGCGCTGAGCTGGGCAGTGCCGACTCTGGTCGCGCTGAGGGAATTTTCTAGGCTGCCTTCGACTCCCTGTGTTTCCATTCCTGCTTTAAACTGGCGGGAGCTCGGCAGAGGCTGACTGCTCAAGTCGTGCTTTGGCTCCCGAGGCGTTTTGCTCGTCTCTCTGGAGTTCTCCGATTGCTCAGCCGTTGGGGGATGAGTTTTGGGTCAGCTCGTGAGAGCCCCGAGGTCACTGTGGCTGGGGGTGCAGCTCAGGAGCTGGTGATGTTCTCTGTGATCCCACCAAAGGTTTTGTGGCTGGAGGAGGGCTCAGACGTTGATCAGTAGGACTGTGGTTTATATAAAGCACGGGGACTGTTTCCAGGCGGTTACCATGTTTAAAATAATGATCTCTGCTCCAAGGAATATTCCAGAGGGGTCAGAGCGCTGCCATAGAAAAATATCATCAAACTGAAAGTATTTAATGTTTCTTCTGCCATCGTTGAAAGCTTCTGGATTATGATGAAACCCCAAACCACTAGGAACGGCTCGGACCTAAATTCTGGACAGGATTACTGGTCTCATATACAAACTTAACATAAATTTCCTTTGGGGAATAATGACCAAAAAATATTTTCTTACAATATCAGCTAATAGACGGATGGGATCTGGCTGTATAAAAGAAATACAGATGGCAGTCAATTAAGGAGTTTTGCTTTGTCAATTAAGGAGTTTTGCTTTGTCAGTTAATGAATTTTGCTTTGTCCCTCGGTGTTCGCTTCCAGTTCGCAGTAGATGTCATTTTGCTGCTTCCTGTTTTCAGTTTAACCCATTAAAACACACAGAGTTGGTTCTCTGAAATTTGACGTTTTCATCCCCGTTTGATCTTCGACAAATGTGAATAAATCAAAGCTGTCTCTAAAGTAGCAGCTGGGAGTAAAGGCAGATTAAAGTGTAAAAGGCAGATTAAAGCGTAAATTAGTTCTGCCAGAAGGGAGTGTTTCTTTTGGTGGCTTTGAAGTATAATTGAAGTTTGAACAAGTCCTGTCTTTTTATTTATCTCCACTGCTACGGTTTTTAGATCGCAGTTTCTCTTGGAGTCGTCCCCTGTGCTTGCAATGGCTTTGGCAAATGGTTTTATTGACTGGAAATAATTCTGGAGGTGTTTCTGTTAGTGCAAAAATTAGGGGCAGAAGATGAATTTTTTTAGATGCTCGGTATTTTGTTATGTCAGCCTTAATGTAGGTTACTTTTATTTTCTTTCTTTATTTTTTTATCTTTCTAGCTTGTGCGAAATGACCAAATAAATCTTCCTGTTTCTGTTACCTCTGCTTTCATCGCTTGCCTGGTGCCACTGCTGTTGTTGACTAGGAACCTTTTGATAGTGCCATGAGGGCTGTTGGCCTAAAGAAATAATGATCTTTTTTGTGATTGAGAAAAATGGCATCCAGGTGACAGTGCCCTCTGTGAATTTCACAGTATTTTTATTTTTTAATTTTTTTTTTTTCCTCAAAAAGCCAGCTACCTGAATTTGATCATAGAATCAGAGTTGTTTGGGTTGGAAGAGACCCTAAAGACCATTGAGTCCAACCCTTGCCCCAGCACTGCCAGGGCACCACTGACCCCTGGCCCTCAGCTCCACAGCTCCATGGCTTGGAAACCCCTCCAGGGATCACGGGGACTCCACCACTGCCCTGGGCAACCCTGGAGGGGGTGAAGAAATTGTTCCTCAGCTGCAACCTAAACCTCCCCTATGGCAACTTGAGGCTTTTTCCTCTTGTCCTATCCTGCGGTAGTTTCTATGGTGACACTAGATAAGATTACTACCAGTCCACCCTGTTTGGCTTTTTTTCCCCTTCCGTGAGCTTATTTCCCTCAAGTTCTGTTCAGGGATCTGCCTTATAGTCAGGCCTTGGGCTGTGCTGAAATCTTTTAACATTAGAAGTATTTCTGAGTGGTAGTATATGAGATTTAGTTTATATTTGTGGGGCAGAGAAATGAAGGAAGATGAAGAGTAGAAAGAAAATTGTACTTCATTTCTCATGGGAAAAATCCCCAAGTACAACTTGATTTGATTTACAGATTTCCTCTTCCCACAAAGGTTGAAACTGCAAGAGGGAGATTGAGAGTGGAGAGAAGGAAGGAATTGTTGGTGCTGAGGGTGGGGAGAGCCTGGCTCAGGCTGCCCCGCGAGGTGGTGGCTGCCCCATCCCTGGCACCATTGCAGGGGAGGTTGCGCGGGGCTCTGAGCACCCTGCTCTAGGTGCAGATGTTCCTGCTCCCTGCACGGGGGTTGGACTTGATGAGCTTTGAAGGTCCCTTCCCACCCAACCCACTCTGTGATCTTTTCTTCCTTTTTTGTAGACGTTTTGAGTAAATATTTTTCAGTACAACTTCTCAATATCTCATCTGAATGTTTCCTGCCCTTCTTTCTTGCCTATCTTTTAGCTGATTGCAATTCTGCAATCCTCTAAGCACCTGCCATTTGTTACAAGTAAAAGAATGTTATTTTCCAGAAAAGTCTGATTTTGGAGCTTCTTGCTCTTTTTTGCATCAAGCACGAAGATAAAAAGCGTTGGTTGTCTTTGTAACCATGAAAAGCAGAGCGATCTGGAGTTCAGACAAACTGGATTTTTTAAAGGAGGTCTCAGCCAACTTAAAAGATCCTGCTTGCAGCACGGTGTCCAAACCAGTTTTCAGCCCACCGTAAGGGAGGCAAACGGTGACTCAAGGTAGAAAGGAGAGGAGTGGAGGCGAGTGCCGGAAACCAGCGTTGCTGCTGAAGAAAACATTCACGCGAATATCTATTTTCCACGCACCTCCTGTCTCATCCCTTCCTTCCTCTGTTTTTCTTCCTTCCTTTCTCTTTCTGACATGCTCCGCTTCCTCTTGCCCAAAAGTCAGAGGTCTCCCCTTGCTTTGACAGGTGGAGGAGCGTGCCCCTCTGGGGGTTTCTTCTGCCCTTTGGTGCCTATTTGTAGTTAGGTTGAGTGAAGGTAAGTGCCTGTTCGCTCTGCGAAAGCTCCAGGGGTTCAGCAGTTCCGTGTCTGTGGGACTTGCTGGAAAATGTCTTTCTGGATTCGCCTTCAGTATATTAATTCTTATGTAGAGAAGTTGAGACTGGAGAATGTGATGTTATTAAAACCTTGAGAAATTCAAAGCATAGAACAGATGCAAGATGGAAGAAGCTGTCCAGGAACTCGCTGCTTGTCTTCTGCGTTGCAAGTAGCGCCAGGAGGTTTAAAATGACTCCCAGAGTATTTTCTGCTTTAATGAAGTTCAAGCATACGAATATTTCTAGTTGGTCTTTGTTTAAGCAAAAACATCTCTGTAAGATCATTCCTTTTCAGTGCTAGTCCTTCTCAACTCTCAATACCGTTTCCAAATCATCCAGCTCCGTTTTATGACTAAACCTCTGACGGCAGCTTCCAGTAGGAACCACATGGTTTATTGCCCATGTTTTAATTTCCAGTACAGTATTTTTAAAACAAAGAGTACTGCAGAATTTTCCTGCCCGCTGCACTGATCCATCACGTAAAACTTCTGCTTTTTCACACGGTATGCCTAAAAAAAATGAGGCTTTGTACTGAAGTATTGGACGTGGGAGTTAATTCTGAGGTTGCAGCGAGGAGAGCTTTGTGCATCTAAAGCCTCTCTGATTTAGAAGTGCATGGTTATTTATGTTATTTATGTCGACCACCAAGGGGAATGTGACCCCCTCAGACTGTAGCAGGAACTGTCCAGCTCTGGGAGTGAAGAGCATCCTTGTGACTTCTCACTTGATGGGAAAAGGCAATTTCTTGACTGACTTCTTGAGCAGATACAACGGTGGGACGCATGAATAATATCTCCTAGTCGCTCTGTTCCAAGCTGAGTTGGAAACCTAAACTGTAACGCTTCACTGCCAGAAAAAAAATGTCAGTGTTTCAAAACTACTTGACAGTAAACACAACACAGTACTGATGTCATCTGGACTGGGACTGGGAAATAATCTCATGTCCGTCTTCTCAATGCCGTAGAAAGTCAATGGGATGGAGCGAGAATGCTCTGGGTGACTGAAAGTGGAGCTGCCAGCTTTGCCTTATAATCATTCTGGATCTGATGTCAAGACCATGAAACCTACTTCCAGTTCAGTTGGTCTCCTCTTTACTAGTGAGGGAGGATGTTTTCTTCCTCTGTCTCAACACGCCATGTTGCTCCCGCAGTGCTTTGGGCATTAGATTGTTCTTCTGAGAGTCCCGGACTTCTTTGGGGAGTTTGCATCTGGGCAAATTTACCTGAAGTGGGAAAGATTCTCTGTCTTGCAAGGCACTTGAAAAATCTTGGCATTTGGAGCAGTCACAAATAATTTTTGGTCTGACGAGGGCCTGGCTGGCTGGTTGCTCTTCTGAGTTCCTCTCTTCACCTGCTGAAAATCTGTATGTGCCCTTCAGATTTCACTGGTGCTGTTTCCATGTATTCCTCCTTGGTTTTGAAGCCTTTTTCTTCCCAGACTTAGGCTTTTGTTGTACCTTGATAGCATTTGAGGTGTTTTGGGGTTTTTTTTCATCTCTTTGAAGATGGCCACCTTTCTAATCCTAAAGAACAAGCGGAGAGGTGAGATGTAGGCATCTTGAGTCGGCCACCTTACATCCTGTTGCACAAAGTAACTGTGTTCTGCATCTTAATTTCTTTTATTTTTTCTTTTTTCTTTTTGTCTCTATGTGTCTGAAGTAATTTCTGCTTCCATCTTGCCATGCAGCTAATCTGCCTGTGTTGTCCTGAAGCTTTCCTCAAATCCATATTTCATAGCACTACGTAGAGATATTGATAGTAGCAGCCAGGTGGGAAGGCAAAAAACCAAAAGATGGCTTCTCTGTGAAATTGGAGAGAATGTTTTTCAGAGTGAAAGGCCCTGGCAGTGGAAGAGGAGGATAATGGGAGGTGTTTTCTCGAGTCTTTTATTTTCATCTGAAAAGGGGGTCATTTCTTGCTACTCTGTGTTGTAAAAGTCGGATGCTGTTTGCAGAGAGTCTGGGGTATTCTGAAGTGCTGACCCAAAATGTACAAGAACTAGATCAGTATGACTTTTATCAGTGAAGCTCCTGAAGAATAGAGCTGGCATTTTTCTCAGTAGTTAATCTGTTTCTGAGGCTAGAAATATTCGCACTGGGTGTACGATTCACTGATGCACATTAATTAAAATATCTATGCTGTGTTCACTTACGCTATCTTCCATTTTTCTTTTTTTTTTTTCTTTTCTCTTTTCTTTGTTTTGTTAAGCATTGCAGGCTGTATGTACCGAGTCGTTCAGACGACGGGACCAGATGGAAAAAACCTTCTGAAATTACTTCCAATTTTTAAATCTTCTGGAACCTTTGTGCCACTAGTTCAGTCTTCAGACATGTCAAATAATTCTAAAGCGAATATTTCTAGCCCCGTCCATCTTGCTTTTAAGACACAGCTTGCCAATCCTGCTACACCTTCATCCGTTAAAATACCTGTTTTTCAGTCTCCTAATCCTGGAAAGATTATTCTTACGAGGACCTTAGACAAACAGGAAAGCGTTAGGACAGGGTCTGAAAAAGAAAGCTTAATTCCCAAATCAGCTGCCAGCCTCCAGAGCAGTTGTGTTTCCGTTGATAGACTGTCTTTGCAGAACATCGCGGTAACGAGCTCAGCTAACCCCAGTAACACAGCATACATGCTGGTAAACACAAAATCGCTCCCAGTTACCATGAAGTCGCCAGTGCTGCCTTCTGGCCACCACCTCCAGATACCAGCTGATGCAGAAGTGAAATCTGTCCCAGCTTCTTCTTTACCACCTGCAGTCCAGCAAAAAATACTTGCAGCCGCAGCGACAAACGTGTCTGGAGGAGCTGATAGTACAAAAATGCCAACCGTTATTTACGTCTCACCAGTGAACACGGTGAAAACGGTTCTCCCCAAGCATTTGCAAGCCATTTGCCCAAAACGTGCCACAGAAGCCTCAAAAACATTACTGATGACAGCAGCACAAAGGGGAAATAGCTCTTCTGAGACAGTAACGTCGTCTGATGGTCAGCAGTGCCAGCAAACTCCAATGAAATGGATCGTGCAAGAAAGTCCGCAGTCGGCAGCGCCTTGCCTTATTCCTGTGAAGTCGTCAAATAACGTGGCTTCTAAGATCTTGAAAACTTTGTCAGACATGAAGAATGTTGAAGCTAACTCGGCAAATATTTTACCTCTCTGTTCTAGTGGTCCTGGTGGAAGCCAAGCTAAAATCACGTCTATTAAAGATAACGCTCTGGTCATGTACAATGGGAAAGTCTATTTGTTGACCAAAAGAGGCTCTAATGTTCTGTCAGCCCAAGCTGACAAGCAGGCATCTTCCTCTTCTGATGCTTCACTTAAAAAGGAGAATGCCAAACTAACTGAATCTACTGCAGGCAGTAAAATAACCAATAAAGTAGTGAATCTGTTGTTGTCAAAAAGCAAAAGCCTGGTGCTGTCTCAGGACGATCCAATCCCAAATACAAACTCAAACAATTCCTCACCAGATGGCTTAAGAGATGACTTAAAATCTGCACCTGCAGCTCTGGTGACACCGAGTGCTAATCAGCAGAATCCAGCTGTAAACCAGAGACAGAGTTTGCCCTTCATCGAGAGCATTGCGAGTGGAGTGACCCCTGTTACAGCAGAGGGGACACGGGAAAGTGTGTGCGGAAACGGCAAAGAAAAGGGCCATTCCCCCAAAGCACCAAGGGCTGTTTTGCTTCAGCCTAAGCAAGAGTGTGCTTTCAGTGAAGACTGGCAAAAGGTAACTCTCCAATAAATGTGCCCGCCTCGCTCTCTGCTAAATTATTATGTAGTCCCAGTTCTGTTTGAATCAAATGGCTGTTCATAAGTTGGCAGATTTTTGTAACCAGATAGCCTGCCGCTGGCAACGATGGTCTAAAGTGTGCTTCTAGTCAATAAATAGGGTTTTGTTTTCAATAAGATTGCGCTGTGCAAGTGAGAAAACACCTAGAGAAAAGGGCAGGGAAAAGATGGCTTTTTATTTCCTCACAAGTTGCCAGTAACAACTGAAAATCCAGGGAAGCTGTTCATTGGCCGAGCTCTGGGAGCTGCCTGCTTTCTAGCGTTAATGCTCTTGGCTGTGTTGTTGACTTGAGGTAGAGAAGTTTGCAGCTACACAACAGGAAATCAAAGTGGAAGAGCAGGTTTGTCATCCAGGGAGGTTGCTGGTGATGCACGAAGGCAGCTCCAGTCTCTGCTAGCTCAGCCAGCCACGGCAGGGGCTGCGTTTCCTTCCTTTCATGCCATCATGGGGAGGGATCCACCTCCTTTCACTCATGGTTTCATGTCAGGCAGGAGAAATTCTTGAGATCTTTAATGGCTTTTCCCCTGCCCCGTTCAGGTTGAACCCACATATTCTTTGAAGAGCATAACATCAAAAATACAGCATCAAATCGTACCAACTCTACCCATGGAGCTTTGTAGGTCAAGTTTTCAATTGCTCAAGAGGCCAGAATGAATTTGCCTCTAGATAAAAAAATAAATCTAGTTTCAAGCTAGCTTTCATTTACTTGTGTTGACCAGGCAGAAGAAAAATGTCAGCTAAGCACGTTTGTGCAAATTTTAGATGTGTAATCATTGCAAGAGACTCTAGGGCCTCTTTTTTTTGACTGTTCCTCACCTAAAAACTGGTTAAAATAGACTGGTTTTTTTTTTTTTTCCTTTCTTCTTCAGTGCTGTGCGATGCCGTTACCATTCTCATTTGCTTGAACCTCTCTGAAAAAATAGCCTATCAGATGTTTGCTGCTTTTAGTCCCTAAAGTGGCAGGTCCGTGGGCTGCCAGATGCTGATGTGAGATTGGAGATGAGGTGACGGTGGGGTCAGGTGCGAGAGACGGCTGACGGTGCTTTGGTAGGGTTACCGCCCACAGTGCCGATAGGAAACGTGTTCAGCAGTCTCAGAGTGACTCTGTGGAGCTGCTGCATCTGATCTTCCCTCACCTCCCTTCGTTACTCTGTAGTTTTAGAGCAGACGATTCCCTTGTTCCTTCTTTTTACCTCCCTGGTTTTCTAGTTGGCCTCTGTGTTTCCTGGGCGTTCCACGATGTACTTGGGGTTTTAAATAACTAATGAGAGCGTTAGATCATGATAATATGTACATAATTTCTCAAAATTGGCTGAACCTCTGTTAAATGCAACCTTTGGAGAATGGCAGACCAAGCAAATTTCCACCTGTTTGTAGTAGCTAGTTTGGTTTTTTTTCCTGTGTAGATTTTTTTGCTTTTTCTGTACAGAGAGAGAGAGTGAGAGAGTGTGATTGATGGCTCTCTCACTGTTTATATATTTCAGATCCAGTGTGAAACGATGAATTCACCGAGAAAGGTTATTCAAATCAAACACGAAGAGAAGCCACATTGGAAACAATACTTGGAATTAAGGAAAAAATTTGGTCTCTCTAAGGAGGAGAGGGTGTACCTTAAAAGAATACCATTAAGGACCTCCTGTGAGAACCCAGAAGAAAGGGTTTCTTCCAGTAACAGCTTGAAAAAGAAAAGTGACTCTTGCAGTTCATCCTCGTTAGATGTGGAAATAACAAATCAACAGCAGGAGTGTATTAAAGAGGAAAAGGTATCTTGACGTTTCTCGGTGCTAAAATGCGCGCTGCGCCGCGTTCAGGAAGCGGTGTGTGTACGGTGACCGCAGAGCTGCCTCTTTGGCCCCTGCCACCCCTGGATTCCTCGGGGCGAGTCCGTGATCATTCACAGAATCATGGGATGGTGGGGGTTGGAAGGGACCTCTGGAGATCATCAAGTCCAACCCCTCTGGCAGAGCAGGGTCACCTGGGGCAGCCCACACGTTGTTATGGTCCCTGTGAGAACTGTTCCTAGAAGCTGTTCATCTACTGCAGCAGAGTTGTCTGATTGCAGTTTGACTTGGGTACCAACTAAGAATTTTTATCCTCTTTTCTGATGGAAACTGGGAGAATAAATGCTTTGAAGATGGGATCCTCTAGTGGTGGCTGAACGTCAAAGGGATGGTCGTTATTGGAACAGAAACCGTTCCACTGTATCCTCATCTATATTTAGCCTTCTGCAGACAGTTGTGTTTGTCCAGTAGTGCAGTGGACATGTGCAGAACAACAGAAGAATGATACATGAGGCTTTACCCTTGAGTTTGAAATCACTCAAGTGCTGTTATTTCAAGGCCCTTCAGTCAGTCATGTCCAAAGAAAGGAATCCACTTAGTCACGTGTGGCTTTCTGTAATTTACCTGTGCCCCTGTTTAATCCTTAGAGGTACAAACGTCTTTTTAAATTTAGCCCTTTGTCATTGCCTAGGAACTTCCTTGGGTGCTTCTAGAAGGGTTCTCCCGATGGAAGGGCTTCCATCTTAATGCCTTAAAATGATTTTATCCATCCAAAGTAGTTCTGTTCAGCCACAGCTTTCTGAATTTTCTCTTGCATGGTTCTACTCTACCCAGTCAGAGGCTTTCTCAGGTTTTAATAATTCTTTGAGCAGATCTTTGAGTAGGTCTCTACTGGCTGCTCTTAGCATTTAATAATGGAATGCTGGGAGGCAGCAGATGGACACCCGTGCTAACGTCTGAGCTTTTGGAAATGTAAGCATAGAATTGGAGGGGATGGATTGAAACTAGAGACAGGTCGATTCAGGTTGGACATGAGGAAGAGTTTCTTCCCCAGGAGGGTGGTGAGACCCTGGCACAGGTTGCCCAGAGAGGTGGTGGAAGCCCCATCCCTGGAAGTGTTGAAGCCCAGGCTGGCTGGGGCTGTGAGCACCCTGCTCTAGTGGGAGGTGTCCCTGCCCATGGCAGGGGGATTGGAACTGGGTGATCTTTAAGGTCCCTTCCAACCCTGATGATTCTATGACTGAGGAAGGAATTCAGTGTAGTGGAGTTGTTAACTGGGAATCTTTGCTAGAAAAATGCTGAACATGGAGGTGTTTGCTCAAACTGCTCAAAGAAACACCTTCCATGTAGTCATTCTAAGAAGCTTGCAATAACAACTTGGAATTTGTGCTTAGTGAGCTGTGATGTTCTAATGTAGAATGGTGCTCAATTTACCAGGAGTGTATTTTATGTGTTTCTTTACTGTACAGGTAATTGTGGAACATGAAGAGGATTTGACTAAGAAAAGGAAAATAAAATCCTCACCGCTATCGGAGAGCGGAAAGAGGAGGAGAACGTCAGCCAAATCAACCACAAATCCAAGTCTGGAAAATCCCAGCCCAAGTTCCAGTGGAATCAGCAGGAGTCTTTCACCTCCTCCAGTCTTACCACAGCAAAGCATTTCCACAGACGACGTCGTATTGTGCGCAGGGACGGACTCCGAGCAAGACCCCTGCGCTCAGCACGGTGACGTTACAGACTTGAACGTTCCAGTTATATTGTCTTGTGAAGGTGATTCTCCATTTCTTGAAGGTTCTTTCAGAGATGATGCTTTCCCTTTGACTCCCCCAGACTTGGATGAAACGATCCGGGATGAAAAAATAAAACGACTTAAACAGCTCTTACGAGAACGAGAAGCGGCACTTGAAGCGATGCGTAGGAAGATGCAGCAAAGCTGAGGGACTGAAGCTGGTGATCTGCATCGTGTTCATCTTTGTTTTGGTGACTAAAAGAAGAAATTCCTTCTTTAAATGGAAGAGAAATGTTTCTGGTAGATGAGATTTACAGGATGTGTGTACTTAGAGAATAGGTCTCTTCTGAAATACCAGAAGTAAACACATTGGACTGTGAAGTTCTGCTTTTGGGACATGATATTTATGAAAGAACCCAGAAAGGCATTTTTGGGAGTGTATTCTCTATATTTGGAATTTTCCTTTGGGTTTCTGTATTAGTCCTGGCAAATAAACCTTCCCATGCTGGAATTCCTTGGCCTGTCTCTTAGAACCCAAATGTAAATGGCAAACCCCAATTGTAGGTATATATATTTTTTTGTGTTTTGTTTTGGTTTCCTGATGTGCATTTACAACTTATGTGAATTCCTGAGAGCTGTCACTTGTGAGAACAGGTCAGTGGTTGGTGTTTAATAAATGCTATTTAAGTGATCTAGGAATTAGGCAGATATTTATACAAATCCCTCTTGCAGAGGCGACGACGGCAGCAGTCAAAACCCTGCTGAGAGTTCTCTAGACCCGTGTCTCGTGCCGTTATTTACTATGAGCCTTCATAAGGCCTTCCCCAACTGTGCAATGTTGCCCTGTGGTTGTGGGGGTTGGTTTTTTGGGGGTGGGGAGGTGTCTTTTCTTTTTTTAAATGGAATCATGTCGAATCATTACTCTGTTGAAGCAAAAAAAAAAAAAGTATTTCTTTATCCAGGGGTGGTATCTTTAATAATTCTCAATGAGTATCTTTTCTGGTCGTTATTTGAGTGATATCTTTTGTTTGGTGCTACCCTAGGTTTGTGTGGTAGGAGAGAACATGCCCTTGGACTGCCTTTGCTAGCCTAGTTTTTGTAGATCTTAGCAGTGTATTTTGCCAGCACATCCCATCGTGTGTTGTACGGGCACCTCTCACCGTGCCCTGTTGTCCACGTCACTGAATCCTGTAAGGACTTTCCGCAGCTCCTCAGTCGTTACTGTAGAGCCATGAGCAATTGTTTTGCCAACAAAAGTTGTCACTGTTTTTCTTTTTCTTGTCTGTTTATGGTTATATCCAACGTCACAGATCCCTGTAGAACTCCAGTGCTGATTTCTGGTCGTAGGAGACTATTTTGTATTTTAGTTCCATTTTCACCTGGAAGGTTTCTCTTTGTTACCATGTGGATGCCCAGTGTATGGGTAGGGTTTGGGACAAGGTTCTTCCTTTGGGGATGTCTTTGGAGAGCCTCGCAGCCTCTACCAGCCCTACATTCCTTATTAATGTGCATGTTGACAGGGTGAAAGCCTCAAGTTTTTAGTGAGGCAGGAGAGCCTTGTACAAGGGAAGAAAAAGATGGTTCTTGCTCTGGAGAGCTCGAGATGGACCAAGGGTAGGAGAAGGTGATATGTCAAACACGCAGTGGTGGGTGAAGGAGGAAGTTAGATATGGAACTGAACTCTAATGACTGAGGTTACTGTGTGAGAGGCAAGTGCTGGAGATAGAGCAAGCAAGTACAGGGGGTATTAGGGGTATCCATGGGTTCAGTGTGTATGGCGAGTGTTTTGAGGCAGAAATCCCATAGTTTAGCACAGGGAAGCACCTAGGGAAGGGTTGATGCAAAGCAGTTACTTGGATGAAGTTGGCCTCGTGACCTACGTTATGCAGACCAAGTGGCAGAGAGTTAGGTGCACCTGCAAGAGATCTGAGCACTGGAGGAAAGGGCCGCATTGGTTGGACCTGGAGCCCACCAGGCTGAGTTGCTCGTGGAGCAGATGTATGTCCTTTATTGGCAAATGTGCAAAGCAGAGAGCCTCATTTATGGGAGGTGATTTTTTTTCTGAGCAGTCCACGATGGCAGTGAGGAAGGTGGGGGTGGCTGCAGCTCCTCTGTGCGTATCCAGAACGTCTGGAAGAAGGGTAAGTTTGGCCGCGCCGACCTGTCGGCCACAGTTGCTTGTTCTGTGTGAAAGGGGGAATATTCCCCACACGTATGTGGGTATGAGGGGCTGATCCCACCCAACTGCCAAGCACCTACCCAGCTGCTCACTCGCATCCCTCTCCTGCGGGATGGGGAGAAAATGGAAGGCAGGCAAGACTCTGGATTGACAGAAAGACACTTCAACACATTGAGCAAAAGCTACATGCAGGCAAAGCAAAATAAGGAATTCAATCACCGAGTCTCATCATCAGGCAGATGTTTGACCATTTCCTGGGTCTCCAGTTGAACAATGTTTTCTTGGGAAGACAGATGTGACCATAAACGTTCCTGTGTCCTCCTTTCATTAAGCTGAAGTGTGACATCATATGGTCTGGAATATCCCTTTGATCAGTTCGGGGCAACTGTCCTGGCTGTGACCATTCCTGACTTGTCCATCCCAAGCCTGGGAGGGAGAGAGAGACTCTTGATGTCATGAGAACGCTGTTCAGCAACAGCCGAAGCGTTGTGTGATACCAGCCCCGTGTCCCTCAGGAACCCAAACCACAACACCACATGGACTGCTATGAAGAAAATTAACCCCATCCCAGCCAGACCCAGTGTGATGGGACAGCAGTTGGGAAGATGGAAGCAGCCTTGTGTCTTAGATCTGGTGCTGCCCCCTCCTGTTGTGATACTCTTCCAACAGACATCATCCACCTGTCCTGTCTGTCTTCTCACAGAAGTCTTTCATCTGTTTCCCAACGCTCTTCGAAGAGATGAATGAAGCTGATTTCACTTTCCCTCTCCTTTCACTGGAACAGTCTCAGGTTGGGCATTTTGGGACATGCCACCTTCTCTCTTCCAGAACCTCTCGTGCCCTGGCACAGTGGTCCATTAGCCTGGGTTTGCTCTAGAGATGGTGTTAAGATACTGAAAACTCATCAGAGAATCCTCACTGCAAGGTTTTGAGGAGATGTGACCAGTAGGATTTGGAGGAAAAAAGTGAGCAGGCTGTTTCACAGAATCACAGAAGCATTTAGGTTGGAAAAGACCCTTGGGATCATCGTGTCCAACCATTAAATGTCATCTAGTCATAGAAAACAGTTGGTGCTGTTCAGAAAGACAAAGTCAAGCCATCTATGAAAGAGAACAGGATGTCTGTCTTGGAACAACATCAGTGCAGAGCTGGAAGGATCACCGAGAGCCAAGAGAAGCCCCTTGTGGTGCTGATGTGGGAAAACAGCCAACAGCAGCAGCAAAGGGACTTCCAACAGCCAAGGGCCTTGCAGGTTGGAACTTCTCATCCAGACACATCATCTGAGGCACAGGTTCTGTTTTTCTGCACTGTTGATTCTTGAACTCCTCTGAACTCTGAAGAGTTTGATTGTGACAGAAGAACTGGAGTCCTGGGTTGTTGGCTGGGGCCTCGGGAGTGAAAGCTGTTGGTGACCATCCCTACCTGCAGTGTGGCTGGCAGGAGGCGTGGTTGCCCACAGGGGTTGCTGCCTGAACACAGGGCAAGATGAAACCAGTGGATTTAGTCTATGAATTAAAACTGTTCCTTTCAAGCAAATACTCGGGAAGAATCAGTGGAAGACCTTCAGGAATTTCTGGGTTTAAAGAGGAAACATGACAGTTGAGCATTGGACAAAAAATGGATTGGGAAGAGAAGACAGTACTGGGCCAGTCGCCAGCATCAACCTAAACTGGTGACTTGGAAGTATCTGGCCAGAACTACCTACGTGCAGAGGTTGGTTGGTTGAGCGCTGCTGGATTTGTGAGGCAGGTCTTGTCTTAACTGAACCTACAGAGACTTTTCCTTGGTGGTAGAGAATTGTAATAGAGCAGAGAAGACCAATCTGGAGAGAGAATGAACAGCCATGGGAGCAGCAGAAGAAAGAAGTGGGCAGAGGGTGGTGAGAATGACGGGGGTCGATGGCACTGAGATGAGCAGGTCACCCAGACCCCAGAACATCTCTTTGTACCTACTGAGGCCCTTCAGCTCAGGAAAGTAGTGACAGTCCAAAAAAGGCAATGGATTAAAATGAAAACTCAGGCCTTTTAGAGATGATAGAGTTGTTTTGGTTGGAAGAGACCTTTAAGATCATCGAGTCCAACTGTTCACCCAGCATGGCCAGGTCACCACTAAACCATGTCACTAAGTGCCACGCAATGTAATGTTCACTATCTGCTCTACCTTCCTACCCTACCAGTCCCAAGACAGCCAGGTAAGAAGGGAAAGAACAGTAAGTAAATCCAGATGGTTCACACGAGTGGGGAAGGATGGACAGACAAAAACCTCAAATTGTCGGCTCCTAAGGGGCGTGAAAAAGGTACTTTCAAAGCTGGTAAGTACTTGCCAAAAGCAGAACCACCCAGGAGATGGGAAGAGGATTTGGAAGCTGGTGTCATCCTCCATGTCACAGCAAGCAAGACTGGACAAGCTGCCTGGATACAGGTGTCCTGGCACTGAGCTACTGGTCACACCACGTGGACACCTACCTTGAACCTGCCTGTGGAGAATGAGAAAGGTTTCGATTTAAAACAAGAAAGCCTCCAACAACATCTCCCCTTGAAGTTGACTGCGTTGTTGCTGCAATGTGCTGTTGTCCTACCCAGCCTGGCACTGCCGTGCCATCATTCTGATTTTAGTGTAATTTCTGCCTATTTTATCGGTGTGGATGGGGACGTGCTGCTGTTACGGCTCCACAGACACCCCTGGGAATGCTTCAAAAAGCTGGTGGTGTATTTGCGGCTCCCCTGGACTGGAACATCTCTGATGGGGAAAGGCTGAGAGCCCTGGGGCTGGTTAGCCTGGAGAAGAGAAGCCTGAGAGGGGATCTGATGAATGGTTACAGAGATCTGCAGGGTCAAGTAGAAGGGGCCAGGCTCTTGTCAGTGGTGACTTGTGTAGGATGAGGGGCAATGGTCACAAACTGGAACACCAGAAGTTCCAACTCAACATGAGGAGAAACTTTGCTGTGCGGGTGATGGAGCCTGGCCCAGGCTGCCCAGAGAGTTTGTGGAGTCTCCTCTAGGGACTTTCAAAACCCCCCTGGCTCTGTTCCTGTGTGGGCTGCCCTGGGTGACCCTGCTCTGGCAGGGGGGTTGGACTCCATGATCTCCAGAGGTCCCTTCCAAATTCTATCATTCTATAATTCAGACAGATCCATCAGTTCTGGGAATGATCTTGGGCCCCCTGCTCCAGAGCAGGGGGATTGGACCAGGTGATCTCCAGAGGTCCCTTCCAACCCCCACCATACTGGGATTCTGCGATACCCTGTGATGAAAGCATGGGAGCCTTTCTGGGCTCTTCTGTGGTGGCCATGGATACCAATATCTTAGTTTCTTCTGACAGAGTTCTCTTTGAAGAGTCATGTAATGCCTTGATCTCAAAACCCTTCTGTCTGACTTGACCCTGATGTTTGAAAACATGATTGTTGTCCCTTAAGTCACCCGCTCATCTGGATGTGAATTAATTAATCCAATGCTTTTTTCCTTGACCTATTGGCTGCCTTCGCCCAGGTCGGCTGTGCTGCCGTCCCCATCCCTCCCCAAGGCTCTTTGGGTGGGTGATGTGTTTGCTCTCTGAACAGTCCCCACTGACTTTGGGACTGACCCAAAGGGCAGAATCTTAATTGTCTTTATTATTTTTTTCTTGATGGTGGCCTCACTTGCTGATCATTTGTCTTTAAACAATAATAACAAAAAGAATAGAACTGTGAAGACCTTGATTCAGTGCATGAAGAGTCAGCTGGAACAGTTTCCTTCTGTAACACTGTGAGGTCCTAGATGCTTCCTGCCCCATCTTCTCTCAGAATCACAGACTGGTTTGGGTGGGAAGGGACCATTAAAGCTTATCTGGTCCCACCTCCCTGCAGGGAGAAGGGCCTTCTGCACCTAGAGCAGGGTGCTCAGAGCCCTGAGCAACCTCCTCTGCAATGGTGCCAGGGATGGGGCAGCCACCACCTCTCGGGGCAGCC
>JANVCC010000293.1:1456736-1468289 GCA_025345505.1 Todiramphus chloris collaris | reverse complement strand
TGGCCACGCTCCAGCCCCTCAGTGTCCTGCTGGGAGTGAGGGGCCCATAGCTGAACACAGGATTCCAGGGGTGGCCTCCCCAGTGCCCAGCCCAGGGGGGTGATCCCTGCCCCAGTCCTGCTGGCCACACTGGTGCTGATATAAGATGTACATTTCCCTCTGTTCTTCAGTACCAGCCACAATCATTTCACCGCAGACCTCTCCCACTTATCATCCTTCCCTTATTATATTACAAACTGTTAATTTACAAAACACTTGTAAAATTTCCCTTGTCTTCCTGTTCCATATGTTTGTCTATATCATTATGTTTACAGCTTTACTTCCCTCTAATTTTGGTTAGACCACGATGGTTCAGAAACCTCTACAGCTATGGGGGGGGTGTGGGTTTTTTGGCATCCGTAAAATGTTTTTAACTCACAGAATCACTCAGGTTGGAAAAGCCCCTTGGGATCATCGTGTCCAACCATTAGCCCTACTCTACAAGTTCACCCCTAGACCATATCCCCCAATGCCACATCTCAGCGATGCTGAAACACATCCAGGGATGGCAACTCACCCCCCTCCCTGGGCAGCCCATTCCAATCTCTCACCCCCCTCCCTGGGCAGCCCATTCCAATCTCTCACCCCCTCCCTGGGCAGCCCATTCCAATATTTCACTACCCTTTCCATGAAGAATTTTTCCCTAGTGTCCAGTCTGAACCTCCCTTGTTTCAGCTTCAGGCCATTCCCTCTGGTTCTGTCCCTAATCCCCTGAGAGAAGAGCCCAGCACCAGCCTCTCTGCAATGTCCTGTCAGGGAGCTGTGGAGAGTGATGAGGTCTCCCCTCAGCCTCCTCTTCCTCAAACTAACCAGGCCCAGCTCCTTCAAACGCTCCTCACACGATCTCTTCTCCAGTCCCTTGCCCAGCTTCGTTGCCTCCTCTGCACCCGCTCCAGCCCCTCGAGATCTCTCTTGTCCTGAGGTGCCCAAACCTGGGCACAGCACTCGAGGTGAGGCCTCCCCAGTGCTGAGCACAGGGGGACAATCCCCTCCCTGCTCCTGCTGCTCACACTGTTTCTGATCCAGGCCAGGATGCCCTTGGCCTTCTTGGCCCCCTGGGCACACTGCTGGCTCATCTTCATTCCCCTGTCTGTTAGAACCCCCAGGTCCCTCTCCTCCAGACAGCTCTCCAGCCACACTGCCCCAAGCCTGGAGCTTTGCATGGGGTTGGTGTGGCCCAAGTGCTCGCAGCAGATCACGTTGGTCCAGCTTAGTCTTCCCTCACTGCGTTTGGCTCCTAACTCTTCAAAGCTGAAACTGCTGTTTTTTGTTTAGCACCAGAACTTTCTGCCAGGGACATCAACTCCCCAAGTCCCAGAGATGACTTCTTACTGTGTGTGTGTCAAGTCTCCTCAGCAGGTAATGGTCCTTCTTGCTTCTTTATAGACGCCCAGGCTGTGCCCTGGCTACCACCTCTCTTCTGTCCTCTACAGATTGTGTAATCTTGCAGTGGCAGGAACAGGACCTAAGCGAGATGCTCCGTCCCTGGCAAATGGGCATATGGTTTCGTGTTGATCTTGGCTGCCAGCCTGGAAACAAGTGGAATTGGTGGGGATTAAATTGGTGGCCCTGATTCAGCTGCAGAAAGCACAGCTTTTAAGCCATTGTTTTTTGCACTCGTGCCTTTGGAATGTAAACTCAAAAGCCGTGGTGTTGGAGTCTTGTTTGACACAAAACTCAGTCATAATACTCCAAAGATGATGTTTAGGTGAGGAACTGCTCTGGTTCAGTTTCCTGACTGTTAAATTGCTCTGGACAGGGAAAAGGTCTCTTTCTGGAGGGGTTTACCTGTATTTCTGTAACACCCACAGCTGCTTCCAGCACTTGGAACATACAGCTAAGGGAGATGATGGATTCCAGAGCCAAGGGAAGGTGGTAGGGAATGCTGCTCTGAAATGTCTTGCCTTTTGAACTGTAGGATGGGCACTGGAGAAGATCAGAGGTCAAATGTCTCTTCTGACTCAACCTTGGCAGTATCATTCAGGAGTGTGTCTCTGACAAATGGCAGCACTTTGAAGCTGCTCGGGGAGCCAGCAGGCAGAGTGTGGCTCTGCTGTGGCTGGGTAGGGCAGCCCTGGGTAGTGTTTTCTCTTGGGCTACGTTCTCTGCTTCACTTTTTGACTATAAAATTCCTGTCACTAGGGAATGGACATTCTTGCTTCTTTCCTGGCTTTTTCCCCTCCATTAAAACCACCCATCTCTTAAGTACACTTCCCTTTCTCCTCCTCACTTATAATCCACAGCCAGACCTCTTTGTGATAAATGTGTATTTTGCCATTTTCAGTCTCTGGTGTGCAGAAGGAAAGGAGAGGAGGAAGGGTGGTCACCAGCCCTCTTCCCATTTTGGGTCACCCAGTGACTCCTGTGTGGGTTTAACCTGATGGTTCCCTTGTCCCTGACATTCACAGGTTGCAGTACAGGATCTGAACGCAGAGCAAGACCTAAGCCATGCGTGTGAAGGTGATGGGCCTCCCGGGGCACAGCCTCTCCCACTGGCAGGTTAAATGGAGATGCAAACCCCGTGAGTTGTGAAGGCCACTCTGTTGGATGGGGACAGCAAAAGGATACTGCTCACGATGCTGGAACAACACCAGAGTAAGGCGGTCAGGCGGATCCAAAAGATGTCTTTGCTGTGAACTTCTGGCTGCATCAGGTAGGAGAGGACAGTCTGAACCAGCATGTAAATGGCCCCCACTCCAAAGGTCAGGCAGGCTCCAGCCACGTGGATGTAGTACAGGATACATTTCTAGGGACAGAAAGCACTGCTTGGAACAGAACCTGGGCTTATTTTAAACTCTGAGAACAATTTTCTCCTGCAAACCTTTGGCTCTCCCCCCACCACTCAATTAACTCCTTGCATCCCAAGCTAAGCAGTTCTGGAACGTGCCAGTACTTAGGAGGAAAACCCACACAGAGTCAGCTGGAGACCAGCACCTCCCAGACCCCTGTTCTGCTTTTAAGTTCTTGTGGCCAAGTCAAAGGTCACAGCTACACCTTAAGTACAGGGATTTTTAAGAGCTGTTCTTATGAGCCATAATCTTATGGCTCAGGAGATCTTGGGGATCTTATTAATGTCTAAATACCTGAGGGGTGGGTGTCAAATGGAAGGGGCCAATCTCTTTTCTGTAGTGCCCAGTAACGGGACAAGGAAAAATGGGTATAAACTTGAGCATAGTAAGTTCCACTTCAACATGAGGAGAAATTTCCTTACTGTGAGCCTGCCAGAGCCTGGCCCAGGCTGCCCAGAGAGACTGTGGAGTCTCCTTCTCTGGAGACTTTCCAGCCCCCCCGGATCTGTTCCTGTGTGGGCTGCTCTGATAGGGCAGGTTGGGCTACAGGATCTCTGGAGGTCTCTTCCAACCCCTACCATTCTGTGATAATGGAGAGTAACACAGAAACTTGGATGAAGGAGTTGCTGCAGCTGGGCAGGCAATGGGTGACAACAGGCTGCCTGCTGAGCATTTCTATCCCAGGAATCTGTACGTCATGTCAAAGTTAATGCCATACAGGATGTGACATGGTTCCAGCACCCAAAATGGGATCAGAAATAATGAGGTTTAGCACTCCTCCAAATTACTCTGGTTTAAATAAGCCTTGTTTGTCAAATGAAGAGCATTGAACCAGGTTGAATCGAGCAGTAATACCTCTGAACTTAAAAAACACTCTAGGAGAATCAACTGTCCAATAGCAAAGATCATTAAAACTAGAAGTTACTCCCAGAAAAACAGCCCAACTTAAAACTTAAGCCCTGAAAAATCATGCCTTGTGTGTGTTTAGTCCTTTCACCCATCCCTGGCTAAGCACAGTACCCAAAGACAGGGACTAAAAGGTGTCACCTTGGTGCACAATATGAGGTCTGGCAGCCACCCTGCACCCCTGTGAGCTTTTTGTGCCCTAAAGCACGAGTCTGCCTGTGCATTTTACTGTGTTTCACTGCTAAGATCAGGAAATGGAGTCACCTTTTCCTCACAATCTCCCTGTGCACCTTAATGTGCACACAGGAATTTCAAGTGCTGCATCCAGAGCCTAACAGAGATGAGAATTCATATTTAAATTGTGAATACTTAGCCAGGAAGTTCAGCAAGGATAAGTGTGGAGTCCTACACCCGGGGAGGGACAACACCATGCACTGGGACAGGTGAGGGGTAGACCCACTGAAAGCAGCTCCATGGAGAGGGACCTTCGTGTCCTGGTGTTCTCCATGGGACAGCAATGGGCCCTTGTGGCCAGGAAGGCCAATGGTCTCCTGCGGGGCATGAAGAAGAGTGTGGGCAGCAGGTTGAGGAAGGTTCTCCTCCCCCTCTGCTCTGCCCCAGTGAGACCACATCTGGAGTGTTGTGTCCAGTTCTGGGCTCCCCAGTTCAAGAGGGACAGGGAAAGACTGGAGAGAGTCCAGTGGAGGCTATGAGGATGCTGAAGGGACTGGAACATCTCTGATGGGGAAAGGCTGAGAGCCCTGGGGCTGTTTAGCCTGGAGAAGAGAAGCCTGAGAGGAGACCTGATGAATGGTTACAGAGATCTGCAGGGTGGGGGGCAAGGAGAAGGGGCCAGGCTCTTGTCAGTGCTGCCCTGGGATAGGAGGAGAGGTGATGGTCACAAGCTGAAACGTGGGAATTTCCACCTCAACATGAGGAGAAACTTCTTCCCTGTGAGAGGGACAGAGCCTGTGCCAGGCTGCCCAGAGAGGCTGTGGAGTCTCCTTCTCTGGAGACTTTCCAGCCCCCCCTGGCTCTGTTCCTGTGTGGGCTGCCCTGGGTGCCCCTGCTCTGGCAGGGGGGTTGGACTCGCTGATCTCCAGAGCTCCCTTCCAACCCCTACCATTCTATGAATAACTGAAGGTGTGCACTCCACAATCGCACACTGCTCAGTGATGAGGTGTCATCAGAGAGAAATCTTTGCTCTATTTATTGACATCAACAGTTCCAGTCAGAAAAAAGTAATTGTACTGGTGGAACAGCATGAAATGAATTGCGGATGAGGATGAGCCCTGTGCTACTCCTCTTGACTCCCAGCAGGGAGAGCTGTCTGCAGCCACATCCCCTTTGCTCCTCTTTGGGTATTTTCAGTTGTCTTCAGTGGATTCCAGGGGGCTTTAGCTCCTTTTTCCCTCTGGAGGGGCCCTCAACCACTCCTTAGCATCACCTGGATATGCAGGTACCTCACCTCATTATTGCCTTGCTGAAGAGCAAACGTTACACAAACTAGTTAACAAATTAACACACACCTTCTAGATTTTGGTTGTCTTGAAATCTACAGGAAGCAGACATTCTGACCACCTGACAGCTGGACCACCTCTCCTGACCAGCAATGGAGGTAAATCCTGGAGTTGAACACAGCCTGGAGGCTGTTGCCTGGTGGGGGTGGTAGGGGAGGCTGTGACCTCTGGGTATAGATAAGGCTCTAGAAAAAAGTAAATAGATTGAGGCCTTTGAAAACCAAACTCAAAACGTGCTGAAGTTTCTACAGCAGAGGCTGATGAAGCTGTGCTGGGGGAAAAGGAGAAAGGTGAAGCTTTCCAGAAGCTTCTTCTCTTTGTTTTTTCCAGCAGGAGACCGAGGTGACACTGCAGCTTGTATTGGCTGAAGGAACCACTGCAGATCCCCCCCCAAGTCCAGCCAGTAACTTATTGGACGAGGCTGGCAACTGTACAAGTGTCTTGCCCATACCAGCCAGCAACGCAGAACGTGGCCCTGTTGATGGTGTGATGGCAGTTTTTGCTTGGAGAGGGTGAGAAGTATTGGGGAACCAAAAAAACCCTAGACACCGGGATGGAGAAACTCCAAAGCTGGTTAATCCTGGAGTGTTTTCAAGAATTGTGCAGGTTTGAAGGAAACACTAAGAGGGCTGATTTTTCAGAGCTGGGCTTCTTGTAGGGTTGGGTGTGTTTTGTCGGTTTTACTTCTAGTAAAAACTTTTGACCATTTGATACCAGATTCTCCTGAGTCAAGATACACCAGAGTTGTGGTTTGTTAATCCAGAGCCAGGTTTTTCAAACCTCTTGTAAAGAGGCCCAAGACGAATTTGCTTTCTGCAAAATTTAGGGGTTTCTTAATGTTTTGGAATTTCAGGCTGCTCACAAGCAAATAAATTTTAACCCAAAAGTTATTTTTTTCCTTTTTTAATGGTTTTTTGTAGGGAAACCAAACCAGCTTTGCCCTGAGAAGTTTTCCTTTCAGTAAAAGCCCCATTTTCTCAGCTACCTCATGAAACCAGTAACCACACAACACCGGGCAGCTTTCAGGATGTCGCAAGCAAAGCACAAACCTGGAAATTTGCAATAATGCAAAGTCCAAAGCAGCTCATCCACCCGAGTGTGAGGCCAAACTTATTGAGCTTGATGATGCTGGATTTGTCCGGATTCAAAGCGTACACTTGTTTGTACCGCACGTACATGGTGGCCACGCCTGTCGGTGAAGAACCCAAATGCAGGGTGATTATTTTTCTTTTTCAGCTGATGAAAACAGTCTCATTTTAACTGGGAAGGTTGCTGTGAGACAAAGGCAATACTGAAAACACAAAACCTGTCTTATGGCACCACCGAAATAGGAAAGCTGAGAATCTGAGAGTCAAAACATTTTGAAAGAAGCCAATTTACTGGATTTTTTTTCCTGATCCCTTTGGTTCTGAAAGACATAGCAAGTTGTTTCCCCTCCCCCCTTTCCATAATCACAGCACAAGTAAGATGACTGCAATTTGAACGTGCATTTTTGTTTCTCTCACTACCCTGCTGGGGTTTTCGAAGCACATTTTTGGCCTTCTGGAATCTGCAGTTGTCGTGCTGGCTCTGAGGGTAAGGTCACTGCCGTGTGCTTTGCTCTGAACTGCTTAAGATAATTAAGATTGATTGCTTAGCATTTAGTTGTGGGTTTTTTTTTTTTTCCCTGAGAATTACAGGCTCGTGATCTGAATAAGGAAATGAAATAATTTACAACTGCATGCATCTCAGAAGTGCCTGCAGGTCGCCAAGGACAGCTTTCTGTACTCACCCAAGAAAGCAGAAATATTTAACATGATCCCAAATAAGCATCTTTCGGGAGGTACTGTCCCTGTATCACTGGAAGAGATAAACGGGGTGACACGTATTGATCTAGACTGAAAAGACTTGAAACACAGCTGTAATTATTGCAGTCTTCAAAGGAATCGTAAGAGGCAGATTTGTAAAGACCCTCCTGGATATTTGCCCCTGAATTTCTCATTACTGGTGGTCTTAGAGCTGGAGAAACAAGCAAGGCAAAGGTCCTTAGGACAAGGGATGGATGTACTTGGTGTAACTATTCCTTTCACATGGAAGTTGATTCCACAGAAGTTGAATGAAGAGTATTAAAAACGGGAAAATGAAGAACCTGGAAAACGGAGAGCCTCAAACTAAGGTCCTAGATACAGCCTTGATGCAACACTGTGGGGAATACAGATTCTGGTATGGATTTACTGGTGCAACCAAAGCTGGTGACAGCCAGACGCTGTGCTTGGAACCAAGGGTTGGAGGTGCCCCCTCGGTTCTCCTGTTCGACCTCATTTTGAGGATACGTTTGCACTGCCACAGCTCCCAGGTTAGACTTGCACAAAAAGAGATGGTTTGAAACCGAGTTACAGCCAAATAACTGAAAAGAGCTCAGAACTGAAGCCGTTAGGTAGGAACTGCTGTTTGGAGTTAGCTGGGGGAAGAACTCACAGGAGTGAGAGGCCCGTTCAAGGTCACGGGGTAAGACAAACATTACTGACCTGATGTAGGGCACCAGAGGGTCGACGTGGTGGAGGACGATTGCAGTAATGTAGGAAAACACAAACGATGCAGCTGACCAAACAACCAAAGCCACAGGCAAGAACGAGAGGCCTTGCTGAAACCACCACATGTCAGTGCTGATTTCGAGCTCTGGACGCTGTGAGGAAACACAAAGGTTTACTGAAGATTTCACAAAGCTTTTGCTTTTTTCAGGGCAATTTGATAGTGCTTTCGGTCCAGTCCTGCAAGCCCAAAGTGAACATTTGACTTCACGGGACAGAAATGACAAAAAATAAGCAGAAATAACATCTGGAAATGTTCATTCTGAAATATTTACAAAATCATGAGGAAAGAAACCAGCAGCGTCGCTTCACTACATGTCTCAGCATTTGTTGCTGCCAGAATAGGGTCAAGTGGGTCATGGTGAATAACTGACTCTATTTTCTTCTTACCCTTGTGTCATAACACTGCCTTAGAATTAGTGAGGCTGACAGAAAACGTGTGCCAGCAGTGACAGTTTAACTGATGGTGGCTGTTGCAGAGCCTCTACATTCCATTAACAACCTACTGGGCAGAAATGGAAATGATCCAAAATTACTTAAATACCTGCAATCATCCACAACCTGTCGTGCTGCCCGACTCCCCATCTGCTGGAAGCATCACTTCACTAAGCACATAGGTATCATAGAAGGGTGGGGGTTGGAAGGGACCTCTGGAGATCAGCGAGTCCAACCCCCCTGCCAGAGCAGGGTCACCCAGGGCAGCCCACACAGGAACAGAGCCAGGGGGGGCTGGAAAGGCTCCAGAGAAGGAGACTCCACAGCCTCTCTGGGCAGCCTGGGCCAGGCTCTGGCACCCTCACAAGAAATAAGTTCTTCCTCATGTCAAGGTGGAACTTCCCGTGTTTCAGCTTGTGACCATCACCTCTCATCCTCTCCTAGGGCAGCACTGACAAGAGCCTGGCCCCTTCTCCTTGACCCCCACCCTGCAGATCTCTGTAACCATTCATCAGATCCCCTCTCAGGCTTCTCTTCTCCAGGCTCACCAGCCCCAGGGCTCTCAGCTTTTCCCCATCAGAGATGTTCCAGTCCCTTCAGCATCCTCATAGCCTCTGCTGGACTCTCTCCAGTCTTTCCCCGTCCCTC
The DNA here is from genome assembly GCA_025345505.1 of Todiramphus chloris collaris. Taxonomy (NCBI): domain Eukaryota; kingdom Metazoa; phylum Chordata; class Aves; order Coraciiformes; family Alcedinidae; genus Todiramphus; species Todiramphus chloris. The sequence continues at coordinate 1,459,382 of JANVCC010000293.1, read as the reverse complement.
TTGAACTGGGGAGCCCAGAACTGGACACAACACTCCAGATGTGGTCTCACTGGTGCAGAGTAGAAGGGGAGGAGACCCTTCCTCAACCTGCTGGCCACACTTTTCTTCATACCCCGCAGGAGACCATTGGCCTTCCTGGCCACAAGGCCCCATTGCTGTCCCATGGAGAACTCCTTGTCCACCAGGGCACCAAGGTCCCTCTCCATGGAGCTGCTTTCAGTGGGTCTACCCCTCACCTGTCCCAGTGCATGGTGGTGTACCTCTCTAGGTGTAGGACTCCACGCTTATCCTTGTTGAACTTCCTTAGGTTTGCCTCTGCCCAGCTCTCCAGCCTGCCCAGGTCTCGCTGGCTGGCAGCACAGCTCTGGTGGATCAGCCACTGCTCCCAGTATTTAGTATATCGATGAGCAAGAGCTGGCTGCTGCCTCCCACAACCTTCAAACTCAAGGGCTGGTGGCCGTGCAGCAGCTGCTGTGTTTTCCCAGCTGGTTCTGAGGAAAAGGTCCGTTTATAGCAGAGTGGACCAGCCAACTCCAGACTTGTGCCACCCAGTCCCCTAAGTCCCAGCCTGACAGCACATGTGGGTCCCAACCTGCAGTTCTCAAAGAGCAGCACTGGGTGGCTGTGTCAGCCCGGTGAGCTCAGGCAGAAAGAGCTGTGACTCTCCCCTTGCTGTGAGAGGAAAGTAATTTTTTATCACTTTCAAATACAAAGCTAAGCTGAGCTGATTTCAGAATCCCAGCACGGCTGGGGTGGGAAGGGATCACTACTGAGGCCAAGTGGAGCTGTCACTTGCCTGTAATCCTGACAGTCCCGGGTCAGAGCCTGCCCGCCTGGGAGGGCTGGGGGGGTTGAACAACTGTATTTGCCAACTGTATCCTGGGCTGCATCTAAAAATGTGTGTCCAGCAGGTCAAGGGAGGTGATTCTGCTCCTCTGCTCTGCTCTTGTGAGACAGCACCTGGAGTACTGTGTCCAGCTCTGGAGTCTCAAACACAGGAAGGACATGGATCTATTGGAGAGAGTCCAGAGAAGGCCACAAAGATGATCAGAGGGCTGGAGCACCTCTGCTATGAGGACAGGCTGAGGGAGTTGGGTCTGTTCAGCCTGGAGAAGAGAAGGCTCCAGGGAGACCTTATAGCAGCCTCCATTGTCTGAAGGGGGCCTACAGGAAAGCTGGGGAGGGGCTTGTTATAAGGACACGTGGTGATAGGACAAGGGGCAATGGTTTGCAACTAGAGCAGGGGAAATTTAGATTGGACATTGGGAAGTTCTTCACTGTGAGGGTGGTGAGACCTTGGAATGGGTTGCCCAGAGAAGTTGTGGACACCTCATCCCTGGAAGTGTTTAAGCCCAGGCTGGATGAGGCTCTGAGCACCCTGCTCTAGTGGGAGGTGCCCCTGCCTATGGCAGGGGGGTTGGAATGAGATGATCTTTAGGTACCTTCCAACCCAAACCAGTCTGTGATTCTATGACCTCTGGAGGTCATCTTGTCCAAGCCCCTACTCGAGCAATGCCACCCAGAGCCACTTGTGCAGGACAGCCTTTGAACATCCCAAGGACAATCAAGCTTTCATTTTAAAGCAAAGTAGAACTTTGCCTTTCAGTTGAAGACTGTAAAACCAGTAATGGTTTTACATAATCCCACCCCTCGTGTGAGTGAAGTGGGAATTGGAAAGAGAAATGTGTATTTTGCACTCTCTGTTACAGGTGTTACCTGCCTGGGCATGGAATTCAAAACCTCCAGCAGTCACTCTTAGATTTTTACTTTTCCTTTAGCATTTATATGGTAATAGTGTCTTAAATTTGGTTCTGAGCTAAGAGCTTTTTGCCTGAGAACAAACAGACAGACAAAACAATACCTGAGAACACACCTGAGAGTAAGAGCATCAACAGGAATGTCACCTCAAGGGGAATCCAAAGTCATCTTTCCAGTGAAGTTCCACGTTAGCTTCATTTTTCTTTTTCCTTCTAAATCTGTGAGAGAGAAAAGAAAATAATCAAGATGTGAGGTACTTCTATGCCTCTTGCTCTTCAGTATTTATTCTCCTCCTTAGCACCTTCTATTGGTCATTGCTGCTGACTGGACATGGCATTAGATGGGACAGTTGGCCTGACACAGTGAGTTTTCCCCGTGTTCCAAGTGGTTTAAGGAGAGAAGCTTGTCTGTGGAGGGTGGTGGAAATGAGAAAAACAAATGTTTAAGACACTTTGATGTATAGGACTTGTCTAGGCAAAGATTTAATTTGAAGAGAGAAGCTCTCAAGAAGAAAACCAAACCTGAATGCAGCTTTTAATGCAATTAAAAGCAGTGGCTATGATCATGGTTTTCACATCAGGAAGAGGAGAGAGCACGGACTCTTCCTGTTCCATTGTGGATGGGCACCCAACAGGACGCTGGTGCTATGCTAAGTGCAGCGGGATGGGTGCTGAAGCAACTGGAATTTCAACCAACATCCCACAACTCCTGTCTTCTCCTCACAGGAGCAACTGCCATGTTCACATATGAGAAGTAGTCAGGGAGGAAATCCTGAGCTGGTGATGTCCTTAAGCTTACAGGGATGTTCAGAGGAGCCCCAGCGATGCTGGGAGGGCTGGACCCCCTCTGCTGGGAGCCAGGCTGGGAGAGCTGGGGGGGTTCAGCCTG
>JANVCC010000293.1:1411883-1446736 GCA_025345505.1 Todiramphus chloris collaris | reverse complement strand
GTTCTCCCGGCTCTGCGCGCTTCCCCCCCGGGTGGGACGGGGGCTCTGAGGGAGAGGGGGCAGCGTGTGGGTGAGGGGGGAGCTCCGTGAGGCCGGGCCTGGGCCTGTGCTGTGGGTTGGGCCGGGGTCTTCTCCCCCCACAACTCGCTCGGCCTGGCCGCGGGTGGGTCCCGGTCCCCTCCCCGACCCCCTGTCCCCGGAGCTGCCTCCCTCGGGCTGGGGGTGAAGCGGTTGGCTGGGTCAGAGGTGCCCTTGTCCTGCCTCCCCTCTTCCTCCCCTGGGTGTTTGCCGGCGAGCAGCCAGGCCCGGGTGAAAGTCCTGCGGAAGCCGGGCAGCGTGGGGGTTGTTTTGGAGGAGGGGGAGGCGGTCTGGGGTTGTTTTCCCTCCTCGGGATGAGCAGCCCTTCAGGAAGAGAGGAGAAGGGAATAGTTTTCTGCATCGGAACTAATTTTTCTGGTCGTTAGGACAACACCCACAGGGACCTCCTAGGTGACTAAGTCTGATTTCCTGCAAAATGACCGGGAGCAGATCTGCCTGCCTCTGAACTTAGCAGGTTCCTGCAATAAGTGAGGCCTTGTTTGCTTTTTTCCTCTCCTCCTACTGACAGGACTTTCACTGTCGGAAATTACCTTAATTAAGCTGTGGAGAGTGGAAATGAGAGCACTTGTTCTTATACCAGTATTGACCTTTGATTTATGCAGGTTATTCTCCCTAACTGGTGTTTGCATTGCTGGTGGCTTTAGAGAGAGCTGTCATCTTCCCCTCTCCTTCACTCTACTGGGCTTCCCAGTTAGGGGATTTGCCTTTTTTTTTTTCTGCTTAGCTCTTGTAGAAAAAGAACCAACTTTTCTTTTGAGTTTCCTTTCTCTACTGCTTCTCCTCTAGCACGTGTGGGGAGTTATGTGCTTCTGCTCACCTGCCTTCAGGGGAGAAGGAACATGGTGAGGGGCCTTTATTGTGTTGGAAGTGGTGTTCCCAATCCTGTCTTCTTTTCCCAGCTGCTTCATGCTGGTGTCTTTAGGCTGTCTTTGACCAGCTAAAGCTCCTCAGCTCCTGTGGGTTTTTTTTGTGTGTCTTAAAAGTTGAATAGCCCACGAGCTTTTGCCTGAACTGGGTTATATTTGCAGAAGGAAAAAAAAAGCTGCATCAAAACTGAAATAAGGAACAGCCATCTGAAAAATAAATAAATAAAATAATAGATAAAAATGGCAAGAACGGCCTTTAGGTGGCTGTTCAGCCTCAGCAAAGAGGCAGAGCTGCTTCAAACCAGTTAAACCAAAACCACTGCGAATCCGGAGAAAGCTTTAGTGCCATCAGCTGATAAGCTGAAGCAGAACAGGTCTGGTGCACATTGTTAGCTCTCCTGGGAGAGCTGCGAGGGGCCTGGCTCTGCCTCGGTGTGTAATGTGAGGCAGGGCTCTGGTGTAAGCTGCTGCTGTTGAAATTTAGGCTGCTGGCCGCAGGATATTTGCTTCAGTAGGCAGCAAGGAAAGTAAACAAGTGCAAACTGCTCTGTTATAACTGAGAACCTTTTGATTTGTGGCTTTCCCTCGGCAATTCTCCAGATGTTTTTCTTTTTGAAGAGGAAAAACTCTTATAAAAATCTTTGGGGTTTGCTGCTGGCAAATGGAACTCTCCTTAGAGCAGCTCCTGGAAACCTCGGGTCTCTTAACATCTCGTCTGTGCTTTTCACCTTCCTTGTGTCTCAATCTTGTGTTGCAGGATCTTATGATTCTCCGTGACAGCTGCTACCTGCCAAATAAAAAACCCGAGGCCGCCCGATCCATGAGTGGGCATCGAAACGTCAAGAGGCGATGTGGGGAATCTCACCTGGAGTCCCCCGCGGGCTGCGGCCACGGTCCCGCCGCCGGATGCGTGTTAAGCAAACTGGTTCAGTTGCCTACACCTCCCTTGTCAAAGCACCAGCTGAAACGGTTAGAAGAACACAAATACCAGAGTGCCGGACGATCGCTGCTTGAACCCCTAATGCAAGGTTACTGGGAATGGTTAGTTGGAAGAGTTCCAGCCTGGATTGCCCCAAATCTGATCACCATCATTGGACTGTTAATAAATATATTTACAACTCTGCTATTAGTATATTACTGCCCAACAGCTACGGAACAGGTAAGATATGGACTTCTGACAACCTTTCTCCCTGGTTACTGCCAGCTAGTAGCAGCCAGTACTGTTTGCTGGTGCCTCTTGTGTTTGTGGAGAACAAGTTCTTGGTGACCGGCCCGTGCTTCTTGTGCGTTGAAGCTGCTCACCCTGTAAGGTGCGTGTCTCGGTGTGAAGGCAGAAAGAGCAGGTTTGGATTCTGGGGTTAGCTGGCCGCTCGCGGAGCGGAACGGCGGTTCCTTTGGCCAACCTGCACCGTGCCAAGCCGGGGCTGGTACCAAAAGAGCTGTTCCGGTGGCGGCTGTGAAGGGCCTGCTGCCTTGAAAGCTGCAGCCCCGCGAGGCTGGAGAGCAGACAGTTAAGCAATGGATTTGCAGCAGGCTAGGGTGGCACGCGGAGTTTTGGCCTGTTTACTTTCTCTGCTCTGGGTTAGTCACCTTCAGCTTTCCGATCTGGAGTTGCCACACACCGAGAGGCAGCGAGCTGAGGCAGCCTGAGCCCGGACGGGGTTACGACACTGCAAGGAGCTCGAGCTTAGGCAAGGGGCTGAGCCTCAAACTGTTGCAGCTTGGGAGAGAGATCGAGGCTTCCTCTTTGGCCAGCGTGGCTGAACTCAGTAAAAAAAACCACACACCTTTCCTCCCCCTGGGTGGGCGCTGGCAGCTCCGATCGGGCCTGTGGGTACAGCGCGTGATGAGCTGTGCGAGCACAGAGTGGAGCAGGGCATCGTGAGGAGGCTGGGTAAAAGTCAGGAGGTTTGGGCTTTGTTCTGAGTGCACTGACCTGTCCTGGGGAGAACTGTCTTAACTTCCCATATTTTCTGGGGTACAAAAGGCTTTATGAGGCATCTGAAGCTACTGTGTTCAAAGGCTGGAGTTACCTCGGAAGGCACTTGAAGATTTTCATTTCTGTGCACTGGAAAAGTTTTGTCACCAATGTTGAATCTGAAAAGCTGCTCGTGTTGGGATGCACTGAAAAAAAAGGGAATTATTTGGTACAGAAAATGTCTTGCATATCGAATAGGTGGAGTTCTAGCTTTTAAAATACCTGAGCTCCTTCGTAACCGAGTCCCTCAGCTGAGGTCGGGAGGACGCGTTGTGCTCAAGCAGCACACTTTGTTTCCACCCAGACTCTGAAAGCCCCCGCGTGGGTTGGCACATCCCTGCATCCTTGCTCCGCGGTTGACGTAGCCAAGGGAAGTTTGCCTCTTCTAGGAAGCTGGTGAAACAGTTTCACATGAACTGGTGGAATTGGGCGGGCGTGAGATAAAGAGTGAACATTAAGGTCAAGTGGTGAATACTTGGAGCAGCTCCTTTCTCAGCCGAGGACATTGCCGTGTGGCTTGGCTTTAGCTTGCCGCTTGCTCCCCTTGTATGGGGGCCGAGACTCTGACATCCAGCTCGATAGAGAGGCTGGAGCCTGGCTCTCTTTCAGCAGCTAGCCCAGGCCACTGAGCCAGAGCATAACTTTAAAATTTAGAGCACTGTTGTATTTTTGGGTGGTGATTAAACTTCAGAAGTACTCCCCGAGCTGCCCTCGGAGCCTCAGCGTTTGCCATGTTAAAAACGCCGGTTTGTGTTTTAACAGTTGCAGAGCTACTTTGTGTGAAGCCAATGGGATTGGTCTTCTCACTTCAGCTGAAAAATAACTTTCTGCTGAGGTGGCTTTTGGCCTGCTCTGATTTGCCATATGGCACTGCAGCCCTGCGTGCTGGCATGACAGGGAGGTGCCAGCTTGGAGCCAGCTCAGCTCCGCGGAGCTGCGAGCTTCTGCTTTTGAAACGTCAAGGAACCGTGGAAGAAAATGGGCCTTTGGAATTCCAGAAACAGATTTGATTTGAATATTTTATTTATTTATTTTTTTTCCTGAAAGCACTTCTGCTTTCAGCTATAAATCATCTCTTCCTTGTAGCTCAGTCTTGGTTCTGCCCTTTCAAAAGCAACTTGTCTTTTCTGGTTGGTGGAAGGTGTAGCCAAGGGGATGTGGCTGTTGCTTCCAGCTTCAACTGCAGCCAAGGACAAAAGGAGATAGAAATACTTGTGCTGCCTGCTGAGAGGGGGAGACCCCAGCTAGCAAAGTGCTGAGCAGTGAAACTGTACTTAAATTTTATTTGATTTTTATTTTTCTAAGAAGAAAAAGAGAGCTGGGAAATCTGCAGGTGGAAATAACAGCTGGGTGGAAACAACCACGGTGGTAATGCCAGTGGGGTTTGAGGAGGAAGGGCCACCAGTCTGATTTCTTTCTTTATTTTTAGAGTTTAAAACTTGCACGACCCCAAAGGTAACTTAAACATCATGTCTCAAATTATCAAATCTATACATGAAAAAACAACCCTGAAATGGTACCACAGGGTGGAATTCTGTGGCTTCAAAACCTGGTCTAAACGTGCTCCCCTGCTTTGGGGTGCCCCGTTTTTCCCCTTGCCTCTCATACTGGTTTGGATGGATCCGCTGCCAAAAGCAGAGCAGGGCACCAGCTTTTGAGGCAGAATGAACTGGTTTGGTAAACGCAGCAGCAGGAACAATGCAAGCTCTAGAAAGACAAGAGATTTGCTATGCTACAAATGAGTCATGGGTGTGCAGACCAGAAGAAGCTGGACTCTGGAGCTTTACGAGAGGCGAGGCAGGTTGATTAAGCCGCTTAGTTGGGTCTGGACTTTACTGGTGTGGTCTGTAAACGAGAGCTGCTCGTAAACGCCCCGTGTCAGAGAGTGTGTCAAATGTGAAGATTGCAAAATACCCAATAATATCTGTTTTACAGATGCGTGAAGTGGGACCAACTAATGGCAACCTTCTGGCTTTTGTGGTCGTCGTGGGTTATGCTTCAGATACTATTAGGGAAAAAAAAAGCTTGAGCTGTAGTCTTTGGTCGGGTGGGGATTTGGTGGGGGGGAGGGTTTCTGTAGAATTTTAGGGGGTAGATTAAACAGATCTGACAAAACTGCTACCTGGTGACAGCAAAACCGGTCGGTGGAGGAGGTGCTGTGACTGCAGGGCACTGAGGCTCCGTGCCAGGGCTCAGGAAATGGAATAGCTGAACCTGAACCCTAGAAGTTTGAGCCCTTTGCAGTGACGCGGTTCTCAGATGCCACCCCGGGCTGGTAATGCCCTGTACTTGGTAGTGGTCTCGGGACGTGACATCTCCTTGAGGTCTGGTGACCATGAGCTCAGTGTTTGTGACACAGCTGCACGTTTTGGGGGCTAAGAAGGGGTTTTAGTCTCTAAATCACTCGGACCACTTACACCCCTCCCCTGCTGGGAACGGAAACAAGACACGAATCGAATCGTGCACTGCTCTGCAAACGTAGAACTGTCACTTTCTGCAGGTGTGCTGTGCTCCTTCCTGCTCTGGACCGTGTGCTGCCCCCGATAATCAAAACTAGTGATTCCTGCCACTGTTTTATTCACCTTCCCCATGTCATAACCCCTCTGCCTGTCCCTGCAAGGGCCAGCTCCTGAAAGGTGCAGGTGGGTGAGGAAGAAATATATGCAGAGTAAAAACTGGGTGACTGTAAGATGGGTCAGCTTCAGGATTTTTGGTTGTTTGTGGTTTGTTTGTTGGGGTGTTTTTAAGGTTTAAAAATAAAGAAATAAATCTTTTACTCACTGACTTTCTTCCTTAGGCACCTCCCTGGGCATACATTGCTTGTGCATGTGGCCTTTTCATCTACCAGTCCCTGGATGCTATAGATGGAAAACAAGCAAGAAGGACAAATAGCAGTACTCCGTTAGGAGAGCTTTTTGATCATGGCTGTGATTCCCTTTCCACAGGTATTGTCACTTTTAATTGAAGTATGAGGATTAAATGACTCCTTTCAGGGGTCAAGTCTGGAATGCAATAAAATGCTTCTTTACTGAAGAAGAGGACAACTGCTGTTGCTGAATGTCTAGCTTGTCAGGCAACCTTCTTTCCCTAGACAGTGCTCTTGGTCAACTGAATATCTTCTCTTATGTTACACTGAGAAAAAAAATCCCAACCCCTAAGCATGTGACTAATTTATTCTGAGCCAGCAGTTTTCTCTCTGCGCTTTATCAGTCATGGTTCTAAAAATGTCCTGTAAGGAGCTGTCAAAATGCTCTTCCAGATGATTTTAGCTTGAGTTATAGAGTGATTGCAAGACAGGTATGAAGCCTAAACGATGAGACAGTAGGAGTGTGAAATTGGGATCAGCAGGATCCAGTTGCTAGAGTTCACTGAGGCAGCCTGAAGTTTTAACCCCCGCCCCGGGGAGAAGTTTTAACCCCCGCCCCGGGGAGAAGTTTTAACCCCCGCCCCGGGGAGAAGTTTTAACCCCCCCCCGGGGAGAAGTTTTAACCCCAGCCTGCAGTTTAATGCAAAAAGAATATTCAGATGCTTTTGGCTACTTAAATTCTAAAGTTCTTATGCCTTAAATTGTTTTGAATGTTTTATGAATGCCTTCTCAGAGTGGTGTATTTAAAGGGTGGAAGGGGAAGCAGAGATGCTTTGAGTATTGAATGACAGACTTTGTATTTTCTCAGTGGCATAAGAAAAAAATCAGAAAATGGGGTGTGGGGGGGAAATATGTCCAGCAAGTGAGAAGCCTCCAAAACTTTGTTCACAGGCTGTGACTGCATCAATCACTCAGGCCCCTTGATAGCTCAAGTTCAATAAAAATATAGGAGACCAAGAAACCCTCAATACTGAGGAATTCTAGTATGAATTTCAATATATATTTTACAGTCTATACTGGTTCTTTTTAAATGGGAGTGTTAACCTTAGGCAGGTGAAAGAAACCACGTATGCGATACCTTCACGTCCTCCCTCCTCCGGGTCCTTTCGTTAGATCAGTTTCTAGTAAGGATCTCTACACGCATACACCCCCACCCCCCCTTTATCTTTTTACTATGTGACTGATTTTCTTCTGCAGTCTTTGTGGTTTTGGGAACTTGTGTTGCTGTGCAGCTGGGAACGAACCCTGACTGGATGTTCTTTTGTTGTTTTGCTGGAACGTTCATGTTTTACTGCGCTCATTGGCAGACGTACGTCTCTGGAACGTTGCGCTTTGGCATGTAAGTACCTTGGCTGAAAATAAACCTGGAAGTTAGGCTGCTTTCCTGTCTAGTTCTGTGTTTTATGTGATTGCAGCTCTGCCCTTGGTAAATTGTTTAGATTCCTATCTACACACATAGAGCTTGTGGCAGCTGTTACCTGTCGAGTCCTCGATTAATACTGAGTGTCATGTAGCTTGTTTTAGGAGTGGTAAAATATCATTTAGTTGTATTGGTTAATTAGGAGCTTCTCGTGTGATTTAAACTGAAATAAATACAGGAAAGTACCTGGTGCTTCATCCCCAGGAGTGAAATGCTTCTGTCAGATGGTGGCAGTCTGGCTTTAGCATTCAGTTAACTGCCTGTCTCTTGTCTTGTTTGACTTGTGATGGTGTCTGGTTAATCTTTCCTGTTAACCACAGCCCTTAAAAATACAGTGTGTTAATTGACATTGTCCCCACATTGTACAGTTCTGACTCTTTCAGTTCTGTCAGTCCAAAATTGCAATACTAAGAAAGTCAACAGCTGAAATCCCAGTTACTGCTGGGTGAGGTTGGTGGGGAAACAGAGCAGGACTTGGTGAGCTGTGGGATTCACCAGCCTTAGTGTGGAAATGTGTGTTTGTTATCTTTCTGTTCCTGGACCGGGCCACCTAACAAATGTATTTCAAGTAAATACACCGTGGAATGATTTTGCACCTGGAAACCTCTGAAGTTTGCCCGTAGTTTGTGTGAGATTCTGAATCAGTGCTGTGATAAGCACTGGTTGTTTACAGTTAGTGATCTGTAGGTACCCAGATGCTGCTAAAACAGTACAGATGTGGACCTCCTGTCTGTAACAGCTCTTACTGGCAGAACACCAATGCAGAATCTCTTGAGAAACTTCAGTGTTTCTGCTTGGAAATGTAGGATGGCAGAGCAGTTTCCAGTGTCTGTTGGAAGAAGAAAAGAGGAAAAAAAAGAATCTAGACTCCTGTTCTAATCCTGACTGCACCAGAGCAGTTAGAACAGTTCCAGTCAATTCTCTGACACTTGAATCTTTCAAGTAAGGCACCCGGCTGCAATCTTGTGCTGTTTTAGGCCACTCCCTTTTGTGCTGTACTGAAAATCTCAATACTGAATTCTTTTGGCTCCCTTTGGAGGATATGGGGCCCTGATAATGAAAGTTTTCCTGTTATCAATCAAAGAACCTCCCAAAAAACCCGACCTTGGCATGTGCTTGACTTTACAAACCCAAGTATCAACCCTAACCCCCAGTTTGCTTTGTGCTCCAGACAAACGTGTTGGTTACTCCTGGAATTCACTGCAAGTTCTGGTTTTTTTTTTTGCTTTTGTGAGGAGTCTTTCTGGTTTGGAGACAGTGTTTTATAGCAGGTATTATTCTTGTTCTGCCTGACCTTATCGGAGGAGAATTTGATGATCCATCAATATGGAGCTGAATTAGAGAAGGCAATAAGCACAAGAGCGTGCGTGTGTCATTAGTTTAGATAACAGACAGCACTGGGCAGTAAACACATTTGTTTCTTCCTTTGCCCTGTGTCAGAAGGTTAATAGACTGCCAGGAGCTGACGTGCTTTTCTGTGGCAAAACTTCTGAGATTATTTATCCAGTTAACTGATTTTTGCTCTTTGATACTCATTTTTTTTTTTTTCCTGAAGCTTTCATTTCACCGGTCATAAAACTGGGGGAGGGGGAAAGTCTGTATTTTCATCTACCCTTTCAGATTGAGTGGAGTGCTCAGGCTTAGGTTTTCTAACTGCTGAACAAGTGGAATCGGAGACAGCTGCTGAAAGGAGCCCATCAGCTCTTGGTGGACAGGTTTTATTTTTCCTGTCCGTTGTGTCCTGTGTAGTAACTCTGTCAAAAATACACCGAGGGGCTTTGAATGGCAACGATGGTTCAGGAAACTTGCCCGTGTTTCTCACCTGCCTTCCATTCCAACAAAGCAGGAAAGAGCACACGGTTATCGCTGGTTTTATTTCCATGATCAGATTATGCCCAAGAAATTGTTTCAGTAAAGATCAACTTGATGAGTGAATTGGAAATGGCTCAGGGAGGAGCAGCAGGCTGCTTAGGGGGGAGATTAAGGTTTTGCTCCATTGAAAAAGGCTGTTGTCTTGAAAAAAAAGACAAATTAGTCTGTCACACTAAGTGTCTGCTGGCTGAACAGAACGTTTGATTCGGGTGTGCTGTCGCTGTACCAGCTTTGACAAGTCACTGAGGCTGTGCAGAGAGTGCTTGTGCCAGGCTCTCTCAAGCCTGCGAGGGAGGAGGAGATGGGATCACTCCTAAATCCCTGTGGAGTGTTGCAGGTGGAGGAGGAAACTATTACTTTGTGCCCAGTTACTGAATCCATCAACTGTGCTGGTTCTTCTTCCTGCTGATGACCTCAGGGAGCTCCAGGATTGCAGAAGAATCAGTTGAGACAACAAGGTCCTGTGATCTCCCCCCTCTTTAAGTGATCCTATCATTTTATTAGATCTCGTTAGTCAGTGCAGCCTTTTCAAAAAGCAAAGTTGAGTTGGTTAAATAGCTCAAAAAATTAGCTAGAGGTCAGTGTTGCTTCAAAATTCCCTGTGAAGGGAGCAGGAAGCATCCCAAAGCATGTTGGGCTGGCTGGACAGTGTGAAGTCAGCAGGGAATGGGATGGACAGAGCTGCAGGCAGAAGTTTTGTTTAAAAACAATCACCCAAGCTGGGAAGGAGCTTGTGAGAGAGCCCCTTTGAAGAAAGGAAAAGGTGATTCTGAATCCCAGGGAAACATTCAATACTGCAGCAATCCACATGCTTCGTGCTCCTGTCCTGTTTTTCAGCTCAGTAACTGGTTTATCTGGATTGTGGACCTGCTGAGCTGCACCACAGAATGAGCTTTGTTTCAGGCTTAATCTTCTGTGGGTGCAGCTGCGCTGTAACTGGGGCATCTCAGCTTTGGGGGGAAAAAAGTGCCTTTTTCTTCTGCGTGTCACAAAAAATCAAACTGGGAAGCACCGGTGGGGTTCCAGACATCCCTCTGGTAGCAGATCTGGTCACACTGCAGAAACCAGAAGCATTGGGGAATACGGGGCCCAAACCCTGTGGGGAGTTTGACTGCCTGGTTGTGGTTAGTTATCTGGAACCCAGTTGTGGTTACTGGCTGTGGTACTTTCAGATCCAGTTGTTCCCCTTGGATTCGGTGCTGCTCCTGGTTCTGGCTCCAAGAAGTGTATTAGGAGATGTCTGTCTTTGCAGGTTCAGGGCTGGATCCACCTTCCAAGGTCAGTGCACAGACAGTCTGGCTGCAGGAGCTGTCTCAAATCCGGGGTAGGTAGAAGTGAAACTAAAGCTTTGTCAGAGCTGAGCCGGGTTTTGCACTGGACCTTGAGTCTTCTCTTAAACAAGAGACACAGCCCTGCACAGGGACCTTGTACCCCTGGCCACCCTGGACTGGGGGCAAGTGTTAAATCACCTTTTACAACCCCAGTGACACACAGATGTTGCTGCATCATGGTCTCCAGCATTTCTCTCAGGAGTTACTGCATTATCTGGTTTATCCCAACCTTTCTTCAGTGAAATATGGGAAGTTGGTGATTGTAGAAACTCTGAGGGCTGTATTTACACACACACACTTGCAATGAGATGCAACTTGGTTTCTCAGGATGCTTCCTAAAGGCACATCAGTCAACACTGAGAGGAAGGATCAGTTCTTACCAGCTTTCATATTGTTGGAAAGTTAAAAATGTTACTTCACTATTTGAATGATAGTCCCTGGAGGAAGCAGAAGAATTCAGGCTGTTTAAGAAAACAGCCGTTGCTGAGGAATGTTGGAGAATTTGGGGGAACATTCTTGTCCAGTGACACTGTAGCAGTTGTGTGTGAGCAAGAGCCCACTTGGTAAGGGGTGGTTTAGGAAGAGAAACAGGGCAATTTGGTTAACCCTCTGAGCCCTTTGCCAGTACTGCCACTGAGGTATAAAGGAGAGATTATCAGTGAGTCTGTATTTCATCTAACAGCTAAAATCAATGAGTCTGTATTTCATCTAACAGCTAAAATGAAGCCACCTCCTTTAGCAGTTAGCAGAAGAGGAGTTAAGACTGTTGTCTTGGATAGGCAATTCACACCAAATATCAAAATACAGAGATGGAAACCTTCTGAGTCCAAGTTTAGCATGTTGAATTCTGCCTCTTGGGAGCAGCTTCAGGGAGTTCTTCCTTCTGGGAGCAGCTTCAGGATCTCAGGATTATGGTAGGAGGTAAGGCAATAATCTCCATGGTTATAGGGCTTAAAACACTCTATCTTATGAGTTTTTCCAACACTTCCTGAAGACTTTTAACACCTTGGTTATTTGCAGAGGAAAGTTTGGAGCTCAGTAGAGTCCTTCTTGATGGACTTGGGTTTCTTGATGCTTGCAAGAAGTTGTGCTGTGGTAGGTGCTAAGTTTGCTGCTTGCAGCCGACCTTCTGCGTCCTTCAGTCCTCGCTGGCACCAGCCAGCATCTCTGGAGCTGGGTATCCATCCTATAAATATGTATATGTGCCTCCCTGTGACAGGAATACATGCAGCTAAAACTGCTGAGGGCTGACGTAAAGGACGTCATCATGACCCTCCTCTTCTTCCTCTCCTTCTCACAAGTCCCTTAACAGTGTTTTTAAACCAGGAACCAAATGAGTGTCTGTAGAGCTGCTGCTGCTGGTTTTTCTGCCTTCATCACTGAAAGATGCTCTGAACAGTGAGCTCAAGGTGAAGCACGTGGCTGTTGTCCGACCCGTGCAGCTTCAGATGCACGTTAGTGAGCAGCAAGAGAGAAAAATTACATATCCTCCTAAGTGTATTGCAACAAGGAAAGGAGAAAAGCTCATGGCCTGTTTTTAATATTATTTTTACCTCCACGTGAGCTTCCTGTAGCTGGAAATCACGTTAATCCATGTCCTCATTTCTTGCTTCTGTACAGTTTGCTTTATTTACCCTGCTTGTATTTCATAACACCCAAGTGCAAATGCTGGATTGGAACGAGTTAAGATGAAACACTGCAATAACCTTTAAAAACTAAGCAGCTGGAATTCTACTGTGTGACTTTTTGCCTTTTTTTATTTTTTTTTTTTTTTTGTCCTCTCGTGTGGTGATGATGAACATTCTTTTCTTGCTGCACTGGTTCCCTTAAGAAAACAACCCTTTGTCTCGCGCGCGGGTTCGTAGTTCATTGCCCAGCCTGAGTAATCCCACTTGCACGCTCGGTAGATAGGGATAAGGCAGATGGAAGAGCCATCACTTCTCAGCCCAGAGAGCTGCCAGGCAGAGAATTAAACAGTAGATGTATCCTCTTAACTTTCCCAGCCTCCTAACTTCTTGTTTCTGATGAGGCAAGAGTGGTTTCTTTCGGTCTGCTGCGTTTTGCTGCACAGGACTGAAAGGAATTCTGTGTTGGAGAGGAGGAGGAGGAGGATGGTCCAGAACCAGCCCCCTTAGCTTCACACAATATTACGACCAAGCTGTGTTAGCCTCGATTTCAGAGCACTCTGCAGTGTAAGTGTCTGCTTCCTGTTGTTCTTGGTTCACTTTCTCAGGAAAGCTCAACTTTGTGTCGAATCCTTTCGGCTCACCCTTCTCAATGAGGCAAGAACCGACTGAGACCTGGGTCAGTGGTGGCCCTTGGAAAGGCTAATGGCTTGCTTCATCAAACAGGACCTCTTAAGGATTGCTCATGGCACATGCTCTGCAAATTAACGCTGACAAGAGTATGTTCTGGATGCACGACTAATCAATTGTGTGTTAATTGGCTCAAGGCTCAGCAGATGACAAGAAAACCCAGCGGAGCAGCCAGCCTGCAAAATAGACTTGTCACTGCCAACATCTGAGTCAAGTTAAGCACATGCTGAGGTCGGTGGCCCCCTTTTAAAGCTTTCCCAGATAATGTTTTAACAAAAAAAAAAAGAAATCCATGTCTAAATTACAAATATCACTTAAAGCAGTAAAGGAGGGGTTGGAAAAAAAAAAGGGGGGTTAAAAGAAACTGCAGCTGTCCCAAAGTACCCAAGTTGGCTGTGGTGTTTCTATTTGAGGCTTTCTCTTCCTCTATTCTCTAGCATAGCAAAATGGTTCATTCTCTATCTCTCTTATGTGCTGTGATAATTGAACTGGACGTGCTTATCGGGCTGAAATGCAGCGTGCCCTCTTGGCAGGCGTGGGACTGCACAGCCTTGCTGCCCTTCTTAAGCCCCCTCCGTGTGATCGCGCTGAACTTTTTGTTTCCCTTTTGAATCAGTTGAGCGGTTCCTGGCTGCTGCTGTGCCAGCTTTGATAAGGGCTGCAAAAACAGGGGCTCTGTTCTGGCTGAAGCTGTTAGTGCTCAAATTGGGTTTTAGTTTTATTGTTTGTTAACTAGATGGTTTGACGCTGTTTTAATTGGATCGCGACAATATTTTGGTTGTGATGTTCTATAAAACTGCATTTTATATCTTATTATAAAGCCCTGAAGAGAAGGACTTGGGAGTGCTGGTGGATGAGAAGCTCACCATGAGCCATCAGTTGCTCTTGCAGCCCAGGAAGCCAATCGTGTCCTGGGCTGCATCAAGAGAAACATGGCCAGCAGGTCAAGGGAGGGGATTCTCCCCCTCTGCTCCACTCTGGTGAGACCCAACCTGGAGCCCTGCGTCCAGTTCTGGAGCCCCTGTCACAGGAAGGATATGGATGTGCTGGAACGTGTCCAGAGAAGGGCCACCAGGATGCTCAGAGGGCTGGAGCACCTCTGCTATGGGGACAGACTGAGAGAGTTGGGGTTGGTCAGGCTGGAGAAGAGAAGGCTCCGGGGAGACCTTATTGTGGCCTCCAGGATCTGAAGGGGGCTCCAAGAAAGCTGGGGAGGGGCTTTTTAGGCTGTGGGGCAGTGACAGGACTGGAGGGGATGGATTGAAACTAGAGACAGGTCGGTTCAGGTTGGACATGAGGAAGAATTTCTTCCCCAGGAGGCTGGTGAGACCCTGGCCCAGGTTGCCCAGAGAGGTGGTGGAAGCCCCATCCTTGGAAGTGTTTAAGCCCAGGCTGGCTGGGGCTGTGAGCACCCTGCTCTAGTGGGAGGTGTCCCTGCCCCTGGCAGGGGGGTTGGAGCTGGATGAGCTTTAAGGTCCCTTCCAACCCTGACAATTCTATGACTCTCTCATTTTACCCCAAGGAGTAGACGTGTTATTTGTGGTTCGTTTTGGCTACAGCAAATTTCTTTCCATCCCTTTCTCTCAGGGGTGAAAAATAAATGTATACAGAAAGAGAGTTTGGTTACCATCGAGTAGGGTGCAGAGCTCACTTGACTCCTAGTGTTATGTGCCAAGAAGCCAAGGAGTGTACTCCTCTACTTTTAGAAATGTAACTCCTTCACTTTCCCTTGGACGTGGCAAACCGAAGCTACGGTCTGTGCCTCTCTGCAAAACCCTCCCCAGTGAGATCCTTAGAGGAAGGATTTGTGTTCAGTGTCATTTGGAGACAGGAACCTGGGACAGGGAGGCGAGAGGTCCTGGCTTGTGTTTGAGTATGAATTTTATCTGCTCTGGCTCGGAGCAAGGGATTTTGTTTTCTTTTCTCTCAGCGATGCCGCAAAACTGTGAACCCGAGTTTGAAATGCGTAAAATCCTATGTGGGTTTCAATATTTTTCTTAATTCTTTAATATGCTGTTTATTTATTGTTTGCTGGCCCTTAATTCCCTTCCTCTGACCTACCCTTTACCTTCTCTCAAGCCTGTGTAGTAGCTTGGCTTACCTTCTTTACACCGAAGATCCGCTCGAACGGCTCCGCTTCACTGAAGCAGTTCTGGGGCTGGGAGAGGGGACGGGGGGGGGGTGGTGGTGGTGGTGGGTGGGGGGGAAATGTTTTGAAATGTTTCTTTCCCTCACACGTAGATTCGATGTTACGGAGTCAATGCTCTGTACTGTAGCCATCCAGCTGCTCACAGGAACGCTGGGACCCGGGTTCTGGAACTCCACGGTAAAGCCAATGCCAACCTGGCGAGCGGTGGCATGGACTGAGCAGAGCCAGCGCCTTTGTCATGCACGTAGTCACATGTAGACCAAAAGCATCTTTCCCAGGTGCTTTAATATAAAGGTGGAGGGGGAAAAAACAAGATTAATTTACAAAATAAGGAAAGAGCAGCCACCATCAAACTGGAAATACATTTATTTTTGGAAAGCATCACGTTTTAGTTGAAAACAAAGGACAAACCTTCCCATGAAACAAAAGTTTGCTTGAAACAACTGCTTTTTACTTTGTCCCAGTTCTGGCTTCACCTGAAAGATAAACAGGGTTGCAGAAGCAGCTCTGTAAGTGTGGGCGTAGAACAATGTTGGAACTGCTTTTGAAAGTTGTAAAAACTTGTCTGTCGTTGCCATTTAAATACCTTTCCACCAGAAAAAAAAAAAACCAAACCAAGAATAAAATAAAATAAATAAAAAAGAATCACTTGGCTAGTTCAGGGAGTTGGAAGCTGTGCAATGGCTTAACAAGTCACCAGTGAGGGGTTAAAAAAAGCCTGGGTTGAACTGTGCCACTGCATCCCTGGAGTCTGGTCACTTTGAGGTAACTTCACTTCCTCGTTGTCTTCCTTTTCAAAATGCTTTTCCTTGTGCCTGTGCTAAATTTATCCTTCTCTCTGGTTTACTACTCTTCAGAAAGGACTTTCCCTTCCTTATTTCAGCTTTTTGAATACAGTGTGTATAGGTGGGGGGGTTTATTCTCCCTGTGCAATAAAATTAAAAGCAAGTCAGTTGGGGTCCTTGAAATTTCTCTCAGCTGCTGGATTATTAACCAGGAGTTTCCCTTGAAACATTTGAGGCTTTTTGAGATCCTTCTTCGAACTGCATCAGCTTTTTATTTGTTTTTTGGTGGCAAGTTTCCATGCCCTTTGTTAAACGTGCATTGATGCAAATGATGCTGTTTTGGTTTTGTGTCGGGTTTTTCCCCCGTGTAACCCTGCAGTGCAATCTCTCCTATTAGACCCCAGTCTTTAATTACCAGCTCTGCTTTAGATCCAGCTATGTCAGCAATCTGGGAAATCACAGTGTAGGTGACATCCAGTGCCAGTCGGACGTGGTTCTGAAGGTAGGCAGATGACCTAATTTTTAAATAACTTTTGTTGACAGCCCGTGAAAGGCTGGAAATACTCGGCGGCAGGAAACGGTGCGGTAGCGAAGCAGTAACTGGGAGGAAGGAAGAGCTTCATCAAGATTTCAGCCTGTTGTGATAATACTGTTATGACTCTGCTCAAGAAGTCACTTAGGACAAAATATTAGAAAAGGGAAAAAAAAAAAAAAACCCTTAGTACCAAAACATTCAGAGCCTTCCAAGTCACCCAGTGCTCTGCTGGTTGGTTGGGAGGAAGTAGCTCGTTCTGTCATGAAAGTGAGTTGCTTAAGGTGGCTGATGACAAACTGCTGTGGAATGGGGGAGAAGTTGGGATTCTTGGGGCTGTTCAGGCTGGAGAAAAGAAGGCTCTGGGGAGACCTTATTGTGGCCTTCCCGTCTCTGAAGGGAGCTCCAAGAAAGCTGGGGAGGGGCTTTTTAGGCTGTGGGTCAGTGACAGGACTGGAGGGGATGGATTGAAGCTAGAGACAGGTCGGTTCAGGTTGGACATGAGGAAGAATCTCTTCCCCAGGAGGGTGGTGAAACACTGGCCCAGGTTGCCCAGAGAGGTGGTGGAAGCCCCATCCTTGGAAGTGTTGAAGCCCAGGCTGGCTGGGGCTGTGAGCATCCTGCTCTAGTGGGAGGTGTCCCTGCCCATGGCAGGGGGGTTGGAAGGAGATGATCTTTAAGGTCCTTTCCAACCCTGACAATTCCATGATTCACTGCACGGGTGACCTGGAGCTGATGGAGGGGTTGGTCTGTAGCCCCCACCCGTGGTCTCCACCCTTGGGAAGGATGCCTTTGCCCTTCAAGGAGAAGCTGGGTTTACGTTCCAAATGACTGTGGTGCTTGGCAGGAGCGGTGTCTGCGATGGACACACTGGGCAGGGTGTCCTGTCACTTCTGCTCCAGTGACTCAATGGTTGGACTTGATGATCTTAAAGATCTTCTCCAACCATAGTGATTCTGTGACTGACTGGCCACCAAACATCTGCCTGTGACAAGTCCCCTCATGCCTCCTATTTTAACCCCTTTTTAGGCATATTGAATTACAGAATAGACAATTATCTTCTGAATTTCTTGCATATGTAGTTTCAGATGCCTTCTGGCACCCTTATTTTTAGTCTTGGCTAATAAGATGTTGCTTCTGCTTCCAAGTCTGTTGCCCAGAACATGCAAAACATCACACTTAATTTGCCACAGTTTGAGGTCGAGGAGCGTAGATTTTTGTTTTGGTATTGCACGGCCTCTGAGATGATGCTTAAAGCTACAGGAAATACGTATGAACACAATGCTTTTTCATCTGGTTGTGGTTGCATGTGACAAACATTTGTAGTGAGAAAGCATAATAATATAGCCCTGTCTTGAAAATACTACCTCATCTGGCAAAATAGGAGGCAAAGGGCTTAAAATTCTGGCAAAATAGGAGGCAAAGGGCTTAAAATTTTGGCAGTAAAGGAGTTTTTCTTCATCAAGGAGGGGAAAACATTCTTAAATCATCTTATGTGTAAACTTTGAAAAGTAGTAAATAATCTGCAGTCCAGTTTGGCAGGACAAGGAAGACTGGATGAAGAGAAGATGTTGCAGCAGAATCTGTCGCAGCCTCGCTGCAAAGGCTGGGAGATACCTTTAGAAGCTCCTGGGCCATCCTGCTGTCCTGTAATTGAGGCAGAGAAGGAGTGAGGGATGAAACGTGCATTGAAAACCTCTCAACTTTGAGGCTTCCCTGGCTTTATCTGAATGAAACCACTTGGATGTTCTTGTTTACAGCCTTTAGTTCAGAGGTAACCGGTGTGGTGTAGACACCGCTTGACCCAGTCCCTGCTTTTCTTCTTCAGCTCTGCAGAGATGCTGTTTGTTATTCTTTCCTAACACCAGTTTGCTGCAGAACCAGTATTTTTTCAGGGTCGTTTTCACTGTTTTTTTTCTCAGCCCTGCCATTAGATGTTCTGTCTTGGCATTTTCAGTTTGTTAAACTGTTGAGTCTGGGTTGGTTCTTGCTTTGTCTTCGGTGTCTGATCTTTGTTCCTCGCTTCTTTCCCTGGATGTTCCTGGTGATCCTGGGTCTTCAGTTTGTTTTTCAGAAGATGAAAAAAGCCGCTGGTTTATTTGAAGAAGGGATCTTTGGAACTGGGCTTATTTGTGGCTGTGGAAAGAACTGTGACAATGACTTTATGCCCCCCTGTTGTAGCCTGGGCAGGTCTTGGGGGAAACGCTTTGTTCCATTTTCTTCAGTTCGTAGGTACTCGGGATCCGCTGCTTATTGTGCACTGTGTCTCCTCATCTTAGCAACATAAACTGTTTGGGCAATGCTGACATGACTCAGTGTGTCAGGAAACATCAGGCAAAAAAACTGTCAGGTTAGGGGAAGTGTGGCTCGAGTGATTGCTGAAAATATCCCAGTTATGAGGCTTTTAGAAACCCCCTTGTTTGAGCTGCAGGATTCCTGCTGCTGGCTCCTTCCATCTGTGTTTTCTTAGGACATCCACTGTAGCATTGAAGCGAGTAAATAAATACAAACAGAAGGAGAAAATAGAATCAGGCTTTCAACTGGTTCCCTTCTTGCTTTGAAATGGTTTTTGCTTTTCTCCAGCTCTGCTGATGGCACCAGGTTGTGTGCAGTAATTAAATGGGGGAGGGGATGTGTCTGCAGCACCAAAGGCCTTTCCCCCTCTTGGATTTCTCTCTTCTTTGCACCAAAGCAAGCAATTCTTCTCTGCAATTAGCAGGTAAATGATTCACTGCTCAGGTCGGTGTTTTCGGTCTCATCAGAAGAGGCCCCCCCCCCCCCCCCGTGCAATGGAACTTGGGGTGGAAAAAAAAATCCAGTGCTATTTTTGGAACATTTAAGCAGGAATGTTATCACCCTGCTTTGCAAATAATTTCCCTCCCCGCTAAAACAAGCTCTATAAATATTTCCTCAAAAGGCCAGCGCGGGGAGGCTTTACCCAGTCCACGTCCAAACGGAGCTAGCAGCTTTCCCTGCTTTTGTCTGGTCGGTTCATTCCGTACCTTCCCGGTTCTCCCAGAGGTTTAATAACTATATGGTGATGGAAGCGATGTATGGCTCTTTATCTCTAGCACCTTTTATCTTGAAGCAATTAATAAATGCAAGTTAGTGATTAAAGAGCAGGATCAGACGTCCTCCGGCTCGCCCGATGCTTGCCAGGCAGGGCCACGCGCTACCTTTGCTCGACAAAACCATTGCTGCTCTGCTCTCCAGTTTCATTCCTTCCCTTATTTTACTGCGGCAGGTTCTCGGGGCTTGTGTCACATTCAGGAGCTTTAACTCGTTCCCTTTTATTTCTCTCTTTTATTTTTTCCCTGAGTCACTTTGACTCAGCTCGGTGTTGTTCAGCTGCCAAAAGACGCGGCGCAGACCTTCCCACCCGCCTCTCCTTTGCGCTTGCATCGTTCACCAGGCCACACAGAGTGGCCAGGGAAAGTTGATATGCTGGAAACTGGGACAGGAACCTTGCTTTTGCTGCTTTTTTTTTTTCCATTGGGTCACTTTTAACCCGGTTTCCTGAGACAGTTGCTGGCACGCGACGAGCGCTGGCACAAGGGTGCGAGCGGGACTGAGCAGGTGGGGTTCAGGGAGAAAGTGGCTGGTTTGAGAGAAGCTGGGATGACTGCTCCTTTTAGCAGCTGCATGGACCTAGGCCAGATTCTGCTGTAGCTGCAGAAGTCCTCTTCAGTTCCATTTTCATTGAGACTGGGAACAGTGTGCCTCTTTTTCCCTTTCACCCGGCTTCTGCTTCCGAACCGACTTCCCTTTTGTGGTCTGGCTTCGAGGAGCTGCCTCTCTGGGTTCCTGCATTCATCGATTTCAAAGCAGTTTGACATCCTGCAAAAAAAAAAAATCATTCAAAGTCACTGGGTAATTCCAGCATCAGGCCCGTCCTTTGCTGCTGTCAGTGCATCTTTGGAAGCCATTCAAACAGTGGTTTTAGGAAGCGTAGGGTGTTCCCAGTCTCCTTTCATCTTTGCTGTTAAAAACCGATGCTTTATTTAGGTGATAGCTTAGGTGTTGAGCTTCTCCTCGAGTGGTCTAATGTCTCCTGTCCTGAGGAGCCCTGTGCTGTTAAAACCCCAATGGTCCAAATCAATCAGAAGCTCGATGAAGTTTTCTTACGCCTTCTGTCCTAGGGAGCCCGGTGGCGTCAGAGAAACCTTCTCTTTATGGAGAATTGAAATTCAGACTCCTATTCTGGCTGCAATACAAGAGTCTTAGAAGTCAGGGAGGAGTTTTTTTCAACCAAATATACTCACAGGCCATGGCTGAAGCTTTTCCAGCCACCTTAGGGCATTTTTGAGTTGGGAAGAGCAGAACGTTGGGTGCTGGAGCAAAGGTTGTACCTTGTAAAGCCAAGGATGGTTCCCTGACCTGGATCCACGCACAGCTTCCATGGGTTGGTTGGGCTCCCAGTTTTGCATAAGGGTTCATCTTTCAGACTGCCCTGTCTTTTATGATCTGAAAAGATTTTTTTGTGAAGCACATGACCTTTTCTTTTGCATTAAGATTATTGCTGCCAAAAGACACCTGGTTTCCTGTCCAAGGAAAGCTCTAAATTGAAGTTACCTCCATGAGTTCCTAGTGACTCTTTCTGAGTGTTCTCAGGGGCTTGACGTTCTTGTTGGTCCTCACCAGGAGTAGCAGAACAGGCTGAAGTCATTCCTGTCTAACCCATGTGAGTTTGTGGAGCTGCTCCAGCCCTTCCTCAGCCGGAGCTGCTTGAGAACACATTTCCATGCCGACTCCAAAGGCTCAGAGGAAGCAATTTGCATTTAATCAGATGTTTTGTGTAGCTCCTTTATTGCACGACTGAGCATTTTTGCTTTATTTTTTTCTTGCCAGGTAGCTCAAAGGTTTAATTTGTTTGTGTGAGGACTGAAAATATGGATTTATTTTTTTTTAGTTATTTTAGATTTCTTAGAACACTTTTTTCCTCTTTGTGGAAATTAATTTTTTTTTTTCCCAAGCCAGTTCTGATTGCCTGGCAGGGTTGTTATTGAACAAATGGGAATGTAGAGGACCCCTGAGGTTATTTCCTCTGCAGCTCATCTCTCAGTGCTTGGTGTAGTGAAAAGAAAATGTACAAAGCAAAGACATGGAAAGGAAACAGTCTTTTTATTGGAGTCTTCTCCAGATTTCCTCTGTCAGCTTTGGCTAACCTTTCGCCTTCTTCGCTGAGAGGCTGTGCCTGTTGTTGCTTTCCCATCTTCTTTATCCTTTCGTGTCCCCTCTGCTGCTTTGTGGCAGGTTTCCTTTAGAAGGGAGGGAGCAGTGGCCGTTCAGAGCGGTGACCGTCGGGGTTCGGTGCCTCTTGTCACAGAATTTCAGGGGCTGGAAGGGACCTGGAAAGATCATCTCGTCCAACCCCTCTCCTAGAGCTGGATCACCTAGAGCAGGTCCCACAGGAACACGTCCAGGTGGGTTTGGAATGTCTCCAGAGAAGGAGACTCCAAAACCCCCCTGGGCAGCCTGGTCCAGTTCTGTCACCCTCACAGTGAAAAAATTCCTCCTCATGTTTGCATGAAACTTCCTATGGCTCAGCTTCCACCCACTGCCCCTTGTCCTATCATTGGGCATCACAGAGCAGAGCCTGGCTCCATCCTCCTGGCACTCACCCTTTAGATATTGATAAACACTGATGAGGCCACCCCTCAGTCTCCTTTTCTCCAAGCTCAAGAGCTCCAGCTCCCTCAGCCTTTCCTCAGGAGAGAGATGCTCTACTCCATCATCTTTGTGCCTCTGCCCTGGACTTTCTCAGGCAATTCTACCTCCCTCTTCAACTGTGGAAGCCCCGAACTGGACACAGAACTCCAGATGCAGAGTAGAGGGGCAGGACAACCTCTCTCCACCTACCAGCCACGGCCCTTTTAATCCACCCCAGAACAGCATTGGCCCTCTTGGCCACAGGAGCACATTGCTGGCTCATGGTCAGGCCCCCATCACCCAGGACCCCCAGATCCTTTTCCCCTTCCCTGCCTTCCAACAGCTCAGTCCCCTCGTAGCCCGTTCCTTTGCCCGTTCTGCCTGTCCAGCTCTTGGGGAGCTGCTCCGAAAAGCCCTCGGCTGATGGGAAGGTGCAGTGGCACAAACTGGGGGGACTGGGGTTTTGTTTCCAGCCCGCTCTCTCACATCCAGAGAGTCCAGTGGTAGACAAAGAGGTGGCCTCAAATGCCACGTGCCACTGCCCTTCTGGTTTCTTCTGCTGTGGGGGACGTTCTACGTGGGAATCTGATGCAGCCTGGTAATTATCCCGTGCACAAATTGATCTGCTGCTGGGGAAACACCAAGCCACCTTGCTTTGGCCAGACTGGAGATGCTCAAAGGAAAGAATCCACTCCAAAGGCTGCGGAGCAAATGTGGTGGCACACTGACCTGATACTAAACTTCATTATATGGCCTTGTAGCTCATTTAAGGCACACAGGAAAAAAACCACCCACCCAAAACCCTGAACTGTTTTTCCCCGATGCCTGTGCATCCTCTGACCAGGGCTTTTGTGACAGCAAAGCACATCTTTGCAAGAAGTGCTTTTGGTAGAACTGTTTAATTTGGAGATAAGGGAATATACCAGAAATGTTCCAAACTGACTCAAAAGGACTGGTTTTGATCCAACGCTCCAGTACAAGCTGGTGTTCTGCAGCTTCAGATCACGCAGCAGCAAGTCCATCCCACTTGTGTTGTAATTTACTTCCATTTCAGCCAGTTTTCCCTCCTGTAGCTCCAAGACTGTTAAAACAAGAGTCTTTAAAGTGAATCTACTCTCTAAGCCTTTCCCTCTTGCCCTTCCACAAACCATATGAGCTGTGCTGGAATTAGATGTGGTTTCTCTTCTTGTTGCCTGCTGGAGCCTGAGCTGGGTAATCTTCAGCCATGCAGCTGGAGGTACCATTTATTTTATTTATTACTTTATTTCCCATTTATTTGCATAAACTCTTCAGGGCTTCCCATTTCTTTTTCCAGTTTGATGTTCTTCAGAGAGATGATTCATATTAAAAACCAGGGTGGGGAATATAATAGGGATTAAAAATACCTCTCATGAATTGTAGCTTCTGAAATATATTCCTTTTTTTTTTTTTTTGGTGGGCAAGGTTAAAATGGAATATTTGTTTCTTTTTATTAAGAGTTCCAACTGTTCCTCTTGACCAAAGGGGTTTTTATTGCACTGTGAAATCAAACAAAAAGCACAGCCCTGAACTTTCCCCAGGAAAAGGAAAATACACATTTGCTTTTCTAAATGATCATCTAAATTTTGCCTCTTGTTTTCCCCAGTATTTGGGAGTTTTTTTTACACTGTGCATGATAGAGGAGAGCTGCTGAGCTTGCAAATAACTTGACTTGAAATGGCTTTGAATAATTTTTGCTTTCTTTGGCTTTTTGTACCTAATCAGAATTGATGTGACTGAAGTGCAAATCTTCATAATAATCATGCATTTACTGGCAGTGATTGGAGGACCACCTTTTTGGCAATCTCTGGTAATTTTGTTCTTATTTCATCCTTTTTTTAATAATCTGGTAGTCAAAAACTACCTGCAGGTAGTTTAATTTGCTGAGGGGAAGGTCTCACTTGAACTCCTAAATGGAAATGTTCTTGAGTGTAGGTCAATAACTCTGGTTTTACCAGAGGTATTAAAACAAGGCAGTGTTTGGTTATCTTGTGTTTGCAGGTAGAAAGCTGCTGAAGGTTGCACCAAATTAAATGTACCTTGGGTGAAGTCCACCTTCCAGCTGGCAAAACTTCACCCAACAAGCCAGACCAGCACTGGAGGAGTGATTTCAACTGGGTTGAGGGTACAGGGGAAGCTTTTGGAGAGCAGTTGGTAACCAGCAGATAATTTGGCCTGAACGCGACTGACAAATCTTATCTGTACGAGGGGAAAAAACCCCAAAAAGTCACTTTTTTTAAGCCAAGATCATCCAAATTAAGCAAGTGACTGTCAGGGGCTGGCTGCCTATAGATCCTACAGGTGTCCTATAGGCTCACCAGGCTCTGGCAGGTGGCAGTTTGTGGGATGGCAGCAGTTTAGGTGCTGTCACTAGTTGACTTAATATTTCCATTACCAAAGCCTGGGCTGTCAAAAAGGCACTGTCCAGAGAAAAGCTTATACACCTGTATGTCAATCAAATCAATCAATCTGGAAGCAATCAATCAATCTGGAAGTAACATTTAAAGCATTGATTTCCAGGAAGGTTTTTCCTTCTGGAAGGTTGATCTTGTTTGGCTAATTGATAATTATGATTCTTAAGGCAGATATGGAAATTATGATTTGCAAGGAAACCAAGAGATGGTCAAAAATGACTGAAACTCGTCACCCCCAAATTGATGAACTTCTAATCTGCTTCAAAAGTAGAGAAATTAAACCTCTAACGTTGTAGAAAACACCTAGAAAAAGGAGCTAACTCTGGCTACCCCCAATTTTGCTGCGTGTGCTTTCAGGCTTAAAACCCCCCAACCCCCCCCACCCCAGTTAATTATTTAAACTGCAAAGTAAATGCCAGCTAAAGAGAACCAAGTCTGGATAAAAGGAGCTCTAAGGAAACAACGAGGCCACAAATTTGGCTTTTTGGTGCCAAACTTTTCCTGAGCTCCCTGTGACCGAGGGCCTCGTGCAGCTGCTGTTCTGTGTTACAAACGGGGATTTCCCAAGTTGTGTTTTCAGTTTCCTTTTTCTCTTCTAAAAAAAAAAAAAAACCAAAAAAAGTGGGTAAAAAGAAAAAATTGAAGCCATCAGAGCAACCTCTGGCACAATTCAGTGCGAGGTGATGTTTACGGGAGCTTATTAATTAACACAAGGGAACAATTTCTAACTTCAAGAAATCTAACCCCTTTTAAAGAATCCATGAAGTATCAGCCAGACCTTGGCATCTAGTAGAAGTTCTGGGTCCCAGCAGCGTTTGGCCCAGTCAGCTCCCAAAAGCTGAAGCTGTTTTGAAAGCTGGTGTTGGGTTAAGGAGGGTATTTCTCCCTCGAAGACACTGGATCAGGTTTAGAAACCAGTTAGGAGTTTGCCTCCAATGAGGACAGCAATGACAATTGGGATTTTTTTCCTTTTCCATTCAACCCATGAGATTTTTTCCTTGATGTGTTTATTT
The DNA here is from genome assembly GCA_025345505.1 of Todiramphus chloris collaris. Classification (NCBI taxonomy): domain Eukaryota; kingdom Metazoa; phylum Chordata; class Aves; order Coraciiformes; family Alcedinidae; genus Todiramphus; species Todiramphus chloris. Next base: position 1,421,429 of record JANVCC010000293.1, on the reverse strand, counting down.
AGAGAGAAATGTTATTTACTGCTTGCAGAGCAAAATCTATCAGCCACCCCTTCCTTAACCCCCTTCCCCTCCTCCCAATCCTTTAATATTTTGGTATTTTTAGTTTGTTTAAATCGTGTGTGTGTGTAAAAATAATGGACTAAAACCCAGTTGTGTACTCAAACATTCCACTTTCTAACGTGCTAAAAGCAAAAGCCACCCCGACAGGCAAAACGTGGAGTTGCCTGTCTTGCCAGGTGTCGTTTTCCTGAGCGGTTTTGTTTTCCCCGGGGGACTGTGTGGACCTCCAGCAGCTCCCTCCTCCCTGGCATCACAGGTTCTTTTCTAAAACTTGTTAAAAATGCTGCTCTGCAAAGCTCCAGGGGCTGGGGGGGGATCCGGGTGGTGAGTCCGACTTCAGCTGCCATCCCGGCGTGGAAACTGTGAGTAAAACCAGGGAGCTGAGCTGAGCTCCTTCAGGCATGGATTTCACAAAGAGATTTTCTGTTTCAGGGGAGAAAAGTGCTGCAATTGTTCTGGGGTTTTGGTTTTCTTTTCTTCCTTTCTTCCTAATTCTGGAACGGTTCACGAAGGTAAAGCAAAACCACTCGGGGACTGTGAAGCCTCCTGTGAGTTGCTGTGCCTCTTGCTGACGTGACTGCAGCTCTGAATTCCGGCTGGGATCCAACCTTGGGAGGAGGACTCTGGGATACCAGGAGTTGCCCAACTGGTGATGGTATCTGTGACTGAGAAATGCGTCTGGGGGCAGCACCTCTGTGCCCACTCCTGGGTTCAAAACCCCCCTGGCTCTGTTCCTGTGTGGGCTGCCCTGGGTGCCCCTGCTCTGGCAGGGGGGTTGGACTCCATGATCTCCAGAGGTCCCTTCCAACCCCCACCATTCTGTGATTCTGTGCCTCATCTCTTACACCCTCCTTGCTGCTGCTTCCCTGAGCCCTTAGCTCCATTCTGTTTCCTAATTTTTTTATATATATTTATTTATTTTTAATTCATGCCACACAAAACTCTGACGTCCAACCTGGAGGCCTGATATTAATTTTCTGGCAAACAATTCTGGACTTGCTTTAATCCAGGCTCTGGCAAGCACTCCTTAATCCATTCTTTGCCTGCTGCTGCTTCTTTTTATTAACGTGCCTGCTTTGTTTGGGTTTTTTTTTCCCCCAGACAAAATCTGGCATCTGCATTCAGCAGCTTTCTGGGCAGTGGAGCCTTTCTCTCGTAATCAGCTTCCGAGGGTTTAGCAGAGAATGTAATTTACCTGCAGAAGGTTTGGCTCGTGATCCTTGGCTGCATTACTGACCCAGCCTGGCTGCTGCTGAGACCTGGGTGATTACCAGCAAGGTCCCAGTGCCTGCATGGACACGAGGAACACCAGACCAGGAGGGCTCAGGGCTTGCCTTGTAGTGTCCTCTCGTCTAAGGAGTCAGAGGCTGAAGTGCCCTTTTACAGGAGGATTTCAGAGTGCAGCTCCCTGTCTCCTTAACTCAGATATTTATATTTTTATTTTTATTTCCTTTTTTTTCCCCCCTCCGTGCCCTTCACTTACCTTAACTGCCTCCAGCTTCTGGCCCTTCACTTACCTTGACTGCCTCCAGCTTCTGCCCTTGCTGCTTCCATTTTATTTGGAAAGCAATTTAGCAGGTGCTGCCTTTTGATACCTCTCCTTTCACTTTCCTCTGCCCAAATTCCTGCACCTCGCTTGCTTTCCCATCGGTTATTTCTGCTGGAGAAGCACAGTCTAGTACCTGTCACTGATGCAACTAATGGTGGAAGCAAAAAGGACAGTGTTAATAAAGCATAACGAAGCCAAACCAGCTGTTGGAACAGCGTGGTCTCAGCCTTCTGCCTTCGCTGAGCATCCTTCTCAGATGCTTTGGTAGTAGCTGGGAGTTCATGGGGTGCTTTTTCCAGCAACCTCCCCTTGTCGCTAGGAAACGTCAAGCTTAATGTCTTTTGACTCCTGCATGAAGCCTCCAGTTGATTTCTTCTTCCTGCAGATGAGCAAATTCCCCCCCTTCTTTAAATACCAGAAGTATGGAAGCAGAGGGCAGCACAGGTACCCTCCTTTACCTGACCTTCAGGAGCCCTGTGCCTGGCAACATCGAGGGATGCTGCCCTGCCAGCCTCTGCCTTCTCTTTACTTGTCACTATTCTTTCTTTACTAGCTTTCAGAAAATGCTTTTCAACTTAACAATGCAGCTTGAGCAAGGGAGAGGGATATTCTGAGTGTCCTCAATCTGTTCCCCTCCACCCAGAAGCCTGAAGGGCAGTGATTTGGAGAAGGGATCTGGCTGCTCATCTCTAGGCTGCCAAGGAGCAAGGCAGGAAGGGTTAGAGCTGTTGCTGCCTCTTAACTGGGCCCTGCAGAGATGGAGAGACTAAATTACTGAATGTGATAGGAAACAAATGTTCTTCACCTGCTGAAATCTACCCTGGGAACCTGGCTGGAGGAAAAATAGAAACAACTTGACCTCTTTTGGCCTTCTGTGTGTAGCTGGGCTCCTTGCTGTTGAGGAGCCAAGTGTGTTTATTCAGTTGAGTGCTACGACTTCAGAAGATAGGACCAGAGGAAATGGCCTCAAGTTGCCCCAGGGCAGGTTTAGGTTGGAGCTGAGGAACAATTTCTTCCCCCAGCCCCCTCCAGGGTTGTCTAGGGCTGTCCCAGGCTGCCCAGGGCAGTGGTGGAGTCCCCGTGATCCCTGGAGGGGTTTCCAAGCTGTGGTGCTGAGGGACAGGGGTCAGTGGTGCCCTGGCACTGCTGGGGCAATGATTGTATTCCCTGATCTTTAAGATCTTCTCCAACTAAAATGGTTCTGTGATTCCCTAAGATTTTCAGTAGTTGCACAGATGAAGGTGGAAAGTTTTGGATAGTTCTTTCTAAACACTTGCTTCCATGACACATTTCCTGTGCTTTATTTTGAACTCTTTCTTCTTCCCTCTGCTTCCTCCTGTTCTGCTTGAAACAGAAACATGACTGTTTAAAAAAAATGAAGACAACTACTACCCTGCTTTCCAAACTGTCCTCATTTTTCACTTCTTTAGCAACCTCATCGCTTGCTCTCCTGGGCAGTGAACTGGGATGATCTGTCTGATCTCTCTCTGCTTCCCTTGTCTCACCCCTAAGGTAGTGTCCAGATTCTTAAGGAGCTTTGTTTAACGCCTCTTGCTTTGCCCAGCTGGACTGTGGGCTGCAGCTCTGAGTTTCAGAACCAGCTTCAGACAAGATGACTGATGCCTTTCTCTTCCCATGTGATAGCTGGGGGATTTAGCTGGCCAGTTCTTCTGTCCTCTTGGCTGCTTTTGATGGCTCTTTTCAGGTAACTGAAGATAAGTCTGGCTCTCTGGGAGCCTTGATGGATGGATTACTGGAAAAAGACATTCTGTGCCTCGCAGAAATCTGAATCTCTGTAGAGCAGAGAAAGAAAAGCAAACGTGGGGTTGGAAAGTGGAGTGTTTGAGTGCACCAGGAGTCCTGAGCCCGAGTTTAACGTGCTTCTGCATATTTTAACTTGTTGTTTCTCTTCCGTTAAGATTCCAGTACTGAATATTCAGGTGAAAATATTCCCAGCTCTCTGTACTGTCGCAGGAACCATATTCTCCTGCACCAACTACTTCGGTGTGATCTTCACGGGTGGAGTTGGCAAAAATGGATCCACTATAGCAGTGAGTACTTTGTTCTGTGGCTTTTCAGCTCTGCCTTTAGGTGTTAGTTAATGTAATAATCTCCTGCCTGTGAAATATTTTCAGTTCCTTGCTGGCTTGGGGTGAAACAAGTTAATCTTGCCTGCGTAACGACAGTAGCTTTAGGAGCCGAGCGGTTTGAAATGTGATTGATTAAAAGTGCTCGTGGCACTTTGATATTTGCTTTGGAATTCATCTTGCAAACCAGGTTATAGCAATAAACACCCCGCCCCCAAAGAGCTCCAGTGCAAAAATCTGTTCAGAAGGAAGCTGGTCATGGTTTTGATCCTTCCAGGGGATATATTTATATTAGCAGTAGAGATTAATTACTACTGATGTTACTGGTGGAGGTACCTGGACAAGAACCTTCTGTTTCAGTGAAGGTGTTGATTGATTCTACAGCCCCAGGAGTTTTCCAACAAACAATCCTGGCCTGGCCTTGTAATCATTTGCTACCTAAAGGGCTGTTTCAGTGCCTCTGGCACAGAAAAAGCAACGGCAGAGTTGTCTCCTGTCACTTGCTACCAGCGTGAGCCGCTGCCTGCGTGGCAAGTGGCACAACCCCAAGCTTCTTGCTGCCTAAAACCTTTTCTCCCCCAGCACAGGAAAAGCTCAACCACATCGTCAGCTGCTGCTCACCCCAGTTTCACCACGCTTCGTTCCTGTTAGTGCCAGAGTTCACAAAGACAGATTTTAATGATTTTTAGGTAGAAGCCACCCATTGTGTACCCCTCTGCCTTATTGAGGGGGTTTTTGGTGACCTTTAATTAACCAAATGCTTTATCTTGCCGTAGGGAACGAGTGTCCTTTCACCTTTTCTTCACATTGGCTCAGTAATTGCCTTGGCTGCAATGATCTACAAGAAATCTGCCGTGCAGCTCTTCGAAAGGCACCCCTGCTTATATATCCTCACTTTCGGTTTTGTATCTGCCAAGATAACGAATAAACTCGTGGTAAGTGCACCAGAACCTGCCAGTTGCTTGTTAGAGGGGTACAACTTGTACATCCTTACAAGTTCTCTGATTATTTCACTGCCTGACGGTGCACTGAAGGCGATGCTCCTGCTTTACTTCTTTTTTTAGTAGCCTGGAGGTGCAACGGAGCCTTTCTTCTGCTTGAAAGGGGAATGGTAAACCTCAAGCTAAGGCCACAGTTGCACAGTCAGTGCCATGCAGCTACAGTTGCCAGAGTTCTGTTTCTTCCCCTTTCCCAGCTGTTTGTTCATGCTTTTTCGGTGTGTTTATGCACATTATGGTTGGACTCGATGACTTCTGGTTGGACTCTATGATCTTAAAGGTCTTTTCCTACCTAAAGGGTTCTATGTGATGAGCTGAGGTGGCTGAAACCCTCCTCAGATGCAGGTGCAGAGGGGAGGATAGTTTAGGAGGAGGAGAAAAGCTGACAGAGCTGCTGAGGTGTGGAACAGCTGCTGAGGGTTTAACTGAAACAATTGGAGGGAAGTTGTGGTTAAAATGATTACCAGGTTTGTACCAGGGAACCAATGTCAGTGGGATCAGGAGAGAGCTGCTGTTGAATGGAGAGAATGAGGGATGAAGGAGCTGCTGCCCCGTGCCATTGCAGCTCTGTGGGCAGGACGTGCCTTGCCACGTGAACTGGATCTGTGTTGGATGTACCTTGAGATGGAGCAGAACTGTATTTCTTACCCAGACCACTTTGTTACACAGTCACATGAAGAATTGTGCTGGTGAACTGGGCATGTGGAGTAGGCCAGCCTCTGGGCATGGGTGGGAAGGACACTTGGACACAATAAGACATGATTTGTGGGTATAAACTTGAGCATAGCAGTTTCCACCTCAACATGAGGAGCGACGACTTCACTGTGAGGGTGATGGAGCCTGGCCCAGGCTGCCCAGAGAGGCTGTGGAGTCTCCTTCTCTGGAGACCTTCCAGCCCCCCTGGATCTGTTCCTGTGTGGGCTGCCCTGGGTGACCCTGCTCTGGCAGGGGGGTTGGACTCGATCTCCAGAGGTCCTTTCCAACCCCCACCATTCTATGATCATCAAACTGTAACCAGAGAGAGGTGGTGATGGGAACAAATAGGTGGAGAGAGAATCACAGAATCATTTAGGTTGGAAAAGCCCCTTGGGATCATCGTGTCCAACCATTAACCCTACTCTACAAGTTCACCCCTAGACCATGTCCCCCAACACCACATCTCAGTGATGCTGAAGTACATCCAGGGGTGGCAACTCACCCCCCTCCCTGGGCAGCCCATTCCAATCTCTCACCCCCCTCCCTGGGCAGCCCATTCCAATCTCTCACCACTCTTTCCATGAAGAATTTTTCCCTAGTGTCCAGTCTGAACCTCCCTTGTTTCAGCTTCAGGCCATTCCCTCTGGTTCTGTCCCTAATCCCCTGAGAGCAGAGCCCAGCACCAGCCTCTCTGCAACGTCCTTTCAGGGAGTTGTGGAGAGTGATGAGGTCTCCCCTCAGCCTCCTCTTCCTCAAACTAAACAGGCCCAGCTCCTTCAAACGCTCCTCATACGATCTCTTCTCCAGTCCCTTGACTGGAACACTAAGTGTCTCTGACTCTTGAAGATCTGGCAGCTGTGAGGTTACCAGTCTGCTTCCATCTTACTGGTTTGTATCTGGCAGGAGGAAGTTTGTAGGCTGGAAAATGTTAGATTGATTTTTTTTATTTTTCTGTGGATACATTGTAATAAAAAAGTACCTCTCTGCAAACCTGGCATCTCATCTAGCTGCAGATTCCCTGGTGGAAACAGAACTGCTGCTAAAGTGCTCCATATCTCCTACAGCAACGGGGCTTGAACTGTAACTTTGTCAGCTTTGTGTATTCTGAAATCACAGAATCGGAGAATGGGGCTGGAAGGGACCTTAGAGATCATCTAATCCAACCTCCCCACCATGGGCAGGGACACCTCTCAACTCATCCAACCTGGCCTTGAGCATCTCCAGGGAGGGGCATCCACAACCCCTCTGGGAAATCTATTCCAGAGTCTCACCACCCTTGGACTGAAGAGCTTCTTCCTAAGATCCAATCTAAATCTCTTTTCCCTCAGTTTAAAACCATTTCCCCTCATCCTATCGCTGGACTCTCTTGGGAAGAGTCCCTCTCCAGCCTTTCTGTAGGATCCCTTCAGGTGTTGGAAGGCAGTTACAGTGTCCCCCCAGGACTCTTCTCTTCTCCAGGCTGAACAATCCCAGCTCCCTTACCCTATCCTTGTAGTAGAGGTGCTCCAGCCCCTGGATCATCTTTGTGGCCTCCTCTGGACTTGTTCCAACAGATCTCTGTCCCTCTTATGGTGGGGACACCAGAACCCGTGCTGGAACGTGTCCAGAGAAGGGCCACCAGGATGCTCAGAGGGCTGGAGCACCTCTGCTATGGGGACAGACTGAGAGAGTTGGGGTTGGTCAGGCTGGAGAAGAGAAGGCTCTGGGGAGACCTTATTGTGGCCTCCAGGATCTGAAGGGGGCTCCAAGAAAGCTGGGGAGGGGCTTTTTAGGCTGTGGGGCAGTGACAGGACTGGAGGGGATGGATTGAAGCTAGAGACAGGTCAATTCAGGTTGGACATGAGGAAGAATTTCTTCCCCAGGAGGGTGGTGAGACCCTGGCACAGGTTGCCCAGAGAGGTGGTGGAAGCCCCATCCTTGGAAGTGTTTAAGCCCAGGCTGGCTGGGGCTGTGAGCAACCTGCTCTAGTGGGAGGTGTCCCTGCCCGTGGCAGGGGGGTTGGGACTGGATGAGCTTTAAGGTCCCTTCCAACCCTGACAATTCCCTGATTCTATGAACTGGACACAGTATTTGAGGTGGGGTCTCACAAGAGCAGAGCAAAAGGGGAGAATCACCTCTCTTGATCTGCTGCCTACCCTCCTCTTGATACCTCCTACCTACAGTTCCCCTTCTGAGCCACGTGAGCTCACTGCCAGCCCACACTGAGCTTCTTGGCAAAAAAAACCCAAAAAAGACTCTCCATGGGCTGCCCTGTGTTCATTTCTTAACCTCCCTTTCTTCTTCTGTCCCCGTAGGTTGCACACATGACCAAAAGCGAGATGCACCTCTACGACACAGCCTTCATAGGCCCGGCCCTCTTGTTCCTGGACCAGTATTTTAACAGCTTTATCGACGAGTACATCGTGCTCTGGATTGCCCTGGTGAGTCCGGGCTGGCTGCGCTGCCCCGGGGCATCCTGAGCTGTCACCCTCTCTGTCACGGGCACCACTGGCATGGGTTGAGCTTGGCTGACTCCTCTGGAGGGTGGTGGGACTGGGAACGCTTACTTTACCCAGCTGCTTTCAAATAGAGCTTGTGCAGAAGCAAAGGTGGTGTCACAGAACCTCTGAAGGAGAATGACCCTACCTGTTGTCACAGTTTAGGGTCAGGGTGGCCCCTTAGACCTGTAACTGCTGCTCTCTGTTAACCCCCCTCCCTCCCCCCAGAGGGGAGGGGAGAGGGGAAGAGGGAGACTCAGCCATTAGAAAGGAAACTAGAACAGCTTGAATGAAAATAATGACAATAAAAATGGAATAGATACAAATCTATAGAAACCCAGTATCAAACTCAACCCCCCCAATGGCAGTTACATCACCGTCAGACACTGAGAGAGTCCCAGACTGGGCCCAGCAGCAGATGGGAGCTGTGTTCAGGGGCTGGATTCTGGGGCTGGATTCAGGACACACAGATCAGGGTAGAAGGCAGAATGGACAGAGCCCTCCTCTGATGTCAGCCATTGAAAAAAACAAATGAGCTGAGAGTTGCACCCTCCTGGTCCCTCAGCTTTATACCAAATATGCCATCTATGAGCTGGGATCCCTTTGGAGTCATGGAATGGTGGGGTTGGAAGGGACCTCTGGAGATCATGGAGTCCAACCCCCCTGCCAGAGCAGGGTCACCCAGGGCAGCCCACACAGGAACAGAGCCAGGGGGGGCTGGAAAGGCTCCAGAGAAGGAGACTCCACAGCCTGTCTGGGCAGCCTGGGCCAGGCTCTGGCACTCTCAGTGAAGAAGCTTTTCCTCATGTTGAGGTGGAACGTCCCATGTTTCAGCTTGTGACCATTGCCTCTTGAGGGTCACCTGTCCTGGCCACCCCTCCCTGCAGGTGCAGCCTTTTCTTCTGCACCCCCAACGTGGTGCACAAACCCCAGCAGTGGCCTTGGGCTTCACCCCAACCCTCGGTGCTGACTCCAGACACAGGGTGATATCACTGCCAGAAGCAGCCACTGCCTTTGCAAACACGCTCCTAATCCCTCCAGTGCAGGGAGGGAGAAGAACTGAGCTGAAAAGTAAAATCACTGCGCAGAATTGTTCTTTTTCTCACTCAAACCAGGACACGTGGTTTGCTTGGCACGTAGTTTAAGCCATTTTGAAGCAATGTAGCAAATGCTCAAAGCTTAGAATAGAATAGTTTGAAGTTTTGTTAGCAAGGGGCTATGTGAAGGGAGGTGCAGGTGTAGAATGGCTGTGCCTCAAGCTCTAGAAAACCTGTTGGGTCATTGGTAGCAGAACCCATTAGGCAAAATATCTTCAGTTAAACTCACGTGTGCTTATCAAGCACTTGAGTGTTATCGACCAAAACGCAGCGCTAGCCTTCTAATGGAACTGGTGTTTGCTGTGTGGTTATCACCACTCAGGGTTGATGGGGCATTTCACACTCTTTCTATAGCTACTGGAACTGGTTTCCCCTCCCCGACTCTAGAATTCAGAGCCTGTGTTCTTACACAGCTGGAAGGAAGCCCAGCATGCCCAGAAACTTTCTTCACTGGGTGATTATTCCTACAGAGCTGGAGATTTAGTTCATGGGAAGACGACCCCGGTGCATTTATTCTGAAGGATATTTATTCTCTAGGACTTGGAGGGGGATGGATCAGGACTTGGAGGGGGATGGATCAGG
>JANVCC010000293.1:1380772-1401594 GCA_025345505.1 Todiramphus chloris collaris | reverse complement strand
CCATGGGCCCTCTGACCGTAGAAAGGATGATCCCATCTCATCCCCTGGCTGGTTTGCAGTCTGTGTTTGCAACCCAAGAAATGATTTCCTTAAAACCTCCCTCTGCCTGCAAACCAAGGGCAGACTCATTTTGCTGAGGGACCAGGGGCTGCCTTTGCTTTCCAGGTTGGCAGCACCTTTGCAGGCCAAGTGCAGCCGAAGGCTGGGTTTTTTTCCATCAGAATCAGTCGTTCCTGCTCTCAGGTTTTGCAGGACAGGGGAAAGGCCAAGGGATTTCTCTCCTGCGGCTGCATTTTGTCACAAATTGGGGCAGAAACATCCCAGGTCCTTTTAGGAAAACCATTCAACTGCGGGCTCTGGGCTGCCTGGGCAGGAGGCAGCTCCGTGAGGGTTTCACCGCATGGCAAGAGCCTTCCTTACTGTGGACGTTGTTGTTGTTGTTGTGCCTGCTCAGGGACGTCAGCACCTCGTTCTGCAGCTTGACTGGCAGGATCTCTTCCTCATCCCCGACCTGGAAGGCAACGGAGTCCTGAGGCAGCCAGCACCAGTGGGAACTGGTTAGCGCAGCCCGTCGGCAGGGCTTTCTGCAGAGCTTGTTAATTAATGATCGTTGCAGAACCTTCTGGCTCACGAGAGAGATGCAGTGGCCAGAGCCATCCCCCTCGTGGGACATGCCCCGTGGGCGGGTGGCACTGAGGTGTCTTTGCCCCCAGGATGTGAAAGGTGCCGGGGAGCTGGTACCGAGGGGCCATCCTGGGGTGCCCACCCCCAGCCCCACGCCCTGCACGGGGGGACCTACCGCCCGGGTGATCTTCCCTTCGCAGAGATCCACTATCAGAGCCTGAAAGAGAGCAGAGAGCAACCAGGTTTAGCCCCGGCTTCCTCCCACCCATTCTGGGGTCAGACCAGTGCCCATGAGGGTGGCAGGAGAGGGATCAGTCCCTCTGTGCTGGAGGGACCTGGGCAGGGGGGCCAGGGCATCTGTCCCAAGGACTGTGTTTGCTGCGGGCTTGGTGGCTTGTCCCCATGCATGTTATCTCTGCTCCTGCAAGGTCAGGATGATGCCAACAGCAGCTTCCTGAGCCCCCAGGGGCAGTGCTGTGGGTCCTGGGGTGGCCTGCAGCACCCAGGGGGATGCGGAATCATAGAATCACAGAATCACAGAATTACTGAGGCTGAACGAGCCCGCAGAGATCAAGTCCAGCCTATGACCCAACACCACCACATCAGCCAGACCATGGCACTCAGTGCCACATCCAGCCTTTCTTTAATCACCTCCAGGGACGGTGACTCCACCACCTCCCTGGGCAATGGAGGAGTTACCAACAGGAGGGGACATGTGAGAAGCCCCAGTCTCCAGCCTTCCTGGGTGGGAAGAGGGCACAACCAGAGCTCCCAGCCCAGAGCCAACCCAAACCCAAGGCCATGCACTAACTGACGGTTCCATCCAGATGTTTCCCCCCGCCCGGATGAAATACCTCCTCCATCGGCTGGTCCAGGACCTGCTGCAGGTACCGCATCTGGATGCCGACCATGAAGGGCGTGGGGCAGCAGACGGTGTCGAGCAGGCACTCGGGGACCACGGGGATGTAGGTGTGGGCCCAGGTGAAGGGGTAGAGGAGAGCAGCTACTGCGTGGATGCACTGCGACAGGACGCTGCGGGACAAGGAGCCGTGCCAGCGGCGTTGCGTGAGGAAAGGGAACTTCTCAGAGGGAAAACATCCCACTCCCAGCTCAGCGGAGTCCTGCACCCCTTCGAGGGCAGGGTTTTGGGGTTTTTTAATTTGTTTTCTTTTTAAATAAACAAATCAGGACTCACCTCAGCTCCTCTGCCAGGAAAATGAGCCGTCGCTCCAACACGGCCGAGGCGAAGATGTGCAGGATGAGGTGGGGGCTGAGCCGCTGGAGCAGAGCTTGGAACTCCACGTGCTCCAGATGAGCATCCACGGGCCGCCTGAGCTCGATGAGCTGCCGAAGGAGAACCCCCAAACTCTGCCTTAGAAGGTGCAGCGCTCCCCCCCCCACCCCACCCTGGCCCCTTGAGGTGATTTAAGGCAATTAATCATCCAGGATTTGCAGCATGTCCCTCTGCAAGGGACACGGCTCGTCCTGCCCTGCCTGGAGATGTGGGCTGTGCGGTGCTGAGGGTGCAGGGGAGGCCAGCAGCAATGTGCACGCTGGGATTCATTTATAGGGGCACTGGATTTTTAACCAAAATGCCTCTTTTCTCCAGTGCTCAGGTGAGGGACGTGCCCCCATCTCAGCAGCCGACAGCTCCTCTGTCAGCAGTAGTGGGGGAACCTGCCCAGGGAAGGGAGGAGGGACGAGGGCATGACTTTTGCTATGAAAACCACAAGAACATCTTCACAAGCCTCTCTGGGAGGGCCAGCTCACCTCGTCTCAGCGAGGATGGCCCAAAAGTGAATTATCTAATGAGGATTTGCAGGTGGTCTCTCTGGTCTGCTGCCTGTGCCCCAGACAAGTCTCCCCGAGCTGTCAGTGCGTCTGTCCTGCTGCGGTGATCACTGGAGGGTTTAGCAGCTCATGACACAGTCCTGGCCCCTCTCTCCGGGGATAAATCCCCCTCCCCCCTGTGCCAGGTCCCCTTTCCAGCCAAGCATCATCTTCCCACCCAGCAGCATAGGGCTTGGCTGGGCTCATCAGCCTCTTTCCAGAGCAAATCCTGCACGATTCCCAGCTTCCAGCCCATGCAGGACCCAGAATTTACTTTCACCCCTTTCCCTGTTTTCTCCCTCATCTCCTGGACTTGCTCCAGTTCCTGCCCAGAGCCCCAAAGTGCAGCTCTTTCGAAGAACATCCTCATGCTTCCTCCCAGCCCATCGCCCCCAGCCTGGTCCCTGCAGCCTGGCCCGTGGCCAGAGAGTTGAGCAACCTGCAAAGCCCTTGCACAAGCTCTTCCTGGATGAAGAAATCTCCTGAAGAAATCAACAGCCAGCTGCTGAATTGCACTCGAGAGGAGGGATCTCGCTCTCAGAACCACCCCAGCAGGATGCATCCCTGGGATGCTCCGCGCTACGGTCGCTTTGCTGAGTGCCAAGGCAGATCCTCCCCCGTTTTTCCACCTCAGCCTTGCCACAAGAGAAAGAAAAAAGCAAATGAAAAAGGCTCTGCCTGGGCGAGCCCGGGCCGCCCTTGGGTAAGCTGAGCCCCGTGGGTTCCATGCCCACGTCACGGCTCCGTTGGGCAGGTCCAGGCTGGTTTTGCTGCCTGCCTGGCGCCGGGAGCTGAGCACCACGGAAGCCACAGCCGGTGACACCCAGCGACAGCCCTGGCACCCACCGTGCTGCACCCAGAGGGGTGAAGGCCCCGGGCCCCGGTGTGAGGCACTGCTCTGGTGTGAGTGCTGCGCAAGCACCGAGGGGTTAAGAAACGCCCTCCGGGGAGGTTTGTTGGGTGGGTTTTGGGTTTTTGTGCTGACGCTGCAGCTGCGAAGATGCTGCTTTGCAAGGATGGGGCAGCGTCGCCTGGGGATGGGCTCCATCCTCATCCTCACTGCTCACTGCTCTCTTCCTGGACCAGAAGGGAGGTGCAACTGAGGGCACAAGGCCCCTGGCAGCCCGACCCACCACCCACTGCTCCAGCGAGCACTCACGGGTGCTACGGGTGTGGAGGATGCACCCAGGGACAGCCCGGGCTCCCCACACTGGAACTGGCCAGGAGATACTGCTGAGCCCGAGCCCCGCACCAACCTCTGTGCCTGACTCAGGGATGAAGCTCTTAATGGTGACGGTTTTCCCTGGAGCTGGGAAGGGAGATTCCCGAAGGCCCTGCATGAAGGGGTAAATCACCGCCATGGAGATCTGCCGCCTCTTCTCCACCTCGTCCAGGATCTGGGGGAGAAAAAAAGTGAGCTGTGGAACCCCAGCTGGCAACAGGGTGGCTGCCGGGGCCACCACTGAGCCACCTCATCTCTACCTTGGAGAACAGCCCGAAGCAGCCCAGGCAGCTGATGATGCAGAAGACCTCAGGGAGGCGGACACCACGGCCGGATGGCTGGAAGAGGATAGGAGAAGGGTTTGAGCACCTCCCAGCCCCACCACACCAGCTCGGCACTCTGCCCAGAGATCCCCCCTGGCCCCACTCACCCTCCTAAAACACCCAGTCACTCACTCGGGGACTTTCAGAGCTGGGGCTCAGGCCAAGGGTGCAGTTGATGCTGTACAAGGGTGCCCGGGACCAGGACAAGGCAATTCAGATGCCAAAGCTGTTGATCATTTGGGTGCAAAGCCCTCTGGCACGTTCCCAAACTTTCCTCCTCTCAGACACACGTCCTCCAAGACCTCCTGCCCCACGATCCTCAGGACTAATCCCACCTCCTACTGAAACATGGACCATCAGGAGGAGTGTCCAGACTTTTTTTCCCTTTCCAACTGGACTATCCTGGGTCCTTCTGCTCTCTGCCCTCCAGACATCCAGTTCAAATGGCCAGAGCTCAGCCCTGCATGCAGAAGTTGACAGGTTCACCAGGAAGTGAAAGGGTGGTGGGATCCAGCAGGTCACCAAGCTTTGGCACATGGCCCCGTGGCTTTGTGTCCCCATTTCATAAGGCTGTGCATAACTCAGCAGCCAAGGAAGACCTGCATTGCACCTCGCAGCCCCTGAGCTGGCCAATCCCACCAGCTGAGAAGCAGTTTTTGGGGACAAGGCTGAGGTCACCTGGCCCCTGGCACCTGGATGGGCTCGTGTGCATCCCCAGCTTGATCCCGAGTGGGATTTCCAGCCGTGCTGACTGGGGAGGCCAACAGAAGGGAGCCAGAGAAGCTGCAGGAGATCAGTGGGGAGGGAACAGCATCTCCAATCCCTTTTATCTCCTGGTTGCATTTCAGACCAGCCCTGGTCTACAGCAAAAGCTGCTTTTCTCCATCCAGCATCCAACTGGCACCCCAGCTGAAGTAACCTCCCTCTGGGCACCATACTGCTCCTTGTTGTCATCTTGTGTCAAGGCAAGTGACTTTCTAAGGCGCGTCCCCCGAGAGCTGTGCTTTGGGCATGGCAGAGGCCACCACGGGCATGAGGTGACATGGCCACCACCAGTCCAGTGGTGGCTGTACGGGCAGTGGGATGCTCACCAGCAGCCTCCTGCAGTAACCGATCTTCCTGCTGCCATCCACGTTGGTCAGGACGAACGAGAAGGTTTCGCTGCAAGGAGAGACAACAGGTGGGGATGGGATGGGATGGGATGGGATGGGATGGGATGGGATGGGATGGGCCTTCTGTGTTCGGTTTTGGGTGCCACAGTATAGAAAATGACATCGAGGTGCTGGAGCAGGTTCAGAGAAGGGCAACAAAGCTGGCGAAGGTCTGGAGAAAATGTCTTATGAGAAACAGCTGAGGGATCTGGGGTTGTTTAGTCTGGAGGAGGCTGAGAGGAGATCTACAGCTGCCTGAAGAGATTGGAGTGAGGTGGCTGTGGGTCTCTTCTCCCAGATAACTAGTGATAGGACCAGAGGAAATGGGCTCAAGCTGCACCAGGGGAGGAGGTTTAGGTTGGATATCAGGAAACATTTCCTGAGAGAGTGGTGAGGCCTTGGAAGAGGCTGCCCAGGGAGGGGGTGGAATCACCATCCCTGGAGGGGCTCAAAAACCATCCAAATGTGGCACTTGAGGAGATGCTTTAGTGGTCCTGATAATATTTAGCAGATGGTTGGACTTGTTGATCTTGAAGGTAGTTTCCAACCTTAATGATTCCATGATGATTCCATGATTCTAGCCCTCAGCCCTCAGGGCATGGGGTGGGGAGCCATGGCCAAGAGCCTGCAGTGGGGCAGGTACCTGGTGAAGTCAGTGACGGGGGCCCAGTTGTTGCCATCGGGGAAGCAGAAGAGGGGGATGGCTTTCAAGAGACGTTCCTCCTCCTCCTTCTGACCCTTCAGCAAGTTCTCGCGCTAGAACAAAGCGATGCCAAGAGTCAGGGTGCTGGAGGGTGCCCACAGCCCCAGGGGATGGGGTGGGAGGGGGCATGTCCCTGTCTCAGACAGAAGCAGAGTGTGCCCACTCATCCCTGGACAAGCATCTCCCACAAATCTAACTTTTCACTCTTTTACCCCGTGGATGGTGGGGCAAAGCAGAGGCACCATGGGGCTGCTCTGCAAACAGGGTTCTCCTCCTGTGCCACCTCCTCAAGGGGTGATTTGGCTGCTGTGGTCTCCCCTTTTGGGACAGGAGACCAGGGAGCAACCCAGTTTCCTCCTTGGGGTTCGTGACCCTGGGGTCAGACCCCAGGGAGGGACAGACGGTCCCAGCAACCCCAACAACCAGGGGTTGGACCCTGGGGTTTGGGTCTGCAACTCCAGGGCATGGGATATTTTCCTGTTCTGCTCCCTTGGCTCTAGTGATGGGGAAGAAGCAACAACCTCTTTTCCTCTACATTCAGAAACCTCATCTTCCTGGAAACTCGGGATTAAATACCTTTGGGAACTGGTAGGTTATCTTGGGTTCGTAACGTCCATCTGGCATCTTCTTCAGCGACACCACCACCAGGTACTCGAAGAAAAACTGTCCAGCAGAATAGAAGACGGAGGTCCGCTCTGCTGGCTTCCCCTGTGGCACCCGCGAGGGGTTGTTTTCTGTGGCAGAGGCATCGTCTTTCCCTTCTGTAGGCAAAAAAAAACCCAACCCAAAACCAGAGCAGAGTGAAACGAAAGGTGTCTTGAGGGCAGGAGAGGAGATGCAGAGCTACACATGAACTGGTGTTGGGGCACCTACTGCACAAGGTGGTTTGGTGTTTTCTCCCGAGGAAAGGAAAGACAAATGGCTTTTTTGTGTCTTTTGGAGAACATTGAAGTGCCATCAGACACCTGCAGCCCTCCTTTGCCCCATCCCAGCAAGGGCAGAGGGATGCCCAGAGTGAAGCCAGCACGTGGGATGGTAGAGAGCCACTGGTCTCCACACAAAGCATCTGGGGAAGGTGTTGGAATGCTTTTGTAGCAGTTAATTTTATTCCCTTAAGGGGAAAAAAACCCATCAAACAAACAGTACAGACCTTGTTTGAGCACCTCCAGTGGCTCCAACAAGATGAATCCCAACCTCTCTCTCCCAGATATCCTCAGTCCTGGGAACTGCTGATTGCAAATGAGGTACTCAAGGGTTTTCCCTCAACCACAGTTCCCAAAGCAAAGCACTTTCCCGAGACTACAGCCCATTTCTTGTTCAGCTGGTTGGGAGGCTCAGCTGGGGAGTGCCAGCATCACAACCCGAAAAACTAGAAAGAAGAGTGAAAAGGGCCCAAGCCGACAGCCCCACAGGCCCTGGCATGATCATGGTGGGCAGAGAAGTGAAATACTGGCAGGATGCTGCAGCCAGGCCATGCCACAGGTCTTCCCTCTCCCAGCAGCCACTTGCGACTCTAAATCCCCAGTTCCTGGCACCGAAACTGTCCCAGGCTTGGTCTCAGCTCTGATTATGGTGGGGAGCTAGAACAGAAATGCTTGAGCTGCTCCCAGGAATAACAGGCAGGAAGCTAAATGCATGGCTGGATGAAATAACTGATGCTAGCAATTTTTCCTCTCATCCCAGTTTGGCCCTGAGCATTTTTGGTTGTGCCGCAGCTCAGCAGGGCAAGGCTGTGGCGAGCTGCTCCCGTTGTCCTCCTCTGAAAGCAGTGCTGGTGGACACCCCACCCCACGTATCTCTTCAGCTCTATCATCCCCTCCTTTAGTCTGGAAACACCTTTCCAGCCTTCGCTCCAGGTCTCTGGGAGCTGAGGGGGCAGAAAGCTCATCTGAAGGTGACACTCACAGTCCCATCACAGGATGTCCCTTCCCAGGAACTAGAAATGCCTTTCCCAGCTCTGGGCGGGGAGATGTGGGAAGCCACCCCCACACACTCCCCCTGAGGCTGTTCCACCTCCACATGCAAAGTGCTTCCTCTTGGCAAGGTGAAATTCCTCCAGAAGGCACCTCTTTGCAGCAAGGGGAAGCCCAGGAGCACGCTGAGGATGAGACCCGGCTGCAGACATCTCTGGTTTGCTTGGCAGGGATCACCTGGGTGACAGCCCAGCAAGGTGCTTGACAAGATGCACTTCGCTCCTCCTCGGGATGATCCAGTGACAGCTTCAGTCCAATCTTGCCTACAGGGCTGGGGCAGGTTGCTGCTGGGGGACCCCAGGGAACTGGGCTGTGCAGCCTGGAGGGCTGTTGGTGTCCCCCATCCTCAGTGTCAGTTGTTTTCCCATTGCAGATTGCCAGGGTAAGGTGAAAGTCCAGTTAAATCCTGCCTATCCAGCCCCATCCTGTGTTTCAGGGAATACAAGACACGCTCTCGAGCAAAGGCTTGATTTGCATCACGTCCATGGGGTTTTCAAACATCTGAGTTAAACCGGCCGGTTGGGAGGCTGGGGAGGCTGGGCTGTGGGTCTCCCTCTCGCAGATGGACCCACGAAGCACAGCCTGGCACGACGAGCCCTGCCCAAAGCGTGGCAATGCCCCAGGTCTGGTTGCAAAGCCATCGCTGGCAGAGCCTAAATCCCTCCAGGAACAAAATGTTCCATCCCAGGGCTGAACAATGAACTCCGGGGACGTACGGGGCCACGCACCGTCGGGCAGCGCTGCATGGGTTTAATGTGGCATTCAGAGGTCCCAGCACTCCCCAGACCCAGCAGGATCTGTGGTGCTTTGTGTGTCCTGGGGACAAGACACTGCCACAAGAACTTTGGCCAAAGACTCTCCCGTAGCACAAGTGGGGAAGAGCTGAGGACCAGCCCCCCCCAGCAGCAGAAGCATCCCCTGCAAGGAGGAGAATGAGCTGGGCAGCCGGGGCGGCTCACGCAGCTCCGGGATGGGAAGCGGCTGCCGGAGCTGTGGATTTTCACCCCTTCTCCTCCGGGCACAGCGAGGGCAAAGGCTGCCGGGGTGTGCCCTGGCCCACACGGAAATGGCACCGGGGATGCTGGCGTGAAGAGAACAAAGACATTTTGCTGCGCGACCGGCTGCCTCGAGCAGAGCAGGGGGTTTTAATCAGCCAAGGGCTGCGCTCAGACCTGCGTTGAGATGCGGCACAACCTGTTTCTGTTTTCCCAGGAAACTCCCTGGCCCTGACGTGAGGAAATCTCCCAGCCCAGCAGGACGGTTTGCAGGGGAGTTCGGCTTCCCGCGCCACGCAGCCACCCACCTGCCCCAGCAGAGAGGAAACGGCTTTTGCTTTATGGACCCTTTGCTGCTGAGCTCAGAAAAAAAAACTATCACACCTCCGGGCACAGAGCCAGCCAGAAAAACGAGACCTGGGACACGGGCTAGTTAGTGGTGGGCAATGCTGGGGTCATCGTTCGGCTCGATGATTTAAAGGTCTTA
Organism: Todiramphus chloris collaris; assembly: GCA_025345505.1. Taxonomy (NCBI): domain Eukaryota; kingdom Metazoa; phylum Chordata; class Aves; order Coraciiformes; family Alcedinidae; genus Todiramphus; species Todiramphus chloris. Next base: position 1,392,286 of record JANVCC010000293.1, on the reverse strand, counting down.
AACCTAAACAATTCTATGACCTGAGGTGGGGGGGCGGGGCTTGCAGTGAACCCCCCAAACCCACAGGTTGCCCCACGCTGCACTTCTGTGGCAGGAGATACCGCAGGCCAGAAAACCATGACCATCCCTCCTGTGTCTTGGAAAAGCTCATAAATCCCAAAGGGCTGATTCCTGCACCGTCCCCTAAAGGCTCTGCAGCACCCTGGGCTGTGTGGACCCGCCAGTGTCCCCGATGCCAGGCTCTGGCTGCGCTGGGAGGGCAAAAGGCTGGGAAAACTTTGGGGGCTGTGGTGATAGGGAGCCTGGGGGGCTGTCCCCGGGCTGGGGTAAACCCCGGGGTAGATCCATTCGGAAACAGCGGAGGCTCCCAGGGGCTGGGTGCAGCTCCCGGGTGGGCAGCACCCCCGGGGCATGGGGTGTTCTCCCAGGAGACGGGTGCCTCACCGGCTACCCTGAGGATGGAGCAAGCCCCGGGAGATGCGGGAAGCCCCGGGGACAGACAGCCCGAGCTGGGCTCCGCAGGGGAAGCGAGTACGGGCAGGGCTGGAGGGGACCGAGCCGGTGCCCGTGCCACCGGTACCACCCGGCGTGGCCGCGCTGCGCTGCCCGGGAAAATCCCCGCTCCGCCGGCAGCCGTCGGCTCCCGCAACCGCGGCTGCGGGGCTGGAACCGGCATCGGTCCCCGCACCGACATCGGCACCGACACCTCCCGGAGGCCGGTGCGGGGCTGGGCTCCCCGGAGTCCCTTCCCGACCCTCACCTCTGCGGCCGGAGCGCCGCAGGCTCCGTCGGAAGAAGTTGCCGATGGAAGAGGCCATGGTGGCCCCGGCGCGGCCACGGCGCGGTCCCGATCCTGGCCCGCTACGTCCCGGCTCCGGTCCCGGCACGGCACGGCACGGCACGGCACGGCACGGCACGGCACGGCACGGCACGGCGGGGAGCGCTCGGCTTCCGCCCGCTTGACTTTCGCTTTCCCGGGGGAGGAGGGACGGACGGGACGGGGCGGAGAGGAGGGGAGAGGAGGAGCGGGGGGGGGAGCCGAGCGGAGCCGAGCCGAGCCGAGCCGTACCTGATCGGGACATGGGGAGCCCGCCCCGAGAGCGGGAAGACCTGGGCACGGAGCTGGGGCACTCGAGCACCGGGCACGGGGAGCTGGGGGAACTGGGAGAACTGGGCATGGGGGTCCCGGGAACATCGGTAAAGGGGTAGCCGGTGACACCTGGTTGCAGAAGAGCCGGGGGCACCGGGTAGGGGGATGCTGGTAGCACCGGGCACCAAGAGCACCCGGGCACGGTGGTCCCGGGGGCACCGGGAATGGGGAATGGGGAATGGGGGAGCCGGGAACAACCCTGGGGACGAGGATGCCGGGAGGAGATGGGCATGGGGGAGCCGGGAGAACAGGGCATGGGAATAATGGGAGCACCGGGCATAGGGGTTCCTGGGAGGAATGTGGATACAGAGGACCCGGTAGCACCAGGCACCGATGAAGCGGTGTCCCGGTGAACAGGGACAGGCTTCCCGGGGGGTAGCTGGGCCCAGTGCAGGATGGGGGGAGCTGTCCAGGGGCACGGGCATAGGGACACCCCTGGGCAGACCTGGGTGTCTGCTTGGCAGCAGCTTGCCACCCTCACTCTGGCACTGGGTATAGGGTGGGAAAGTGGGCAGGGATCCCTGGAATAAGCTGTGGCTTTGCCCTACACCATAGGGGACAAAGCACCCCAGACTAAACCTCCAGCATCCCATCTCCTAAACCTCCATCACCCTTGCCCAATCCCTGCTCTGGCCTCCTTACCTCTTCCAAGCCCTTTTCTCCCCAGGAAGCCCACTGGTGACAGGGACAGTGCCCAATGCAGCTGCTGTGGTGCTGGGAGTGATTCTGAACTGTCCCCTCCAGGGGACGGAGGTTTTGGGGTCTCCCACTCTGCACCATGACGGGGAATAGGCTGATGCCACCACGCTTCCATTTCCATGACCATCGGCTGCGAGCACATCCTGGCTCTGCTTGGGAAGGCCGGGCGGGTTGTGCTTTCCCAAGGGTTGGCGTTTCTCCATTGGGCAGAGATTTATTCCCCCTCTCAGAGTGACTCAGAGGTGCCTCGGCCAGCTCTCGGCCTCGAGGCCGGTTGCCATCTGTCTTTGTTACAGGAAGGGAGAGCAGTTCCTTAGCACTGCGATGCTCTGGCTGCCCCATCCCGGGGCCTGGGACGCCTGCGGAGCTGCTTGGTTTGCTGGATGGTTTTACTACTCCAGACTCACCAGTGAGGAAAAGCTCTTTAAAACCAGCGATATCTTTAAAAAAAGACCCCTTTTCCCATTCTTAGCTTGTCCACACCCCTAATATATCCTCTGCTATTTTTAGGCAATGCTTATGAGGTAATTAAACACACAGAAAGGGCACAGCAGTGGGTGTGATGAGCTGTGCAGAGTCGTCAGCCCTCATGCTGGAGTGTGGCTGTTTGCAGATGCGACCACATTTCCTACACCAAATCCCCTCTGTTCTTATTTTGCAACACCTCCCAGCCCCTTCCCTTCCCTCAGTGTGGGCTGGAGCTCAAGGGTGGGTTTGCAGCCAGGAGAAATGGCCTTCGGCAGCTTGCGAGAGGTGACGATGCTTTTGAAAGGTGTTCCCGATGGGATGTGTGCCTCTGGTGGGATGCTGCTGCCTCGTTGGGGTTATCAGGGAATTGCTGGTCCAGGGCATGGTTTCTGGCTGATCCTGAGTGGGTGGAAGAGCTCTTGTGTTTTGTGCTTCCCTGAGGAGAGGGCAGCATGTTTGTTTGTGCACGGGGCTTGTTCCCAGGAGGAATTTCCTCTTGGAATGAAGGGAAAATAATAAGTTAGGGGTTTTCCCCCTTCCATTTTGGAGGAAAACCCCTGCTTTCCTGGAAACCGGAGCCGCCTTAGGAAAACAGCCGCTGCCTTCAGCCAAAAGAAATCCCCGGATTCCTTGATTTATTTCCTATATGCACAAATCTTTTCTGCTTTCTCCCTTTAAGCCAAGTCCCTGACTCCGGTCCTGCCTCGAGAACGCCTTGACTCCGCTTCTGTGTGGGGAAGAAAAGAGCCGTGTTCCCAGCCACAAAACCTCCCCGCTCCCGAGGAAACACTGTCCCTTTGTGCCCGTCGCACAATCCAGCAAACCTTGTGCTGCTGAAAAAGAGGTTGAACTTCTGAATATTCCCACTGAAAGCTCCTAGCTGCGGGAAGCCAGCCACCCACCGGGACAACAAACGGGTGCATTGTGGGACCCTCGGGGCCGTTGGCCGCCGCGGATGCGACGCTCGTTCTGTCGCCACTGCCAAAGCCGTTTCGCTTCCCCGAGCAAAGCCTGGGGAGTTTTGTGTTTGCTTTTTTTATTTATTTATTTTTCCCCTCCTTGCAGCCCCAGTGCTGATGATGCACTGGAATTTGGCTTTCTGCCCGCGTGGTGTGTTCAGCCTGCAAATAACCCGCAGCCAAGAGGGATGCTCCATTGTGAGCATCCCGTGGGGCTGCATCGTGCTGGGACCAGGGTGTCCTCACCGCTGGGACTCTACTTGCATCACAGCTCCTCTTCCTCCTCAGCTTGCTGTCCCTTGCCTCATCCCCGTGCATTTCACCCCTTCCCTATCCCCTCACTGGGTGCTGCGTTTCGGGAGGATGAAGGGTGCCGGGGCAGCTTTGAGCGTGCCTTGTGCAAGTGGTTTTTATTTTGCCCATCGAAGCCAAGCTGGGGTCAGGTCTTGGAGATGGAGACTTGGGTTTGACCACAGCATTCCTTGCAGGGAGGTCCCCAAGGGCAGCCTGAGACTGGTGGTGGTGGTTCCAGGGTGTTCCCTGCGCTAGGGCTGGGGACCCCAAGGCCCTCATTTCCAGCCTTTCCCATCTCAGGGAGTTTCTCCCACTGGATGGCAGCATTAGAGCAAAGAAAGGTCTCTGGGAGACCTTGCGGGAGAAGGGACTTCCTTCCCGAGAGACTTTTCTCTGGTTATCCAGCTCCAGGGAGGTTTGAGCTTGGGCTGAGGCTGTGCCGGTTCAGTTCACTTGTGTTTGCACCACCCCTGCCACTGGTGCTTCGCTCGCTGCCCTGTTTGGTGCTTGGTGATCACTCCCAGCTCCCCGAAATGGGCTGCCATGTAGCATCCTTCACCTGCTCCTCCTCCCCTTGATGCTGTGGGTGCAGGGGGACCTGCTGGGACAGGGGGGCTGAGCCAGCTGGGACACTCTGGTCCATGACCAGAAGGAAAGCAGTCCCAAACTGTGTGAGGAGAAGAGATATCAGTCCTCATGGGACACCAAAATCATGGCTTCTTAGCAAGGTGCATCCCCTATCCTGCAAAGCCCTCCCTGCTCCAGCTGCTGGGGTTCAGAGAGTCCTATATCCAAGTCACCAACCCCAAAGGTTGCACATTTTTGCACAAGAAAAAACCACTTTAGGGATCATTTTGTGTGTGATGGTTGCAGAAGGAGGCTACAAAGCACCTGTTGATTAGAGAACAAAGCTAATTGGGTCTTTTTTCCTTGCACCTCATGTTTTTTAATCCCAAGCATTTCAATCCACCTTTAGGATTTCTTGGAGGTGGTGTTTGGCAGAGGGGCTTGGGCAGTGCTGGGTGGACGGGGAGGGTTGGTGCTGGGCTGCAGCCCCTTGCAAACTATAAACTGCTTTCTGAGGCTATTTAATGGCCGAGAGGTGCAAAGATGTCTCAGTTTACAGGCTCCTGGCTGCCTGGAAAAGGTCAAGCACAGAGCTCAGCCTCAGGTGTAGCATGGGATCTTCCCCAGTCCCCCCCCATCCTGAGCCAGGGACTCGTTCTCGGTTAAAATGCCAGCTCCAGGCCACTTTGGCCTTGGGAGAGTGTTTCAGGGGTTAATCTCCTGCAGTGTGTAAACCTTCTGACTGATTTTCCATTCAGGTTGAGTCTGGGTTTGGCTCCCAGTTACATGCTGCCCCTTTTTCTGCTCAATTCAAAGGTTTCTCCCTCCTCTTTTACCCACAGGAGGGGCCCTGGTGCAGAATTAGGCCTTAGCTGAGCTAGGAAAACTCGTGGCATGTCTGGGGGCAGGTGGTGGCACCAGGGTCCAACCTTCTGGCTGGCTTTTGCAAAGTCCTGGGCATCCCCATGCTGAAGCGTTTGAGATTTGGTGACCTTCCCGGGGGTTCTGGGGACACTGATGACTGGAGGCCCAGGTAGTGGTGCTGGGGGTCATGGTGGCTTGTCCTGGGGAGCACGGAATGATGCTGGAGAGGGCTGGGGCAGCTGGTGTGGAACTGGTTTTGCTATTTGTTTAAAAAAGGGAGGAAAGTGGAGATTTTTCCAAGCTGGGCTGAGCAGGCTGGGAAGGAGAGGGCAGGAGAGGGTCAGTTCTGCTCTTCGGTGGGGTGGACATCCCCCTGAGCGTGGGGGTCCTGCAGCCCCATACCCAGTGCTGACCCCAGACCTTGCCCCATCTCCTTCAACGAACAAGAACCATTTGCAGCGCAGTGCAATCCCCGGGGACTGGGGGGTACTGGGGTGGGCACGAGCCCCCCCAGTGACACTGGCAGGGCTGCAAACCACGACCCCAGACCGAGCTTTTGCTCGAGGAGCTCCGTAAGATTTGCTAATCTCGAACTATTGTTGGCATCCGGAGCAGTGATTTACTGCATGTTTTGCCACAGCAAGTACTTTCCGAAAGGCCAAGCTAAGTTTACACCGGAGCTGCAGGGATCAGATAACTGGTCACTGGCTGCTGCCACTGTCCCCCCCCCCCCCCCACACCATCCCTCCTGGTGTTTGTGCTGGGGTGCAAAAGGACATCGGCTCCTCCTGTGCCCTGCAAGGAAGAGGTGACTGTGGTCAAAAAGGTGGAAAAAAGGAATTGCTTTGGGTGTTCTACCTCATCCAAGCGGTGAGGTGGGATGTGGGTCATGGACTGGTCTGCAGGAAGAGAGGAACAGCGCTTTGCTTTGTAAGTCACACTGCCAGGGGCAGAAAATAACCAGCCCTGGTGCCCAGTCTGGCCATGTCCACATCCCCGAGGGCTTTGCAGGTTGTGAAATTAAATCAGCTTCTCACTGCCAGTGGCACCCCGGGCTGGGCGAGAGCCCTGCACGTCGCTTCGCACGTCGCTTCTCATTCCTGCAGCACTTTTGCCACCCCATGGGATCCCCGAGGGCTTTACAGGTGCTGGGCAGCAATGACTGCTCTGGGCACCATTGCCCAGTGGGATCCCAGGGCATTGCCAGCCTGCAGAAAGAGGAGGCTCTCTCTACGTGTTGGCTGCGTCATGGAGCAGGAGATGGGTCCCTCCACCCACCTCTCTGTTCCTCAGGGAAGTCCTTCTCCTTCCTAAGGGCCAACACTTGGGATGCACAGGACCCTCCTCATCTCTCATCATTGTCCTCAGATCCCTTGGGATCTGTGCCACCTCCCAAACCCCAGGAGATGGGAATGAGCCCATCACATGTGCTCATGGGAAAAAACCACCACCAGCCTCAGCCCTGTCCCTCAATGGCCCTTGGTCATGGCAGGTTGGAGGTGGTGGCCTTCCGCTGCAGAACTACAGGATTGTACTCCCTGTGTTGACATGCCCATGGTCAAGGAGGAGGAGAATGGAGTGTCGTCTTCCATGGCTGCTCCCTTGCAGGTTATTGGGTCAACGCATCAAACTCCATTTGCTTTCCGAAGCCCATGCCCTGCCCCAGCTGCTCTGGAGGTGCTTTTGGATGATGCTTCCTCCAGGAAAGGCACAGAGTGGTCACATTCTGCTGCATGGGGGCAGCAGAGGTGGGGCAGGGCAGGAGAAATGGCTGAGTGCCCTCGCCATGGCAGCAGGAACCCTGCGGTTGGTCAAGCAGGGCTGGGTCAAACCTGGCTGTTGGACTAACAAGGACCAGGCACACAGGGAGCCGCATCTCCCCAAAGCCTGGCACAATATCTGAAGGGTTGCAGATGGACCCAGGGTGAGGACAGCCTGATTAAATGTCCCCACGATGCTCCCTGGTGGCAGCAGGGAAGGATGCAGCTGGGACACATTTGGACAACTCGAAACTCGTTTGTCTTTTCAGTTTTCCGGGGGCCTGGAGGAAGTCATTGGGATCTGGGGATGGTCCAACCCCTCTCATAGCCCCTCTGATCCAGCAACCCCCACCCAGGGAGGCTCCCGAATGAAGGTGCCTGGGTTAGAGAGGGATGTGGGGTGGGTCTGGGACGTGCTTCCCCATTGAGGCAGCAGATCCTATTTGCTTTGGAGCACGGTGGGAAGGGGCAGCCCTCTGCAAATCCCACGGACATGGCATGGTACAGGCAGCCCTTGTGGTGCCAGGCACCACCAGCCCAGCCCTGGGGACCTCCTTGGGATATCAGCTGCCCCATCCGAAATGCAGCTGGTCCCAGTACCACCAGGACTGGGTTGGGTCTGGCTGCAGCCATCATACTGGTCCTCATCTGCTGTGATGCCTTCAGCCAGACATGCTGCTGGGTGCTCTGGCTGCAGCGGGGTGGAGCATGGCAGTGTCCTCAGGGACTCTGCATGAGGTGGGGAGGAGGATGGCACGTGTAGGTAGGAGGGGGAGATGGGGAGAGCAGAGGGAAAGGAGCCAAGTGGGGGAGTAAGGAAAGGAGGGGTGTGGATGTGAGAAAGTAGGGGACAGACACCAGCATCCAGTGTTGGTTTTACAGGAGGGACTAGAGAGAAGCAATGGCCTTGAGGACACCTGAAGTGACCTTAAGTCCTTGGTGCAGGCAAGAGGACCAAGGGGATGCTGAAAGTCAAGTGATACCAGGGATGTGTGCCTGGCGTGTGGCACTGGGCACCCTACCAGGGGCTTCAGTGCCTTGAAGTCTTGACATCAGGACTAGACACCTTCCTGGGGACCAGTGTTTACTGGGTGAACTGGGACACTGGGTGCTGCCTGGGACTGTGGGCACAGAGATGAGCAAAGCGGGGCTCTGGGTAGTGGTGTTTGCTCCTGTGCAGTGAAGAGCAAACCCATGAGCTCACCGTTGGTGCTACATGACAAATGCACCTGCAGTGCTGGGGGAACCTATGCTGAGCTGTTTCCTCCCCCTTCTCTTGCAGGACCTCCCAGCTCCTCACTGGCCCAAAGGTTGCCACAGCCCAGTGACAGAGGTGGTCATGTGCGTGGCTGCGTCCCCTGGGTGCAGTCCCTGGGTGTAAATGTCCTGAACAAAACAGCAAAGGTGGCTTGTGACATTTCTGGGATTCCTGAGCACCTGGCTCTTTACGCAGAAGGGAAAAGCCAAGCTGCTGTGTGCAGCTTTTCCCTTCCCCAGAGCAGGACCGGGCAGGGCAGGTGGTGACAGAACCTTATTGGCATCCCCAGCTGCTGTCCCCAACCCTTGGTAGAGGTGACCCCCGTCAGGCTGAGGACAGCGGGGCTGGCACGGGCTCAGCCCCTGTGGACTCTCGTCCTGCCTGTCCTAGGTAAGGTCCTGCTGGCAGCTCCAGAGGTAGAGCAGGATGGGAAAAAAAACCCCACACCCCCTAGCAGGTTTGATGTTGTTTCTGGGCACGGGAGACATGGAAGGTGACTGGTGCAGTGCCAAGGCACATGAGGGCTTCTGCTGACCCGTCATGTCCTGTCCTGGCTGTCCCTGGGTGCAGCTGCTGGAGGTCACTGCCCCTGACCTGTGCAGGTGCCAGTCTGGAGGGTGCTGTGCTGTCCGTCTTGCGGTGTAGTTGCAATGTGTGGTGGCCTCATGGAGAGGGCTGTGGGGTCCATTTCGTTGGAGGCAGGGGGAGATGTAGCTCCAAGTCTTAGCTGAGGGACCTGGTGTTGTTCAGCTTGGAGAAAGGGAGGTATGGGGGAGACCTTCTGGCTCTTGACAGCTCCCTGACAGGAGGGTGGAACCAGGTGGAGTGGGAACAAGCAGCGGGACAAGAGGAACCGGCCTCAAGTTGCCCCAGGGGAGGTTTAGGTTGGAGCTGAGGAACAATTTCTTCCCCCAGCCCCCTCCAGGGTTGTCCAGGGCTGTCCCAGGCTGCCCAGGGCAGGGGTGGAGTCCCCGTGATCCCTGGAGGGGTTTCCAAGCCGTGGAGCTGTGGTGCTGAGGGACAGGGGTCAGTCGTGCCCGGGCAGTGCTGGGGGAATGGTTGGACTTGATGATCTGAAAGGTCTCTTCTAATCAAAATGGTTCTGTGATTCCATGATGGTTTTCCTCCTGCAGTGTTGTCCCCGGGCTGGAGTGGACACGGAGCTGTCACTGTCTCAGCTCTCAGCTCTCAGCAAGGCACTGGCCAAAGTCAGCTCATCCCTGCACAGGTTTCTGTGTTCTCTCCCCTTACCATATTGGAAGAAAAATATCCCATCACAGCCCCAAAAATAACACCCCAGTGAGGCCATTGGTTCTGGGTGTTTGCATCCACAAGTGCTTCCTGCATCCAGCAGCTCCTGATCCCAGTGGGCAGGTTGCAGGTCTAGTTACCTACTGTGATGCTTCATGAGCAAATGCTGGTGGTGGGTAAATGCTCACCCTGCAGAGAATCATTTAGGTTGCAAAAGACTTTTAAGCTCATCAAGTAGGTATTAAATGAAGGTTACTAAAGACTCGTTGTCTCCTCATCACTTCCACCACACCCAATTTTACCTCCCTCAGCCCCTTCCTTTCCTGCCCACAATGTTCCTCAAGCCAAATTCTTTTGCCTGCACGGAGTCCCCAGCCTAGAGCCCAGCTCCAGCCTCATCCCACGGCTCCCTCCGTGGGGCAGCTGGGGCTGACCCAAGACCCACACATTGTGGCAGAATGGAAGGACCCCAAAGCCACCTCATCCTTTGAGCAACCCACAGAGGAAATGCTCTAAGTTTCTTCCTTCCTTCCTTCCCTCCTTCTTCCTGACAGCAGTTAGAGCTGGTCATGGAATCACAGAATCGTTTTGGTTGGAAAAGACCTTTAAGCTCATGGAGTCCAACCCTTCCCCCAGCAGTGCCAGGGCACCACTGACCCCTGTCCCTCAGCACCACAGCTCCATGGCTTGGAAACCCCTCCAGGGATCATGGGGACTCCACCCCTGCCCTGGGCAGCTTGGGACAGCCCTGGACAACCCTGGACGGGCAGAAAAGGTTATTGATGACTCCATGAATCAAACCATGGGGATGCTGAGTGCTGCTGGCATGAGCTGATCTGAAGCCATGCAACAGGGATATCTCTGGGGTGTGCTGCTGGGATGCATGAACCCTACTTCTGTGCCTGGCAAGGGATGTCTAACAAGACCTCAGAGACACTTCTGGTGATGCCTCATTATTTTCTGTCTGTTTTCTAGGCCAGAAAAGGACATTTTTAATCAATGCTCGCTTAAAATTAGACCCCAGGATGGCACCGCAACAGGCACTACATGGGGGGCTTTGGGAGAGGGGTTGAGCCCATGTCCCTGCTCAGTCCTGGGAGCCCCTGCCTGCAGCCATTGCTTCGGGGTGAAGTAAGTGTCCACTTGTGTGCGACACACCAAATGGAAAGCTTAACCGTGTCCCAGCCCTCCTGCCGCCTGCCCCGGCTGCTTGACTCAGCACGCTGCGAATATCACGGTGACACGGAGGCTGGAAATGCTGCTGGGAGCTGGGGAGGTGTGAGGTGGCAGGCAGGGTGCTGAGCCACCCCCGGCCTCAGCCCTGCTGGTGGCTGTGTTCGGACGCTCTCTGTTTTCTGGAGGTCTGATTTAACCCCCCTGGAGAGGGGACAGGCAGGGGCTGGAGTGGGTGAAGCAGCTGGAAGGAGGGAACAGTCCCGCAGGGAAACCATCTCCAGCTGCAATAGCCTCCCTCAGAGGGGTTGGGGAACCTCCTGTCTGCTGAAATCCAGGTGGTTTGGGAAATTTTGTGGCTATTTGTGGTGTCTCCCATGGACTCACAGTCCACATGATGTGTGCAGGGCTGGATGAGGACACAGGGAGGTGGGGATGGTTCCCACTCTCTTCTTTTGGGTGGCTATCCCATAGAGGTGGCAACGGGGGCCCTGTCAATCCTGGGTGTCCTCTTCCCCACCCTGATACAGGCCACAGCTGACTGCTTCTTGTGGTACCATCCCTTGGGGCCTGGCTCTGTCCTCTGCCCCAGTGAAGCACATCACTTGTGCCAAGGACCTCGTGATGCCCTGCTGAGAACCAGTGGTGGTCCAGATGACAGCATACAACATCCACTCTGCTGCTTTCACAGTCCTCCTGGGGTGTAAAGAGCTCACCGGGCTTTCCAGAGATGTTCATGGGGACAGGGGCAAGAGGAGACAAACACAGAGGATATCATGGCTTCAAGGAGCCCTTCCTACCCAGATGACACAAGCCCTTCGTTTATTCTGGGCCTTTGGCATCTCCGCTTTGCTTTTACAATGTGCAAGTGGGAAGGTCTCACCACCTCCTGTCTAATCCTGGAGCCCTGTTTAGGGGCTAGTTCTAATCTCTGAAAGCCTCCAGGATTTGCCCCAGCTGTCGGAGGCATCTTCTGCCTTCCTGCACTGACTCCTCAGCTGTTGTGGTGCTGCTTAGGCTTCTCCCCTTCCCTTCCCTTCCCTTCCCTTCCCTTCCCTTCCCTTCCCTTCC
>JANVCC010000293.1:1360884-1380762 GCA_025345505.1 Todiramphus chloris collaris | reverse complement strand
CTTCCCTTCCCTTCCCTTCCCTTCCCTTCCCTTCCCTTCCCTTCCCTCTGGCAGGTTCATGATGCTGCTTCCTAAACTGGCAAATCTGGGCAAACAGGTAGACCTGATGTTTTTGGGGTACAGCTTCTTTGCAGTGGGGTCCTGTTAATAAATCCCCCCTCCCCCAGTCTTTCAAGGGGGCTTGAGTACCAGTGGTGTGGGGAAGATCTGATCCTTTATGGAAGAAATGATCCTCTCATGCTGTAGAGCTCCGTGTTACCTGGAAGATGATCAAGACAACGTCTCAACGGTGCAGTGGAAATGTGGGTCAAACACAATTAATAAAAAGTACCTGCTTCCTGTAGGGATGAGGGTTTTTCTCAGTGGGAAACATAGATACCTAGTATTTCCAATAAATTCTGAAATATTTGGAGTTCCAGGCAAAAAAAAAAAAGTGTTGATATTTAAATGATCACTAAAATGCTAATGTTCAGCCCTCCCACTTGCCTGGAGGAACAGCCAGCGCAGCCCACTCGGCGAGCTCCTTGTTGAAGTGGAAGAATCATGCCACTGGGAATTTAGTTTTGAGTCTGATGCCAGATTCATTTTAGCTCCCTCACCCCAAAGCCAGGGGGCTCAGACACCCCACTCCCATCCTTGCCAGGGAAGTGGCCCCACGGGAGCAGTTCCTCCCTCCCCACTGTGCATCCACAAACGAAGCCATCGTGGTGGGTAACGAAACCTTTGGCTCCTGAGTTTGGTTCCGAGGGAAGCCCTTTGACATTGGACGTGGGCAACCTGCCATGATGCGTTTGTCATCTACGGCAGGGTAGTGTTTCCATGCTTGGGTTTGCTCAACGTACGACGGTGTTGGCGATGATGTGTGAATACACAAGATGCCAATATACTACGGTAACGTGGCCCAGATAAGTCTGGATGATAAACCATGTTGATTCACTGGCTCTTAACCTATGAGTCATCCTGTGAGTCAACAGAGAAAACAACATCTAAACATCATCTGGCAGGTTGAAAAACTCAAATTTTGTTCATATCAAGAACTTCAAGAGAAATAATTGTGTTGCTCTTTTGATGCTCTGTCTTTTTATTATTTTTTTTCCTGGGCAAAGTGTTTAATTTTCAGTGACACTCACCTGGATGGAAATCAGAGAGAAATCTGAGTGCTCATTTCCTTATGAACTGGAGTTTTGGTATTGATTTCTTTTTCTTTTCTTTTTTTTTTTTTTTGTTTTTTTGTTTTTTGTTTTGTTGTTAATTCTTTTTTAAATTGCTTTTCTTAACACATGATCAAAAGAAACCTGCTTTCTGCAAAGCGTTTCAGTTGAGATGACACATCATGATCGCCTGTGGGAAAGGCACACGAAAGGCTTCGGAGCGGAGCTGATGGTTGTGGGAGTCTGGAGGTGGCCTCCTGTGAGCTGATGGAAAAAGACATCAAGGCACGGGCCATGGGGTCAAGGAGGTGCCAAGATCATCCAAGACAAGATGAAATCCCTGTGGGTCAAGGTATGGAGACAACAAATCTTCTCCAGTCCTCTCCCCTGGGTTCCAGACCCACTAGGGAGACAAAGGGGGCTGGAGGAGGACAGATGGACAGTGACCTCTAGTCCCACATCGCTGTTCTGGGGAGCAGGGGCTGTCTTCTCTTTAGCCAGAGCAGCTGCAGAAAATTTTCTGGTTCATGACCCACTTGGCAAGTTTGAGCCACTCCAAGCTGCGCTGGGGAGCGGGAGGAGCTGCCAGTGACTGCCCATGGCCCGCAGGCAGCAAAAATGGCCAGAAGCCCCATGTCACCCTCTCCTGCCTCAGGGACCTCATCCCTCAGGCATCCCAGAGGTATTTTGGGGAAGGAGGAGCCTTTCTTAGTCATATTTCTCCTCACTGGAGAAAATAATGGAGGAACATCTGGGTTATCACATAGTTTTGGAGGAAACATGCCCTCCCTGAGACACTGATACCATCTCTTGGTGTCCTGGTTTGTCCTGCTGCCAGACGCTTTCTGAAATAATCAGGGGATGAAAAACATCCCTCCCTGGAGCAGGAAGGTTGTGCTGCCAGGCTGCAGCCTCTGGGCAGGATCAGAGACCATGGGACCCAGGTTTGGACTTGGTCACTACCTGATCCCCATGTGTCTTGCATGGCTGGTGGGTGCGATGAGCTTTCTCCTCAGATGACGGGAGGAGCAGGGCTGGCAGAACGTGTGGGGTCTCCTTTGTGCTCTTTCTGGAGATGGGCAGTGGCACATCTCATTGTCTGCCTGTGTAGAGCACCATGGGCAGGGGTCCTCAGGGTCAGACCTCTGTGGAACCATCAGGGTTTGCCTGTTGCTATCTTGCATCCAGGAGCTGAGCCTGTTGTCTGGCCAAGCCCAGCACCCATGTGACACCCTGATGAATCAAAGAGCCAGCATTGCTGCCCTGGCCTCCTCTCCCCATCCCCTCTCCCCACTTGGTCCATGGCTCCTGCTTCAGATGGGATGCATCCATCAGAGCGCTCAGATCTCTGTGGTTCTTTTTTGGGTTGTCACCATGTCCTTAAAGCCCCGTCCGATAGGGTTTTGCTCTTTCTTCTCTCCCTTCCCTTCCCTTCCTGAGTGACCACAGCTCCCCCCACCTGGAAAACCACCCCTTGTTAGTAAAGCTCAGATCATCTGGCCCTGGCTGGCTCAGAGATACCTCTTGACGCTGATGCCCATGTTTGGAGGTGTCTCTTGAGGACCACGAAACTGTGAGCATTTGGACCAATGCCCAGGAGAGCCTGGCTTGCTTGGCTCCTCCATAGCAACATATCTGGAGACAGGCAAGTATCTGGAGCACAGGAGAAAACATGCTGTCAACACAAATCTGAGGAAGGTTAAGGGATTAGACCACAGGTTACAGAGACATTTTTGTCTTGTGCGTACCGTGACAGGTGAAGGAAAGAAGAGTAGGCAGGATGGAGTGGGGTCATGTCCTAGAGGACTAACGGGGCTTTCCTGGGTCACTGGGGAGCTGTGGGGCAAATCTGAGTTTGGTGGCTAACAGAAGGGTGGCTGGTCATGAGTTCTGGGATGACCAGGCTGCACAGACAAGGTCCTGGTCCAATGAGCAGGGCAGAGTCTGGTGGACATGGTGCAGGGCTGACCAGTGGTTAATCTTCTCCAGGGATGTGGGTCAGCTGGTCTGGCCCATGGGATTCCAAGAGTTGCCTTCTAACCTCAACAGCTCTGGGACTGAGGTGGAGGGTGGGGGATCAGAGGGGTCTGGGGTTACAATAGGGACCATGGGAGGATGTGGAGGGGGAGCAGGTGGATTTGGGGGTCTCAATGCTGGATTAACAGGGAAAACTGAGGTGGGGGGATCTGGTGTTAATGTAGGGGCTGGAGGAAGGCATCGGGGGTGCAGGGTCAGTGGGGAGGCCTTTTGGGGGAGAACCTGGGGGGGCAGAAGGTGGCTGAGGAGGTGGCAGTGGAGGGAGCTGAGAAGCCCTTAGCTAGAGGGGTGTTGGTGCTGGGGACAGTAGCCATGTCCCCAAAGAAAGGTGACCTGGCCCTGGCCTTCCCAGTCCTGTGCAAGCCCGAGGGGGGTGGGGGGGGAGCCAGGACCATGTGCTGCCGTCTCTATAGGAGGGGGTAGGGGCGTGCTGCTGAATGTGCAGGACCTGGCTGGCTATTCCTGGCAGCCACCGCCTGCGCAGGCAGATTGGTTTGCAGGGAGGTGACAAGTGCCAGCCGAAGCCTATAAAAATCTCCCAGCCCCTGTTTTGGCTCAGTGACCTGGTTGCCCCCTTCCAGCACAGCCGTCCCGGAGCAGAGACCATCTGTCCAGAGTGGAGACGCCTGGTCCAGAGCAGGGAGCCCAGCTTCGGAGTCGAGATCCCAGCTTTGGAGGAGAGACCTTTGGTCTGGAGCAGGGACCCCAAAACAGAGCAGAGATCCCGGAGCAGAGACTCTGAAACATCTTCTTCCCCAGCCCCGAGGCTTTGCAGCAATGACCGGCAAAACCGCAGCTCCAGCCACAAAGCCAGCTCCGGAGGCTCCGAAGAAAAAGCCAGTGCCAGCTCCGAAGAAAGAGCCAGTGCCAGCTCCAAAGAAAGAGCCAGCTCCAGCTCCAAAGGAAGAACCAACCCCAACCCCACAAGAAGAACCAACCCCAACCCCACCTGCTGAAGAACCCCCAGCCCCTGAGCATCCCCCTGCTGCGGAGCAGCCACCAGCCCCCACAGATGAGCCCGCTCCTGTCCCCACGGCAGAAGGGACCCCAGCCCCTGAAGGGGGTCCCCCAGCTGCCCCAGCTGAACCCCAAGCCCCAGCCCCTGAACCTGAGCCTGAGAAACCAAAGGCAGGTGAGGATGGGACCAGACACTGAAGTGGGGAGGGGGGATACAGAGGGCTGGGGAGGAGGGGTGTGTGGGGGTGCTGGGGTGAAGGGACAGAGGGATGAAGTCATGAAGGATATTTTTGCAGTGGAATAGGACTGGGAGATAGGAGGATGGGGGGGTTAAGACCAACATGGAGGTTGATTGTCTGGTTGAGAGGCATCCCTGCCCATGGCGGGGAGGTTGGATTAGATGATCTCTAAGGTCCCTTCCAGCCTAAGCCATTCTATGATTGCCCTCCAGCAGTCCTGGTACTCAAGAACCTGTCCTCACCGTGGTGTGTTTGTTACAGAACCACCCAGCTCCCCCTTGGCCTTGGCCGTGGAAGAAGTGACTGAAAACTCGATTACACTGACCTGGAAAGCTCCGGAGCAGACAGGCCGGTTGGGCCTGGATGGATACGTGGTGGAGATCTGCAAAGATGGAAGTAGGCTTGGGCTTTCGTGCCTTGTAAGCATGGAGAGCTAGTGTGCTGCTGTGGGGCTGTGGGATGGAGCTGGGCAGAACCCAGGAGCATGTTTCCGTGGGCACCGTTTCCCTTCTTTTACCTCAAAAGGGTTCATTTTAAATGGTCATTGTTTTTTCCATGGAGGACAGGGGCTTCCCATTGGCTTCAGGTAGTGGTGATGTCTTTAGCCAGAGGCTGGACTGGGTTTAATGTCACTGCCATGTCCAGCTAAAAGGTGGAGGGCAGACCAGCATACCCACCGAGGATGGTTTCTGATGAACTCCAGCTCTGCAGAGACCTGAGGTTGGGATGGTGATGCAAGACCTCAGGGGAAGAAGGTGCAATTCTCCCTTGTTTGCCCAAAATGAAGTGCAGAAGGAATGGGGATAAGGTGGGAGGATGAGAGGACAGGAACCTGGGTAGCACACGAAGGGCTGGCATGAATCAGCAGGCAAGCTCTGCCCAAGCGAGACTGGGCTTGAGGTGCCTGGAAGGAAGATGGCTGTGGTGGATGGAGGTGGGCTGGTGGGTGGCAAAAATGATCCGTGGTTCTCCAGTTGCTTTGCTGGTTGGTGGAATGGGATAGGTGGCTAAGAGCTGTATTTTGGGCACTCTCTTGAAGCCCTACGTGGCTTTGGGGTGAAAGTGAATGACCTGTGTGGCTGGGGGGTCTGCAAGGGGATGCTGGAGCTAGTGGGTTGGGTGCTGCATGAGGCTGGAGTAGTTTGGGAGACCCAGGTGGTCCATGGGCCTCAGGGAACTTGATCTATGGCCCTTGGCTGTTTATCTTGTGACAGGCAGGATCAACATATGCTTGGCTGTAGGAGGCTTTCATTGCTGGGCAAGGGAATTGAGGAGATAACCAAGGCTGGATGAGATGCGTGAGGTGGCCCTTGCGTGGGACAAGGAAAGATGCAGCCATTCCTGGAGGGTACTGGCTGAGAGCCACCCAAAGGTCACAGTCTTGGATGCTCTCCTAGCTTGCTTTGGACTTGGCTGGGTGACAGGAGAGCTCTAGTCATTCAGTGATAACCACATGTGCTCCGTGACTGCTGTAATTGGGCTGGTGCAAGACCCTGGTTGGCTAAAATATGGTGAGGTTTGAGTGAGAGCTGGTTTGAGTAATGCCAGTAGTGAAGGGAAAGAGGAACTGGTGGGATTTGGCTGCTCTGACAGCAATGCCAGGAAAACCTTTGTGGTTTGAAGGTGCACACGGTGGCTTAACAAACCCTGGCACACATGGGCTGTTCTAGTTGCCCTCCTGGAACACCCAGTCCTTTGTTGACGGAGACAATCTGTTTTCCAACTGAGAAACCTCTTCAGAGGTTCAACACATTGCAAGTCTGCATTAGCTGGGTGATGTGGGAGGGCTTCTGTGTCTTGGATGCGGGGTGAAGTCGAGATGCCCCTTTCAAGCAGGAAGAGCAGTTGAAGATGTCTGTCTGGCTGGTGGCAGGTGATGAGCAGACCTTGCCCGATGTGGAGGATGCTCTGGGGAACGTGGTGAGCACCAACGAGTTATCCTGCGGCAGTAAGAGGAGCAGATTGGCTGGCAGGGTGGTCAAAAGATCGTGACTACTTCCAGAAATGCACCTGGAAGGTCAGCAGGGGCCATGTTTGATGGTTTAATGCCTTTTCTTACTTGCAAATAGCCTCCTGCTCAACAGCTGAGCATCTGCCAGCATTTCAGATCCCACTCTCCCTGACAGGGTGGGGTGGCCAACCTTCTCTCTAAGGTACCGTATTCTGCTGGTACCCCAAACCATTCAGCCTTTTCAAGGAAGGGTTTTTTTGCATCTGGGTTTTCCCTCTTGTGGCTTGATCCGGCTGTTCGGGTTTCGTGTCTGTCTGTCCACTGCACGTCTGAAGTGTTCTGCTGGGTTCCTCGTAGGTACAGACTGGACAGCTGTGAACAAGGAGCCTTTTCTTTCCACTCGGTACACAGTCCAGGACCTTGTCTCTGGTGAGAAGATCCACGTACGAGTGACAGCTGTCAGTGCCAGCGGTGCCAGCGCCCCGGCTACTTTGGAGCAGCCAGTGCTCATCAGAGAGATCCTCCGTACGTACCACTCCTGCCCTGCCTTGTTCCTTTGTGTTTTGTCAGTGGTGCAAAGAAATCACCAACATCACTGCAGCCTGAGAGGCCTCTGCCCTCTCGCACGTTGCAATCCAGCCTTTGACCGAGATGTTATTCTCCATAGAATCATAGAATGGTAGGGGTTGGAAGGGACCTCTGGTGATCATTGAGTCCAAACACCCTGCCAGAGAAGGATCACCCAGGGCAGCCCACACAAGAAAAGATCCAGGTAGGTTTGGAATCTCTCCAGAGAAGGAGACTCCACAGCCTCTCTGGGCAGCCTGGGCCAGGCTCCGTCACCCTCACAGTAAAGAAGTTTCTCCTCATGTTGAGGTGGAACTTCCTCTGTTCTAGCTTATACACATTATTTCTTGTCCTGTTACTGGACAGTATGGAAAAGAGCCTGGCCCCTTCCACTTGACATCTACCCTGCAGATATCTACAGATATTAATAAGATCCCCTCTCAGCCTTCTCTTCTGCAGATTAAACAGCCCCAGTTCTCTCAGCCTTTCTTCACAGGAGAGATGTTCCACTCCCTTAATCATCCTCATAGCCTCCCTTGGACTCTCTCCAGTAGATCCCTGTCTCTCTTGAATTGGGGAGCCCAAAACTGGACACAGTATTCCAGGTGTGGTCTCACCAGGGCAGAGTAGAGGGGGAGGAGAACCTCCCTAGACCTCCTGGACACAGTTTTCTTAATGCACCCCAGAATGCCATTGGCCCTCTTGACCACAAGGGCCCACTGCTGTCCCATGGAGAAGTTAATATCCACCAGGACTCCAAGGTCTTTCTCCATGGAGTTGCTTTCCAGCAGGATGACCCCTAATCTGTATTGGTTAGGGAACTCTGTTCAGTTCCCTTGGGCTGGGCTGGAGCAGCTTCCCAACCTCAAGATGCTGATCTTGCAGGTGGTGAAGCTTTGGGGGTGAAGGACTCAAAATGTAGAGCCACGTTTTCCCATTTCATCGTGAGAACTCAGAAATAGCCTCACTCCCAGCCCATCTCCTCTCCTCGGCCATGCTTAGATCTCTAATGTGCCATCGCGTACACATCGTGCCATCTCATTTATTGAGCTAAAGAAAGTCAAGAGCTGTGAGTCTGGAGCCCAGGAACTTTAATCACGCTGAACTCACTAATGAATGGCCTGCTCCCATGCTTAGCAAGACTCACATTCCTCCTGGGCTGCTCTGAATATGCTGAGGCTGACGGATGATTGCAAGGCTGGTTTTCGCTTCTTAGACAGCAAACACCAGGTTTATTTTCCCTTTACAAGGAGTTATTAATGCACAAGTTTTCCTATTACTCAAAGAATACGTCTGATTTTTCAGCTGCTTAAAAATAGTAATGATAATAACATCAGTCATTCCAGGAACCATCATCTTTTCATAGGAAAAGGCTTGGAGGAGGCTGTCAGCATCTGGAAAGGGTCCTGCAGGGTCCATCCTCTCGCTTTGCTCAGAGGAGGTTGAACGTGGCTTAGTGGTTGGTGTCTATGGCTGCATTCACCTCCAGATCTCAAAAGCATCCCACCGTACCAGAAGCTGAGGCACAGGGGACTGGCATGAGATGCCAAATTCATAGCTCCTCTTTTAGTCCCATCCTGCAACCACCAGCTCAAACCCCCATCCCTGCTTCCTGAGCTTTGTCCCAGCCACGTGTACCAGCTGAGAGGTGCAAAGCCCAAAGAACTGACCGACCCATGCACAACTTGCTCCATGCCAGTGGGTTTTGGTTTTTTCTTCTCGCTTTTCTTTTTGCTGACTGAACCTCTCCATCAGCCAACAGCACTTGCCTACTTCTGCATTTCATTTGAACCACAGCCCAGCCTGGCTTTGCTGAGGAGCACGTCAGCCCTCGGTGTCCTTCTGCCTCCCGTGTCGACATCAGTGACACTGGTGTGTGCTGGGTGCTCGAGTCATCTCTGCCCTGTCCCATCTGTTGCCTCCTGGTCTTCACACTTTACTGGGGACTCCATTTTGTACCTCTCACTGGTTCATTTATAGCGTCACAAGGGGGTTTAAAATAGCAGCAATACAGACGGCGGAGACTTTAGGAACAGGTGGGATGAGTGGGTTTGGGAAGTGGAGAGAGACAAGGAGAAACCAGATGAAGACTTGGTGTGGGAGTCGTGTTTCGCAGGGAGCTGGGGCAGAAAAAATGCCTTCCCACCCGCAGCAGCGTGTCACCTGGGCCACCAACCTTGGCCACCCCCCTCCGACTGAGCAAGGCATGAGTGAGCTGAGGAAAACACCCATGAATTAACATTCCTCCGTGAAGCTCAGGTTTCCCTGCCCTGCTGAGAATGATGAGCCCAAGTGGCAGCATCGACGCATGGATCCATGGAGCGAATAACAGCGCGAGCAGAGGAGGGACCATCTCAGCTGTCGGTGGGGCCATCTGGGACCGCCGGGCATCTCCCAGCCCTCCCCAGCCCACCGCCAGCGTTTCACGCTCACAGCTGTTTAACCATCGCTCAGTCCGGGTTTAATTCTGGTCGGGCCCCCTCCCCAGAGCTAATCTCCAGCACGTTTAATCCAGGCAGAGACACGCAGATCTTTTATGAGGGGCTCACGTAAACCCAGAAGGATCACTTAGTGGCACCGAGCCGGTAGAGTTACACAGCTGCTATTTTCACCCTGGGAAGGAGACACATACTCCATCAGCATTCTCCACCGGGCTTTTTGCTTATCTTTGTTATGTTCCCTTGGGGACATTAGCCCTTGGTTTAAGCCTGAGGCTTTCACAGCTCTGCTGTGAGTAACCATGCACCGCCTTGGTCTCTCGATGGCCTTGAGCGCCCAGTGAGGGTGGAGGTCTGGTGAGCCTTGTCCTTGCTGGAAGTTGGGTTGTGTGTGTCTGGAAAGTCATCTTTCTGAGCTGGGAGAGGAGTATTTCCTAACTGGGAGATCCAGTCCTCTGCCTTGCTACCGTGTAGGCTGTGCTGAGGCTCTTCCGCTTAAGTCCATGTTGCTCTACATGGCCTGGCTATGATGGAGGGAGTGATTGGTCCATTGGGGTGGTGCTGTTGGGTTTGTGACCTGTTATCTCAAGGATGGATATAATTATGGGGTGCAGGCAATGGTGTAGGTTGGCATGACCCTGTGGGGAAACAAGTGCCGTCCAGAAGATGAGAGGCAAGATGTGGTAGTGTTTCTGGGTGGGTTTTCTTGATGACCAAGAAGGGGGATGTGTGGGGTGGGGCAACCAACTGGGGCCTGTGACTTCCTTGGCCTCATGGCATGTCTTTCTGGTCCCCAGAGCTCCCCAAAATCCGCATGCCCCGCCACCTGCGGCAGACTTACATCAGGCATGTTGGAGATGCCGTGAATGTGATGATCCCTTTCCAGGTAGGTGGACAATTTGGGACTTAATCCTCCAGGCTCTTTCACTGTGGATTAGCTTTCACAGCGACTTTTCTAGCCACCATGACATGCCTGGGGACGAGCATGGGCTGGCTTGTCCTTGTCCCTGTGTCGCATGGGCTAAGGGTGGGAGATGGGGTGGAAACCTCTCTTCCATTCCTGCCTAGCTCCCTTTTTTCTCCTGCTGTATCTTTATTGGTGGTGTTGTCAATGGGACAACCCCAAACACACTAGGGTGACTATTGCTGCTGTCTCAGACCACAGGCCCTGTTCAGCTCATGCTCCTGGCTGAGCCTGGTGGGTTCTGGACACAGACCACAGGACCCCACAGCACAACAATTGAGGTCCCCCCGGGGAGAGCAGCTGCCTTTGGAACAGGGTGGCTCTAGGCCTCTGTGGTGGAGGAAGAGATGCTGACACTGGCGGACCAAGCAGGAGGTCCTCTCAACTTCTCTATTGCATAGTGTTTGGGGCATCACCAAAGCATCTCCACCATGGCATCTGGGATGGAGAAAAACAGCCCTGACATATACTGGCCAAGCAGGGGGAAGCAAGAGGCAGAAAGCTACCCAAGATGAGGGATGTGTCCATGCCATGTCTTGTAGGCATTTGGGAGCCTGTGCTGAACATGCCCCAGGCATGAATTGGCCCTGAGTGATGAACTCAAGCTCCTGCTACTAGGCTTGGACCTGGGCCCAGTGCCTGGGCAACAGGAGCACAGCGCTGCCTGCAATGCCTTGGACAAGTAAAGCTGGGCTTGCTCCATGAGGACTTGGAGGGTCTATCATGTTCCAGCATCATCCATGCAGCCTGATGTGTTTCCATCAGTGGGGATGGTAGATGTTGGTTGTATCTTCTTCCCTGGGGACTGCTGGATGGGAGAGGCAGTATCCAGGGTACTGCTGCCTGGACAAAGTGAGGTGGCTTTGCCCACCCATCCTTCCCAGCAGGACCCGTTGGGACCGTGCACTCGAGTGGCTCCTAACCTGCCTGTGCGGGTTGCTCCAGGGAAAGCCACAGCCCGAGGTGATCTGGGCCAAGGGTGACCAGCCCCTGGACACCAACCGCATCAACATCCGCACCACTGAGAAGGACACCATCTTCTACATCCGCAACGCGCAGCGCAATGATTCGGGCAAGTATGATCTCACTGTGCGGATAAACGGAGCGGAGGACAAGGCTACCCTGGACATCCGAGTGATTGGTAAGGCTGGGGATGGGACCTGCAGGGTCACTCTGCTGCTCATTTCTGCCCCTTGCTTGGGGGAAGTTCTTGTTCTGGGTGGGATGTACCAGGCAAGGGACTCCGGGGTCCATCTTCCCGTGGGATCTTCTCCAGGATCATGGAGGTGAACTCCTCCAGTGGGGGATGCCGGGCTTCTGCCAGCCCATGCCTATCACAGCTTCTTATTCCTCATGTGCTGCAACAGGGTGAGAAGAGGTTAAAAGCGAGGTGCAAGGGATAGTCAAGGCACAGAATGAGGGACTAGGAAATTAGGATGGCACCCTGTAAAGATTTGTATTTGCAGAGCCACCAGGCCCCCCTGAGAACCTGAAGCTGGTGGATGTGTGGGGATTTAACGTGGCCCTGGAGTGGACGCCCCCGTCGGACAACGGGAACTCTGAGGTCAAGGGCTACGTAGTGCAGAAGTCAGACAAGAAGAGTGGGGTGAGCCTGGGCACTCTTGGTGCTGGGGATGCCCTGGTGGGAGAGGGGAAGCTTCACACCCCTGTGTCCCTCCACGCCTTCTCCATATTGTGGACAGCTGCCCCTTTCCTCACTGCTCTTTTTTGTTTTCCCTCCCAGAAGTGGTTCACGGCGCTGGAGCGCTGCACCCGCACCAGCTGCACCATCTCCGACCTCATCATTGGCAACACCTACTCCTTCCGGGTGTTCGCGGAAAATGCCTGCGGGATGAGCGAGAAAGCAGCCGTCGCCTCTGGGGTGGCCCACATCAAGAAGACAAGTGAGGACAAGGCCCTGGTTCGAGGGCTGGGGGTGGTGGTGGGCAAGAGGGCTCCTGTCCCTGTTGGGGGGGGAGCCCTAGCCCTGTTGGGGCTAGGGGGGGGCCTCCTCAGTGTTGGGGTGATGATGATGAGATGGTCCCCGGGAAGAGATCTGCAGGGGTGAGGCTGAGCATCCCCAAAGCAGAGGCCAAGAGGTCTCCTGCCTTCCTTCTACACCCTTGTTCTCCTCTGGGGAAGGCTTGTGCCATGGTCAGACCCCTGGGAGGTTGTAGTGAGGTGGGTGTTGGGCTCTTCTCCCAGGTAACTAGTGATAGGACCAGAGGAAATGGGCTTAAGCTGCACCAGGGGAGGTTTAGGTTGGGTGTCAGGAAACATTTCTTCCCTGAGAGAGTGGTGAGGCCTTGGAAGAGGCTGCCCAGGGAGAGGGTGGAATCACCATCCCTGGAGGGGTTCAAAAAATATCCAGATGTGGCACTTCAGGAGATGCTTTAGTGGTCCTGATAATATTTAGTAGATGATTGGACTTGATGACCTTGAAGGTCATTTCCAACCTTAATGATCCCATGATTCTGTAAGACATTGACATCCCTGGGATGAGATTGAAGCAGGAGTTGGAAGGGGTGAAGACCAGCCCTGGCTTTGGCCCCACAGCTTGGGCCCAGCAGAGGAGGAGATCCCTGCAGTGGTCCATCTCTGGCCCAAATCTCCAAACCAGCTTCCCTCAGCTCCGCTCTCCCTCTGTCTGTTTCTGTCCTGCTCCCCCGTAGCTCACAGTGAGTTGGGGTCTCTGACACCCGCAGAGCTTACCTCCAGCTCCTGTGTCTGTGAACTGAGTTTTGTGGATGGAGTAGGAGATCCAGAGAGGTGCCTGGCCTGGATCTGACATGCTACACAACCAGTTTGCAGACTGGCATTTCCCTGTCCCCTCTAGGGACTGGGCACTAACATGGCATGGTTGGATGGGAAGGGATGTACAGACAGGGCTAGTCTGAGATGAAGACAGGCTCTCAGGTCAGGACAGGTGCTGTCTGGTTCATTATGTGAGGGGGCAGAAGCATTTTGAGGTACCTTGGGCTGAATCCCTGTAACCATGTGCTGGTCAGACCAGGAGCCCGAGCTCTGTATCAAGCTATAATTAATTGTTTTCTTAGAAACTGCTTACCAACTAGAGAAAATCCCCCAGCGTGACATGATGGAGCCTCCAAAGTTCACCCAGCCCCTGACAGACCGAACCACCACCCGGGGCTACAGCACACATCTCTTCTGCAGTGTCCGGGGCTTCCCCCAGGTCAGTGGTTCCTCCATGGCCGGCACCACCTCTGAGCACGGGCAACCACGAGTGGGGTTTTTGCAAGATGGGTGGAGGTGTTGGGAGGTGGTTGGTCATGTTGGGTTAGGGTTGGATGAGGTTAGGGGGCTTGAACTGCCCTCTGAGTCAAACTGGGACAAGTTTGGGGTGTTTCTGCATGTAAATGGGAGACTGGTCTTAATTCAAGCCATGTCCTATTTTCTTCTATACTGGGGGAGGAAATGTGGAGCAGCGCGTAAGGCTCAAGAATGGGAGATTTAGCTTTTCAAACTACTTTTGACATCCTAGATGGCCACCAGCTTCAGGCAGGGCCAAGGCAAAGACAGAAGGAAATGTCTGCATTTTGAAGCTGGTTGGATTTCTCATTTCTCTCCTTGCTTTAAACAAACAAACAAATCCTGCTGCCTTCCAGCCCAAAATCATCTGGATGAAAAATCAGATGGAGATACGGGAAGACCCCAAGTACATAGCGATGATCGAGCAGGGTGTCTGCTCCTTGGAAATCCGCAAGCCCAGCCCTTTTGATGGGGGCATCTACACCTGCAAAGCTGTGAACCCCTTGGGGGAAGCCTCCGTAGACTGCAAACTTGATGTGAAAGGTAAGATTGGCCGAGGAGACACAGGAGCAGGTCTCCTTGCCTGCTTTGTCCTGTTCTCACTTCCACATTGATGTGGCTTGACCCTGCTTTCTGTGGATCCTGGTGATGGGAAAGCCTAAGGACACCAGGCAGCCCTGTGGAGCTGGAGATTTGGGCTTTCTGTGTTCATGGTCTTGAAGCATTTTGAAATAGCCTTCCCTCATTCCTGGGCAGAAAAAAAAAGGGGAGGAAACAAGAAACTGCAAAGCCAAAGGACCAGAGGTGCTGGAGGAGACTGGGACAGTCACTTGCTCCTCACTGAGTCTGCCAGCACTTGTGTCCCAAGCCAGTCACAAGCCCTGTGTGTGGGGGCTGTGCTGAACCCTCTCCATTTGCACCTGGGTTCTTCTGATTTATGTGTCAGGATCCTGTCCAGACTTCCCAGCTCACATTTCCCTACCTCAGCAGAGCACCCAGCCCAGCCTCTGAATGGAGGTGCCCCGTTTTGCTCCCTGCAGACACCTCCCCTGTGTGCTGCAGACCTACCTTGGTGTGCAGGAGGGTGTTCCTCAAGTGGTGGCGTGTCCCCAGACACATGTCATTTTTATCATTTATCCTCCCATGCCTTCCCAGCATACACTTGCCCAAGGCACGCTCTGCCCTACTTCCTGCATGGGTAGAGCTCCAATAGGACAGGTACTTGGACCCTCGGTCCCTGCTGAAGATACGGGGTTGCCGGCATGTCGCAGGGATGCTGTTGGCTCTGCAGAAGCTGGTGTCAGCGCTGCTCTTAAGAAAAGTGTGGGCAGCAGGTCAAGGGAGGTTCTTCACCCACTCTACTCTGACCCACAGAGGCTGTCTCTGGAGTGTTGGGTCCAGTTCTGGGATCTTCAGTTCAAAAGAGACCAGGAACTACTGGAGAGAGACCAGTGGAGGCTACAAAGATGCTGAGGGGCTGGAGCATCTCTGTGCCCAGGAAAGGCTGAGAGTCCTGGGGATGAGAGGGGAGCTGATCACTGCTGAGCAAGAGCTAAAGGGCCCCGGGGGGCAAGAGGATGGGGACAGGCACTTGTCAGTGGTGCCCAGCAACAGGACAAGGGTCACCGGGGACCAGCTGGAACCCCGGATGTTCCATCTGAGCAGGAGGAGAAAGTTCTTTGGTGTGAGGGTGTGGGAGCCTGTGCCAGGCTGCCCAGAGAGGCTGTGGAGTCTCCTTCTCTGGAGAGATTCCCACCCCGGCTGGACCCTGCACTGCTGGGCCCCTGCTCTGGGTGACCTTGCTGGATGGAGCAGGGGGGTGGCCCCAGATCATCTCCAAAGGGCCCTTCCATCCCCAGCCATCCCGGGATTCTGTGATTCCAGCCAGTGCAGTGAGCACTGACCCAGCCAGTCCCGTCCATGCTGCCCTGCAGGCAGGGCTGTCGGTGCAGCCAGGCAGGCAACGTGGTGAAGTCGGCCGTAAGGATGAGCTTGTCATTGTGATGGGGACACAAAGCATCTTGGAGTCACCTAGACTGGGATCTTGGGGTCATGCTGGACAGGAGCGGGCGGTGATGGTGGTGTCTGTGATTGCTTGGAGCATACGTGCTCAGGGATGGTGTGTGTAGGTGCACCTGGTGTGTGCAGATAAGAGGGTTGGCTATGCCCTGGCTCAATTTTGGAAATCCAAAGGGGAGTAAGACAAGGGGAGTTCTGGGGATTCATATCTCCTGTGCTCTCCTGCAGTGCCCAAGTGAGGATAGACCAGAGGACAAGACGAAGAGCAAGGTAGGTCTGGGCTGGGGCTGTGGGAGGGAGGGTGGATCACTTTATTAGGGGTGGTGTGGGTTGAGTGTCCTGGATTAGCCCTTGTCACCTACTGATGGAACCTCAGCTTGGGTCTTCCTTGTCCCATGGCTGAAGATGTTCTGGTGGGGTGGGATGCTGCAAAGTCTGAGAAAAACCTGCCCCTTTGCAAGGTGGAGGGAGGGGATCTAAATATGACCAGGAGGATGAAGATGCAGGTGGGAACTGTTGTGCCTGGCAGACGCATGGGCAACACAATGGGAAAAGCCCAAATGGACAGGGCACAGAGACCTGGGGCATCAGGGCTTGGATGCACATGAGGGGCAGATCCTGGGGATGGGGGCAGGTATAAATGGGTGTGAAATGGGGCTGCAGGATGGAAAAAATAGAGTTAAAGACTGCACTTGAATTCTGTGGGGCAGGAGACGGTGGAAGCGCTGGGCTGTGTTTCTCTTGCATTAGAGCTGTGGGCTGAGACATGGTTTCCCATCTCACCCCTGACCACTGGTCTCTTGCCAGTGCTGCCCTCCCAGGACTTAGAACTCATTCCTTTATCCCAGGTGGATGCTGCAGTTGCTGTGCAGTAGCGTGGCACGTGGTGATGCTCCTGTCCATGGCCTCTGCTGCCTGCTGGCCTGCCCCTCTCCAGCAGTGCTCTCGGGGAGTCTGCACCTCAGCCTGCCATGGTATGGTCCTCTCTGAACATGTCCTCAGCTGTGACAATAGAACAAGCCCAGCTGAGGGGCTTTGGTCCTAATAAAACAACTCAAACCACTCTGTCCTGCTTGTTGTGGGGTTGGCTTGGGTGTGGTGGAGGGGAGATAACTGTCAGGGATGCTATGGGTTCCTATATAGCACCCCACCAAACTATGGGTGGAGGAGGTGGTTTCTGAGCTTGGAAAGAAAGGACCAGCTTTATAAAACACACCTGAAGATGCAGACCAACAGAAGGAACCCAGTGAGGTGGAGGAGGATGGGGAAAAGTTTCTTTCTGGAGCTGGTGAATGAATCTGGCTTGAGGGAGCAGAAGTATCAACATCAAAACTGTGGCATGTTGATGCTTCTTCACAGAAGCACTTTTTCTTTATTGTCAGCAGTGATGCAATGATCCAGCAATGCACTGCCACCAGCATCCCCTCCCCATGGCATGAGCCGGCGGGGGCAGGACATGCCAGTGTGTTATCCAGCGGAGGAGGAATTGGCCCCGTTAGCTACTGAGGGCTCATGTGCAGAAAGATGCCTCGTTCCTCACGGTTCTGAGACAGCTTGGGTCAGATGCTGTATCTGAACAGTCAGCCCGGACAGACCCATCATGTTGACAAAGTGCATCGTTAACCAAGGGTCAGAAGTGCGGTGTAACCTCCTCTGCCAGCATAACCTCCCTCTTGGGTTGATGGGTCTGACACTGGGAGAGGACAGGAGCTGTCCCAGACGTGTGCCAGCTCCACCATGGGCCAGACCCAGATCCTGCCCTGAGAATGGTGTATCCCGGCAGGCCCTGGCGCTGTGAGCGTGGGTGCAAATCCAGCCTGGGTACCTGCAGATGTAAGCTCAGCCCATCCTTCATGCCACTCGTGAGCAAAGCCCAGCAGTGCCTGTGGTTAAATAGCTGATCCTTCTCCGCAGCATCTCTCCTGGAGACCCTCTGCTTTGTCCCTGTCTGCCCCCAGTCACCTACTCTCCATGCCCAAGCTGAAGTCTGTGGGGTATTGCTGTTCCCGAGGGCTCGGGACCAGCACAGCCCTGTCCACACCAGATGTGTTTCCACCATCAGAGGGCATTGTCGGATTAATCTTGGTCCCAGCTGATGGTGGACGAGGTTAGCGGTGATGCCACCAGGGTGGAGGTTGCAGTCCTGGCAGCAGGTCAATGGCAAGTCTTCCACTGGCATGATCACACCTGGCTTTGGACACTGTTGGGGATATCCTGCCCCCCCTTGTTGTCCCTGACATCTCAGTGCCTTTGGACAGCAGGGGACCGGGGCTGGGAGCTGCCTGCTGGGAGTTAGCTGCGGGGTTTGATAACACAGGGGAGAAGCAGCATCTCCATGACTGTGTCATGCCACATGCTGTGCCCTTTCCAGACTCTTAATGCATTCCTAGAGGGCAAAGGCTGTTTGCAACCCCACAGGGGACCAGACGGGGTAACAGCATCTGCTTTTAGTGAGCTCTTCCAGGGCAAGGTCTGGAGAACATGGAGTGGAAAAATACACTAGATGTTTTTTTCTGAGAGCAATCATTCACGTGCCTTTTAATTTATGAGCAACGCAGTCGTCAGGTTTCTGGGCACCTTAGCAAGGATCAGGCAAAGACATCAGTTCCAGGAAAGCAGCTTCTGGCAGAAACAGAGGGAGTGGGAAATAGTGCAAGTGGGAATCCAACCCGTGCTTGGTAAAAAGCAGCTCACCTGAGATCAAGCCACCTCTGGGTAAAGGGACCATGGGCAGGGGGTCCTCTCTGCAATAGCCTGGAGTTGCAGCAACCTCAGGCACTGCTGATAAAGGATTTGTGTCTATTTACCTCGAGGAGGCTGGGAGGGTGCTCATGGCACTTCCACTGTGATGCGACCCAAGGGAAGGATTTGCCTCTGTCCTTGCCATGGCTTTTTCCTCCGCTTTGGTTTTGCCCAGTGTGGGCTGAGCCAGGAGCCTGGATAGGACACATTGAGGCCCTTGCAAAATACGGGAGGCTGAGCCCCTCATCTCCTCTCTTCTGCCCTCCTCTTCCTCTCACAGAAATGGAGGAACATCCTACAGAGGAGGGGCCCGCGGACAAAGGGGACACCCAGCAGCCCCATTGCCCGTGCTACACATGCTCAGCATTGCTCTCTGTAGCCAGCTAACAAGCCACCCATAAATCTCACCCAGCCAATGTCCTTTGCCTCTCTGCACCCCCTCCCAGCCACTGCGGGAACTTTCTGCACTTGCTTGCCCATCGGTGACGTCTGAGGGAAATGGCCCTCCTGGGAAGGGTCATAGGAAGTGTGTTTCCAATGAGAGACTGGTGAACAAGGGATGCTGATAAGAAAAGAGTCCAAATTAGCTGGAATTAACTCTTCCCACCACCTCTCCAGCCCTGGGAGAGGTCCTGTTGCAGTGCAGGGACTGGCCATCCCTCACTTGCTGCCAAATGGGCACACGAGCCTCTCTGCTCCCCTGGGCCATGGAGGTGGTTGCATCAACCTGTAAAGTTTTGGTCAAAAGGATTTGGCTGCACAGGGAGAGTGGTAGGGAGAGACATGGAGATGAGGCAAATGGGCTGGGAGAGACCTGCTCCTGCCTTTCACAGAAGACAGGCAGGAGAAAAGAGGAAAAAATGTCTCAAAGCAGTAGTAGGAGGAGAGAGAAGACACATGGAGGGGACACAGCAACCTGGGTGTAGCTCACAGTGGTGGTGCATGCTGCTGGGGTCCATGGTGATCCATCAGGGCAGCAAAAGGTACTTCTTGCAGAGTACTCTGGGGTCATGCTTAAGGATTTCCTTTTCCCCTCCTCCTACCTCTCTGGTAGTGTTCAGCATTGGAAACTGACTCTTTGCTCTCTGGAGTGGTGGGTTCACCACGCTGTGGGTGCTGGCACTGCCATGGGATGTCTTTTCCTGTCTCCTCCCACATCTCTGCCCAGCTCATCTCGCCCTGGTTATGGAGTGGAAAGAAAGGACTTCAAAGTTCCCAGCTTCAGAGCTTCAGAAATCCCATTGCCCCATCTTCTCCTGGTTCTCAGTGTCTTCACTCCCACCAGGGCACCCCTTTACCCCAGTGCCCAGGTACCCCCATGGGTCCATGGATGCTGGGGCCAGAGCGTGACATCCCCCCAGCATCACCGACTGCCACGCTCCAAGGAGGCAGAGGTCTCCATCAACGGCCTCCTGGGTGGTTTTTATCATTTTACTTTATTTGCATGAAGATAAACTGTGCCTTTGTCTGTACAATTTCTCCTTAAATACTTGGCAACCCTTAAAAAAAAAAAAACAACCCAAACCAAACATTTAAAAAAAAA
>JANVCC010000293.1:1321170-1360784 GCA_025345505.1 Todiramphus chloris collaris | reverse complement strand
GTGCTGATGTTTTTGTTGGTTTTGCAGCAGAAGTACTGGTTCCAGATCTGCAGGAAGGCTGTCCGGAACTTCTTGATCCTGAAGGCATAGACGATGGGGTTCATGGCTGAGTTGCCGTGGGTGAGGAAGATGGCGATGTAGGTGAGGATGTGTGGTGTCTCGCAGGATGGGCAGAACAAGGTGATGCAGTTGAGGACGTGCAGAGGGAGCCAGCTGAGTGCGAAGAGGAAGAGGACCAGTGCTAACGACTTGGCAATCTTCAGCTCCTTCCCATAATACTTCTGGGGGTCGTTGGAGCTGGAGGAGACCTTCTTGTTGAGTTGCTTGCGGATGAGGTTGAAGACTTCCAGGTAGATGAGCAGCATCAGCAACAGGGGAGGCAGGACCCAAACGAAGAAGTTGAAGTAGACCATGTACTCCATGCTGATGACCGTCTCAAACTGGCACTTGATGACAAATTCTGCGTGGCTGCCGTTCAGCTCCTGAGTCCTCCTCATCTTGTTCAGGTTGTTCCAGCCAAACATAGGGGTGAGTCCCACCAGAAAGGAGACGATCCAACAGCAAGCGATGGCCACTGCTGCCCGCCGGGGTGTCACCACGCTCTTATACCTGTGGAAGAGACAATGTCCACAGGAAAGAATGAAATGTGAGCGGGGTGCACTGCCTGGGGGTTAAGAGTGCTCCACATGGGGTGGCAGTGCCCATGCTGAGATGACACGATGCTCCTCACTCCCTTCCTTGGCAATCGGTAACAGCTTGTCCTGATAGATGTGTTAACAGACTGGTTTCTCTTGCATGTGCCCTGGGGAACCTCACCCTGTTTCCCATCACCTCCCCAGCCCCAGGGATGAGCAGAGACCTCAGACACCATCCTGGAGCTCTGGGGGTTGATGACAAGTCCATAGATGAATTAGCAACATGAAGCGTGCCTGAGTGTTCAACCCTTATTTCTCCAGGGGGTTCATGTTGCTCTGGCAGCTCACCTTCCATCTGAGCACCCTACAGCCAGAGCAGCAGGCCACCCCTTCCTCCTTCCATGCACCAGCCCTGCCAACACCCTGTCCCAGACAATTCCTCCTGCACTGGGGGTGGAAACCACCAGCAAAAGCATCCTCTGGGACCCACTGCGCTGGAGGAAGGATCCACTGGTGCTAATGGACCCCTGGGGAAGCTTCTGGGCACAGCCTGTTTCATTTCCTAATGTGCTGGGCTGATCGACAAAACCCTCTTTCCTAATGGGCTGGTGCCAAGGGACAGGGGAGGAGGAAGGGGGAGAGCAGAGCTCTTGCTGGGCTCTGCTCCCTCCCTGATGCCATCAGGGACCACGCCAGGGCTGTGCTCATCTCTCCAGGGATCTCCAAGCGGGAAGTGGAGTCTGTTAGATTGATTTTTCCCCCTGGTCCTTAAAGAGAAGCTTCTCCTTGGAGGCTAAGAAAATTTGCAGCCCAAGTGTTATTGCTTTTCACCAGAGAGAATTGAACAAAGAACATTTTTCTGACTGTTTACTGGGTTTTTCAGGGATGATGGTGTTAACTTGGTGAATGGGGACCGTGCAGAGGTGTCTTGGAAACCTGCATCTCCATCCTGATTCCCAGAGCTCCCTGCTGCATGTCTGCAGCCTTTACCTGTGGTGGAAAAATGGGATGTTTTGGGGCTTTTTAATACAGCCAAGGATCCAAACCCACTCTCCCTCCCCCTTGAAGGTCCCTTTTCAAGACCCATCCAATGGGCAAGGCATCAGGGTGGGACCACAGAGGGGCACAAGGTGGAGGAGGGGACATCAGTACCCAGGAGTCCAGAAAGTCCAGAGCCACCAGTCTCTGACAGCTTTCTCAATGAACCCTCTCTGGTCTGGGGAAAGGTTCCCAGCATCCTGGAGGCAGACAGGTCCCTTGGGAAGGAGGTGGCAATTTCGGCTGCTGTTTCCTCTGAGATGCAAGGCTGGAGCCAGAGTGTGATTTATTCCTTGTGTGGAGGAGAGAGGGCAGGAGACCCTGAGAAAGGCACAGAGCAGGGAGAGCTGGGGCACAGGGAGGACAAGGGGTGGTGGGAGAGCACCAGTTTTGTGGGTCAAGGGAAGGGAAAGGTACAGGGGGGCCCATGGGAATCGTGGGTGGCAGAGGGATACCAGAGGTTCTCGTGGTCCTCATGTCACTGATAACAGGTTTTTGGGGAGGGCTGATGTACCCTTCTACCCCAGGCTTGAGCAGCAGGGTGACGTTAGAACCACACTCCCTGTCCTGGCTCCTTCCCTCTCTGCAGTCCCTTCAAACTGTGTCCCATCTCCCCACTCCTGGGGGTGGTTCTGGGGTCTTCTACTGGTTTTGTGAACACACTGCCATCCCAGGTGCTCCCTGCCCTGCAGAGCTGTGAGATAGCCATTGCCAGAGAGACAATGCTGCTGAGCTGCAGCGGTGTCACCACGGTCCTCAGACACCCTCCCAGGGCTTGCAAACAGCACCCAGGAATGGACCTGCTCCCAGAGCACCCACTACATCTCCCCCTGCCCTCATGCCAGGGTTGAGGGAGCACACGGGACAGAGTGAGCACTGAGAGCCTGTTGTTAGTCATAAATCAGGGTTGGATCAGAGGATGCTGTGTTCGCTCCAGCAGCCAAAACAGAGGGGCTGGGGAATGGTTGCTGGGGGCCCAGCCCGGATGGTCCCAGCCCCCCGCAGCTCCAGAACATTGCGTGTTGTTGCAGATGGCTATCAGGACAGCTGTGGAGGTCATGCAGACCTCAGGTCCCTGGATTAACACAAGCTCGTGTGGTTCAGAGTATATAACACACACGCAGAGCAGAGCAACAGCCCCACATGCTGCCCGCTGCTTGTCTCCTTCCCCACTTCAGTGCACATCCCTCCTGCCTCCTCACTGCACATTTGTCCTCCTCGCTGCACATCCATCCCTTCTCAACACACATCCATCCCTCGTTGCTGCACATCCATCTCTTCTCTCCACTGTACATCCATCCCTCTTTCCCTCAGATGGATGCCCCCACCTCACTGCACATCCATCCCTCCTCCTTGCTGCACATCTGTCTCTCTGCTGTGGTCCACATCCATCCCTTCTTGCTGTACTCTATCTCTGCCACCTCGCTGCATGTGCCTGGCCTGACTCACAGACACTGGTTTGAGCATGAGGACCTGGCCCTCCCTGCTCCTCACTTCACTTCACTTCACTTCACTTCACTTCACTTCACTTCACTTCACTTCACGTGGGGTTTAAGCATGGCACTGCAGGAGCAGCTGGCAGCTGAGAGCAAATTCTGTCTGTGCATCCTCCTGCACCACAGTCACAGGAACCATGGCTGAACCCAAAATATCCATAGAAAACTGCAACATCTGCAGCCCCAGGCCAAGGGCAGAGGCAGCTGCAGCACCCAGCAGGGACATGTGCTCTCCGTGGAGGGGATCATGGGTGCCCACCACCCACCATCAGCCCTACGTGGAGATTGATAAAATGACTCTGAGTTCCTCCTCCATCCAAGCCATGGTCAGGGTATGACTGCGAAGCTCAGCTGCTCTGAAGGCTGCAAACATTGTTTACAGGGGGCAAATGCCAGATTCCCCCCTAATGATCAACCCCATGGTCCTGGGTGCTTGGTGGGGAGCAATTAGCAGAGGGGTCATGGACAGAACTTTGCTGTTCCTGTGTTTCCTCCTTGGTTATGCCATAAAAAAGAAAGAAAAAAAAAAAAAAAGCCTTTCTCTTTTACTTCTTTTTTCATTAATAAGATAGGGTCTGGGAGGCAGAAGCACTAGAAAATGCAGATAATGGTTCACAATTAATAAATAATCTTATTATTATCATCAGCACTGGAACAATTGCTGGCATCATTGCAATTTTATTACTGCTATTATTTTTATTAACATCTGAGACTAAAACATCCACAGTAATAGTCACCACCATCATCATCCAATTTGGGCTTGTTTCCTTTGTCTGTGGGGTTTTAAGCCTGACCATAATTGGTAGATTTTCCTTCTGCCTTCCCTCCCTGGCAGTTTTTGCACCATCTCTTCCCCACAGAGATAGACATCACCCCAAGTCCTTCCAGATACGCTGCCAAAGCCTGGAGAAAAGAACCTAGAGGTGGGTCAGCGACTGTCCAGCCTCACTGATACCCTGGTGAAATGGGATGGGCAGGAGATTTGGTTTGGTGTGGAATGAAAATGTGTTTGGAAAATAATGCAAAGAGGCTAAATATTAATTATTGATAGAGTGCTGTTGGCATTGCTAGAGGAAGTGGAAGAGGTGATGGTTGGAGGCAGAGGCAGACAAATTGTCCCCGAGGGCTGCACAGAGCTAAAAGGGGGACATGGAGCAGGCTTTTCCAGGGACTGGGTGGTCAAAGCCCCCTAACATACTGGGACACATCTGAAAACAAACATGTATCAGTATGTTCATTGAATTTCCATTGATTTGACTTTTGTCTTGGGGTCTGTCCCCCAGGAGAGAGAGGAAGACTCAACTCCTACATCTCCAACCCACAGGTCAATCAAAATCTAACACTCACAGAACATGTCCTCTTGTTTTGGTTGGCAAAGCTTCAAAGATCCCAGGTCTAGTTTGAATAAAATTTGTTTGTTTTTTAGTATTTCTGTGCATATCCATTTTGTCCAGAAAATACTTGTAGTTGTCCAGCCAGCTCCAAGAAGCAGCTCCACTGGTCCTTGATCTGGTAGGGTTTATTGCAGTACAATTCCTGGGGAATTAATTCACTAATGAAGGCAGGCCATCGCTAATGAAATGAAGCTGGAGCCAACGTGGTAGGAGGAAAGGAGGCCAAGCTGACATGAAGCTCATCTGCATTATGAATGCAGCAAGGAAAACCAGCCAGAGCATGTCCTGATCTAATTGAAAATCTCTGGACAAAAGTGCTTTGATCTCAGAGGATTTGGGTTTCTGCTCTTTTTTTTTTCCTGTCTGGATCTTTGCTTCAGATCTTCCAATGTCCTGGAGGCCACTGGATGGGAAAATTCAGATACTGGTGTTCAAAGTTGCTCAGAAAATTGAAGTGGAGAAATGTGAAGTGATTCCTCGAGAGGCAACCTCAGCCACGGCTCAGGGCTGAGACGAGGAGGTCCCTGGGCAACCTCACGAAGTGGGAAGTGCTGCAGAAGGGACACTTTGTGACAGAGGAACCCTGATCATGGCTCCTTTGTGACCTCTAACCCTGAACATGAAAACTTTATTCCTTCTGTAGTGTCTTGTTTTGGCTAATTTCCTCCTTCCCTTCAGATCTCTTCTGGGCTTCATTTAGGTGAAACCCTAAATTCAAGGTTATAAAAAATCTGAAGGTGTAGTAAAATGTCTAAAAAGGTCTGATAGCATTGACATAAATGCCCCTTAACATTACTTGAGTGCATCTGCTATTGGTTCACATCCCTCCTATGGGACAGTTGGGAGCTTTGAGTCTCCTTGGGGTCAAGTACCAGCTTCTCAGCCCTTCACACTCCTCCCAGCACCCGACAACTGCAGCGAGTCAACACTAGTGACGGGCCCAAGGTGTCTGCAAACATGGCTTGAGCTGTTGGATGGCACCTACCATGAAGGCGTTTCACACCCTCCTGTGTCATCCTGGCAGCTCTCACAGCCAGGATGGGGGTGACAGGTGGCAGCGACACAACCATGGAGGTGATGTGAGAAAACATCTCCCAGGCAGAGAGAGGGGTGCTGACACTGTTTCAGCGTGTGGCTCTCATGGTCACATCGCTCCTGGTTTTTCCACCTGTGATGAAACGTGGGTTTGTGAGTGCTGGTAGGTGCATCACCACGTGAGTGCTGGCCTTGGTTGGAACAAACGTCAACTAACAGCAGCCAAGGCTGGATGGAGCTCTCCATGACAGCCTGTTCCAGAGACTGGTCCTACCAGCATCTCTTCTGGGATGCATGAGGGATTGTCCTGATCCCAAAACCCAAGGCTGGTCCAAAACCCATGGAGAGTCTTTCAGGTGAGCTAGAAGAATGTGTCCTTCTGCAGCAAGGACATTGGTGTTGTCTGGTGATGCAACCCCTGTCCTGCACCGAAAGAGCCCAGCAGCCTCCATCAGCACAGTGTTTCCAGCCTGATACCGTTGTCCTACCACAAAGACACTTCTAGTGCTCTGAAGGGACTGGGAGGGCCCAAGATGCACCGTCCTCTACCAGCACCTCCTGTTTGTTGGTCTGCAAGAAATTTGAGCTGTGGGAGAAACCTAAGAAGTGCCAGCAGGCCCCTGGGACAAGAGGGGACAGAGAGACATGGTGGGAGAGGACAGGCCACCTAGCTGCAGCAAGGCAGTTTCCACAGTCCTGGCCTTAAACTTCTCAGATGACCTTGAGGAACTGATTTAGAAGGAGCTAAAGAGGAAAAAAACCCACCTGGCATCATACCCAGGATGAGTGAGAGCTCAGATAGGTGCAACAGTTGGGTGAAGAAAACATTGGGTTTTCTACAGGTCACACTTTTGGTGGGGCTGTGGGAGGTTCCCACACTGGAACG
Source organism: Todiramphus chloris collaris (assembly GCA_025345505.1). Lineage (NCBI taxonomy): Eukaryota > Metazoa > Chordata > Aves > Coraciiformes > Alcedinidae > Todiramphus > Todiramphus chloris. The sequence goes on along the minus strand of JANVCC010000293.1, from coordinate 1,354,300 downwards.
TCTGTTCCACCACTGGGAACAGACACCTTTTATCCACCCAGATCTCCACCTCTCTGGCACCCAACAAGACAGAGCCTGGGTCAGGGCTGCCCTGCTCCCACCATCACCAGCTGCCTCAGTCTGGCACATGCACTGGGAGAGACCACAGGACTGTCGGGGAAGGATGCTCAGAGATCCATGAACCATGCGTTGCAAGAAGAGGTGGGGGAAGGAGGTCCAAGGCTGAGAGTGTGCGAGAGGTTCCACGGATGGAACAGGTGTCAGGTCCTCCCTGCCACGCTGTTGTGAGTCCCCCTGTGAGCACTGAGCTATGATTTCAGAGGTCACAGCTGCCACCACAGCTGGAGCAGCAGCCTATAGAGGGGCAGAGCAGGGCTGGGATGACCCCACTGAAAGTCAGAGAAGAATTCTCTCATGACACAGTGTCCTTTCCACTTGGCATCAGCTATACAAGCTGTTGGCACCTTGCTGAGCCCTATAGCTCAGCCCACACTTGGTGCCCTGCAGTTACAGCAGCTCAGCACCCCACATTCAGCAGAGAGAGGAGCTGAGCATGACCATCCTTCTTCTTTGAGAACCTCTGTTCCCAAAACACTTTGGGTCTCCACTACTGCAGCAAGAGAAGATGGCACCAAACCAGGAGGCTGCTTAATGCAAACCTTGTCCAAAGCCACCATGAGAGAGGCTGAAAACACGTGCCTGGGGGTGTATAGAGCCATAAGGGTACTGGGTTGTGTGCATCCCATTGAAGATGGGGTTGTTCAGCCTGGAGAAGAGAAGCTCTGGGAAGACCTTCTTGGGCTTCAAGGGGCCTGGCAGAAAGATGGGGACAGAGCTTTGAGCAGGGCCTGTTGGGACAGGCCAAGGGCTGCTGGGTTGAAACTGCAAGAGGGAGATTGAGAGTGGAGAGAAGGAAGGAATTGTTGGTGCTGAGGGTGGGGAGAGCCTGTGCCAGGCTGCCCCGAGAGGTGGTGGCTGCCCCATCCCTGGCACCATTGCAGGGGAGGTTGCCCGGGGCTCTGAGCACCCTGCTCTAGGTGCAGATGGCCCTGCTCCCTGCAGGGGAGATGAGCTTTTTGAAGGGTCGCTTCCCACTCAAACCAGTCTATGGTTCTAAGTTCCTTGTGGTCCAGTCTGTATCCAGGGTCTGGTTTTTGTTCCTAAAATGGTAGCTTTCTGCAGAGGAATTGTTCTGCCACAAGCAAAGCCCAAGAGACTGCGGCTGGGTGAAGCATCTGGCAAGTCCATCAAATGTTTCTAACCCTCTTTAATAGCTAGTAATTCTTTAATGGATAAAGGCGAGGGTGATTATGAGGTTTATGAGAACAAATCCATTCTGCCCAAATTGACTGGTCCCCACACACCAAGACACTGTGTCCCCAGGGCTTCATTTAGCGATGGGTGAAGCTGGAGCTGGTCATAGCTCCAGCAAATGGCAAAAAGAAAAAAAAAAAATAGACAGAAAATAGAGGTTTTGTGCTTTGAGCTTTGTCAGAGCAGGTTGTGCAGGGGCCTGGACCACTTGCAGTCCTCCTGGACTCCAGAGAGGGTCTGGGGAGATACTGCTGCCTTGGTGTGGATCCAGCCTTCCCTGACACATCTCTCAGGACCTTGGAGGCACCTTGGGATCCCTGAGGACTGCAGATGGGTGTGGGACCATCCAAAACCAGCCCTAGGGAGACAAACATCCCCACAAGAAGCAGGGAAATAAGGTAGAGAAGGGGTTCCATGGGCTAAAATGCCTGGGAATGGGGAATGATGCTTCTGCAGGGCAGCCAGGGTGTGCCAGGCTATCTTCACCCCAGACTGGCAGTAAAAACCTTGAGAGGCCATCAAGCATGTCCATCCAGTGGATGGCTACAAATGTGGGAAGAGGTCTCCTCCCACCTGCTCCACTGGTCCACAGCGTGGACCCAGAGGCCAGATACATCATCCCCCTAGTTCTGTTGCTCTCTTGATACCATCAGCCCTGGAAGGGCCAAGCCTCAAAGCACACAGAATCACAGAATCAATCACAGAATCACAGAATCATAGAATGTTAGGGGTTGGAAGAGACCTTGAAAGATACATTGCATCCAACTCCCCTGACAGAACAGGACCCCGTAGATCTGGTCACACAGGAACACGTCCAGGTGCGTTTTGGATGTCTCCAGAGAAAGAGTCCACAACCTCCCTGGGCAGCCTGTTCCAGTTCTGTCATCCATCTGACACACGTCTCTCCCCATTCTTTCACAGATCATGTCTCAGCCCACCTTGAATTTGGCATCTCCCATGGGGAAGCATGTCCCATGGGGCAGCATCACCCACAGCCTCCTGAGACTTCTTAAGGGCTTCTTTCCCTGCTCCCCAAAAACCGTACACATGTCCCTGCTGGCCAACTGGTTTTGAGTCTAAACCTGCCATATTTTGGGTTCCAGCTAGAGGACTGAGTTAAATCTTTGCCTGCTGAGCCGAAGAGACTTGTCTTATCATATCTCTGAGCCCTGGGATGTTAGAAGCAGACACAACATCACACCAGACTGGATGAGGTCGCTGCCAAGCAGTTATACACCCCTCCTGGGGCTGGTCCCGGCCTCGATGGAGAAATAGCTGCTGGCTGGATCTCGTCAGCCTGCGCTGCTCGGGACGCCTGCGCTGCCGGACTCCCCGGGCTCTAGCAATGAATCACAGCCCATCTTTGGGAACAAACCACAGGCTTCCAGTAACTGCAGAGTTTCTTTCAGATCACTTGCCCAGTTGTTCTCATCTCAGAGGTGAGATGTGAGTAACCTCCATTGTGGACTGGTGCCGATGGCTTCCACTTGAGCATCCCAGTGGCTCCCACTGCTGTGAGGGGAAAAACGAGCATGGGAGGGCTGGAGGTCACAGGGAGGGAGGACCTTGCACATGTCCTTCGCCTTCAGGCTTTGTCCTGCGTGTGGAGGAGACACTGCTGTTGTCCAAAGAAGGCAAAGGGAGCGTGTGTCATCCACCGCTGCTCAATGAGAAAGGGAATTTTTTCTCCCATCCTTCCAGCAGCATCCTTCACCCCGGCAGCAAACATAAATCCTTTCTGCACATCCAATTAATCTTATTTTCAAACTAGGCTTGGCTTACAGCCTGTGGTTGGATCCTGACACCTTCAAGTGCTCTGTCACTGCACCAGCAAGGACCACTCCCCCAGTGGTCAGCCCCCCTCATCCTAAATGCGGGTGGGTGGGGGTTAAGCAGGGGACTGGGACCATCCAGGACATCTGAAACCCAATGGAAACAATAATTTACTTTGTGCTTATCAGGGAGTGCTGGCTTCTAACCCCAGACAGACCCTTCATGCCCTAAAAGGAGCCATGAGACCACTTGATGCTGTGGGCACTGAGTGCATCCAAGGATGCTGAGTTTCTGCACCAGGGTGGCCATGCTCTGGATGTGCCAGCCCCCTGCTGCCGTGTGCCAGTCCTGAGGGTGCACCCCAGTGCCTTTGGTTGATGGGGTGCAAGTCACACTGAGCCATAGATCTGTGCCCAGGCAGCTCCGGGGCTCCCTCCCAGCTCCACCATGGGTGGTCACAGCCCTCCAGGACTTTCCTGAATCACTGGCTTCCCCTTCCAGGACCCTGAGGTAGGTGGGAGGGAGATGATTTAACACTATTGGCAGTGGTGGCAAAATCATGAAATGAGCTGCAGAATCTCAGAACTGGAGGGAAAAAATGTGATGTTCTTGTCTTTTGGCTCCTGGTTTCAGGCAGCAACATTTTTGAGCATTTATCTGCAATGCAAAGCATGAGAAGTGCTGCTTTAAAAGGGAAAAGAAACCGAAGTTGAGATTCTTCTATAGCACCAGAACTTTGGGAATTAGGACACACAGAGAGGAACAGCCCAGTCTCTTAGAGACGGGGGTGAAATTACGAAAGCTGGCTACATCGTGATGGACTTGTTTTAAGTGTTACCCCATGCAATAAATTTACTGGACATTTTTAGTGTCTAAACAGGTTTTCTGTCAAAAATAGAAATGTGGCGTGTGAACATCTCCTTGGTGAGGAGCACGGGTCCCAGTCTGAGGGCAGGTCCTGCATGCCACCATCACACAGCTCAGCCCCTTCTACAGTGGAAGCAGTAACCCCACCTCCAGCTGAAGACAATTTCTGCAGGGCAAGAAAGTTTCAGGAGGAGCCACTCAAACCCCACATGCATCCCTCCCTGGACACTGTGCCGGAGGGGTTTCTCACCCAGCATTGTGGTGTCAATGTGCTTGGCCAGGAGTCTCAGCCCTCACCACACAGGACCATCACCTTGTGGACCTGGTCACCTCAAAGGCTCTCCCACATCAGTCCTGCCCCTGCCGTGGTGATTAACTGGGAGGCGATTGCCCGGCCCTGGCTCAGCAGCTGACCCTGCGTGTCTTTGCGTGCCACCATGTGATTAGAGAAGTCAGGGCGATGTACTCAGAGTCCAGAGGAGAAGGGATCAAAGGCAGCTTCTGCTGCCTTCTGTGTAAATCCTGCACTTTGCTGCCCAAAAGTGGTGCTTTTTCAGTTTCTGTTTGTATTGTAGTGGAATTTTTCTATGCATTGCAGATCTTTGCTCTTTATGCAGAAGGACCTCTTTGAAATGAGAACTCAAAGTCAGCCCTCAGAATGGAGGAGGGAGGGGGAAGAAGGGAGGATGAGGAAAGAAGGCAGCTCTAAGAGCCACTTAAAATGCCAAATCTGTCAAATGTGGGCTCTATAAGAAATCGAAATGAGATGGCAGATCTAAAATGCCTGGTGTGCCTGGTCTCTGAGAGCCTCTATGGCTCATATTCCATCCCACAAAACGCTGCGGCTTGCAGAAAGCCATCCACACGAAGAGGAGGATGCCAGCTGAGGAAGTGCCTGGTGCCATCTGTACAGCACGAGGGCAGGTTGCCCAGTGCCACCGTCCTTCCCTGCGTGTCAGCACCATGCTCTGCAAATGCTGCTAAATCAAAGGGCTAGTGGGTACCCAGAGGACATCTTCAACCAGGTGAGTCTGAGCAGTGTCAACAGATATTAAATAGCAGGAGCAGATCAGAGATCCCACCTAGAAGGGAAATATGAGGGGTCTTGAGACCCTGCTGTTGATGCCTCATCTGCATTCAACAGGACATCAAGCTCTGCTACCTGGGTAAATGGGAGGCAGGAAACTGGAGATAGCATCTCCCATTAAGAGGCATTAACTCAGCCTCCAGGCAGGGCTGAGGTGGGTCTTTATCTCTCCAAGGCAGAAGGACTCTTCAGAAAAAGATGTATCCTAAATTACAGCTGGAACAAGAGATTAGTATCAGCTGCCTTTTAATTTCTTGTTTTTCACACTTCTGCTGGTTAACCCGGTTCCTGATTTTGCAGTCAACAACAGAACTCCCCAGTTTCTTAGGCTACAACTTGTTATTGCTGTCCAGGATCCTCACAGCACAATTTGTAACCATGAAGGGAACATTTCCCTTCTTGTGCTTAGCCCAGTTCGAAAATTAGTACATTGAAGACTGAATATTGGCTGGAGGCTCACAAAAACGAGGAAGGTTGTTTTCTCCACCCAATGTCTATTAGGACAAAGGAGTGGCAAGGAGATCTACTGCTTCTAAGCCTCAGAGGACATGGTAACCCAAAACAACCCGCTCATCATCTTCTGTCCAGCGCATATTTCCCCTGATTAAAAGATTGATTTCAAATGCAAAAAAGAGATGGATTAATTTTCAATTAGTGAAATTTTCTTTGGAGATGCCATATTGTGCCAGAGTTGACTCTCAACTTCTGTCCAGACACAACTTGCCACAAAGCTCAAATAAAACCTGTTTTGTCCACCATGCCACCACACCCTGAGCATGGAAGAAGTGAGGATCAATCTTCCCTCACTGCAGACAATCGATCTTTTGCCAGAAAAACAATTTAAAAGTGCAAATTCAAAGCAAACCTGAAGTTCATTGTTTAATTTCTCTTTCCTTTTTCAGATTTACAAGATTATTTATTCCCTTGGAGGAAAACTGATTGACCTTGTTGCCTGGGAGGAAGCAGCTCAGTATTTCCATCAGGATGATGGGGAGTAAGAGCTGAGACCCATGATCAGCAATTGCAGCAAAATGAATCAACTGGGCATAAATGACACCCTGCTCATCTTCCTAATTACTCTGGCAGTTAAAGCCAGGCCAGGAGCAATGGGCAGACACAGCCCGAGTCTACCCAGGCAGCCTGGCTGGTGCTGGGCATGGAAAGGAAGGATGTGTGGACCAGGCAGGATCAAGTCCTCCACCAGCACAAGGGTTGTGCTAGACCCTGTGAAGCCGGCAAAGACCTGGGATCCCCCTTCCCTGGTGCACAAGGTGCTGCAAGAAGGTCCCCAGCCTGCTGGAGATGGAGATGCTTTGCTGTGGCTGGACTTGTGACACCAGTGGCAGGAGATGGCCCTACGGATGGTGGCCACTGGTATCACCAATGCTGTAAGTGTCGTGGGAGTGGGTGTGAAAGCAGGAGGGGATGGCATCCTGGGGTGTGTTATAAGGGATGTGGTTAGTAGGTCAACAGAGGTTCTCCTCCCCCCCTACTCTCCCCTGGTGAGGCTGCATCTGGAATATTGTGTCAAGTTCTGGGCTCACCAGTTCAAGAAGGACAGGGAGCTGCTGGAAAGAGTCCAGTGCAGAGACACGAAGATGATGAAGGGAGTGGAACATCTCCCTGCTGAGGAAAGGCTGAGGGAGCTGGGGCTCTTGAGCTTGCAGAAGTGGAGGCTGAGGGGTGACCTCTTTAATGGTTATAAATATGTAAAGGGTGAGTGTCAGGAGGATGGAGCCAGGCTCTTCTCTGTGATGTCCAATGATAGGATAAGGGACAATGGGTGCAAGCTGGAACATGGGAGGCTCCATGGAAACATAAGGAGAAACTTTTTCATGGTGAGGGTGACAGAACTGGACCAGGCTGCCCAGGGAGGCTGTGGAGTCTCCTTCTCTGGAGACTTTCCAAACCCACCTGGACACGTTCCCTTGGGACCTAATCTAGGGGATCCTGCTCTGCTAGGGAGGTTGGACTTGATGATCTTTCAAGGTCCCTTCCAACCTCTAACATTCTGGGATTATGGGATTCTGTGGTTCTGTGCTGGTGCCAGAGCACCCCAAGCTTCCTTTGAGCAAAGACACCTCTTGGAGTCCATAAACAAGTGTTTCACTTTCACGTGTTATGAGGTTTAGGTCACGGAGTGTTGTCACCAGTGCAGAAAAGAGAAACCATTTACTCTAGAAGACTGTGCTAATTATGGGCATGTCTGGGAGAGCATTTCCCAGCATTGGCCTCACGGTGCTTTCAGGGATTTTGTAGCATCATTCCTCTTGTGAACAGATGGGGAAACTGAGTCGCAGAGGGGGGCTCTGACAAGTCAAGTGAAGCAAGATGAACTGAGTTGAATGTGAAAGCCTCCCTGGTGCCAGGAGCTGGCACTACCCTTATTTGAAGGAGAAAATAATCTCAGTCTCTGGATTCAGGGGGAGAAGTGGCCTGGTGAAGGGGCATAGGCAGCCTTGCCAGTGACATCCCAGCTTTATGTGCTCTGGTTCTCATTTGAGGAGTGATGGAGAGGGGCTACTGTCACCCCAGGATGGGTCTGGAAGTGGAAGATGTCACCTCCTTGCTTCTGTGTCCCTGTGGTCCTGCATGGACATCGCTGGTACCCAGGGGTCTGTGTGCAGAGTACCAAGGCTGCTCTCAGGGACATGGACAGAGGCTGATGAGGAAGACAAGGCAATGGGGCTGGGGAACAAATCCTCTTTCTTCCTCCAGCTCCTTTTTTGTTCTTGACAACAAATCAACCAAACCACAGGCTGTGATGTCTGCTGAAGATTTTCTCCAGAAAAGGGGTGGGGAGAAGGATGATAAAAGCAGCAAGAGATGGGGCAAGGGCATAAGGGGTGCTGCTGGGTCCCACCGGGCTCAGTGCAGTGAAGGGCAAATCCAGATTTTGCAAAACATTCCAGTGGCTGAACCTGCTCTACGCTGCCCCACGGCACCAGTAACAGTCCATCCTCCACTTGTTTGCCCCCCATCACCCATCTGGCCCATAGCCCACAGGCAATTGCTGCCTATGCTCTGGAGGAAGGAGGATCTCAACTCCTTGGGGTTATTTTATATTCTCTAGCTGATGATATCACCAATGATGTCTCCTCGCTACCTATTCCTGCCTGTTCTGCCACTCTGCAGTTGGAAAGGAGGCTGCGTGCCTGGCAGCAGGCTGCAGTGGGGCTGGCTGCTGGCGGAGCAGGGGGTGCTCAGCTCATTGCTATTCTGAAGGACAGCCCACTGGATGTGGGGCTTTTTTGTGACCTCCTTGGAGAGCATCAATTGCTCTTTCTTGCAACTGGGCATCCTGTGCAAGAGCCGCATGCCTGCCCTGGCAGCTGGGCAGCTGTGCTGCCAGAGAAGGCATCTCCCTGCCAGGAGCCTGGGCAGACTCTGGGGTGGCTGGTTTTCTATTTCATGGGCTGGAAAGTTCAGGTCACCTTGAATGAGATGTGTCCCAAAAGGACCGGCTCCCTGGGGCTGCTCCTCCCAGCCCATCAACAGTCAGCATGCTGGGTTCTCCCCAGCTCTCAGCTCCTGCAGCCGTCCCTGCTGTGTCTGGTGGGATCACTCTGAAAAATCATTGATTTATCTCCAGGATCAACTGATGCTGTTCACATTAGCTCAGCTCTACTGGCTGTCGCTTCCCCAGGCTCTGAGATCCTGTTGTTTTCTCCAAGGGGAAGAACATCTCAATCTGTCCTTGTCCCTCCCAGGAGTCTCTCGCCTGCCTGGTCTCCTCCATGCTCCATGTCCCACTGTCTGCAGGGAATGAAACCCCTGTCATGATTCAGGCCTGGGCTTCCCTCACATCTCTGTGAGCAGGACCCTGCAGGGTTTTTCCCTGTCCTCCCTCCAGCCAAGGACTTTCTTCCAGACCATCAGTTCCTTTCCACTCTGAAATGACTCCCGTGTGTGTCATGAAGAAACTCATCTCCCAGGTCATTTCACCACGGTGCCTCCTCCACATTTTCCTCCTTTTTTCCAACCTTTGTGTTGCAGTAACCTTTCTATCCCCCCTGCCTCCACAGCAGAATATAGGTCAGCCCATATGCTGACTTCCTGAATATCACACCCGTCTTGACTCCCTCACATCTGCTCCAACCAATCCCACCAATGCCTTCTCCATGCCAAGGCACACCCCTTGGGATGAGTTGTTCTTCCCCCTGTCGGGTTGATTTTGAGCATGGCCATTTGGATGCAGTGGCTCCATGTCACCCATTCCTGAGCCTTTGCCCAGCCCTGCCTGCTCTGCCTTGAAGGCCCAGGGACTTACAGGTCCCAGGCCACCCAGTTGAGTGGCTGCCATGTCCCCTCAGACCATATACCCATGTACATTAGTCCCTTGTGTCTGGCTACGAGCTGCTTTGAGATATCCTACCTTGGAGAGCTTGTTGGGTCTGACCTCACTGACTGTAAATTGCAGCCATGGGTCTGGGGGTCGTTCCAGATCAGACTTTGAAAACAGAGTCTGGTGGGCTTTGCCCCAACTGTCTCCCAGCCAAGCTCATGGCCAAAGTACCTTTCTGGTCAATGGAGTCAACCTGGCACCTTTAAGACACAGTAAGGCTTATTCTAACACTGTGAATGGGTTAGAAAAAAATATGCTGTGATGCACCCTTGGCTGTAAAAGGAGCTGAGGGTGGCTTGGCTGTTGGTGGACACATAGAACATGTCCAACCAGAGCAAGACAGATGCCACATGGATATGCCAAGGGCTAGGCAATGACATGGATACCAGCCTGCAGCTCCAGAGATGGATGGTTGGTGCCAGCCCTGTGGCAGTGGAGATCCTGAACCTGCTTGCACACCCAGACATGACCCCATGAGTCACTTATTTCTGCTCTGTCACCTGCTCTGGCCAGTGTGGAGAGGAGGTGGGCTTGTTTCTGTAAAGATCAGGTGGTGATGACACCTTCTATTGATGGAGTCACATTCTTCCATCCCGGGGGGGGGGGCATGGGGAAGACCCAGAACCCATCATCAAAGGGCTCCTGCATGTCCTGAGCCAGCTCCAGCACCGGATGGCTGTGGTGATAGCACACGCCATGGTGAGCTGGTCCTGACTCACTCCTGACATGCTGCCTTCGGGGCCAGGCTGGGCTGTTGGGAACTGGGTGGGCTGAATCAGCAGTTTTCCTTTGTCAGAGACTCCTTATGGAGGGTGTTTCACTTGTCTTATTGCCAGCAGCTGCACAGGGTCCTTAGAAAGCACGGGACACCAAGCCCCAAGGTGCATCACCATTGCCTCCATCAACCCAGTGCCCTTGGAAGCATCCCTGTCACTCCAGAAAAGGGAAAATCATCTCCAAAGGACTCAGTGGTGCTGTTGGAAGTGTGACAGCCTATGTGGGTGTTCTGGTTTTGGAGCTCCGCTGCTCACCCATGAATCTGGTAGACTATCATACCATGGACACAGAACCATCACTCAACTGCAGTGAAGGATGTCACCTTACAGCAGACACCTCAATGTCCATCTCGCCGTGTCCTGGTGACCCTGGCAGTTGGTGTTCCTCACTGTTTGCTCCATGGAGACCTCATGGTCAGTTTGTATTGCCATGGGATGAAGAAATGCAAGCTGGTTAGTGTCTCATCTGCCCGCTTTGCAGAGTAGAGCCTCTTGGGTTGATGGTACCCAACTCACCTCCATCACTGCTATGGATCTGGCAGAGACTTGCTGGGTTCCAGCCACCCACCTCTCCCTGGTTTGGTGCTGTGTTCCCTGAAGGATGAATTAATGGGCAAGAGCCCTCTCATTGAGGGCAACATCCCTGCAGATGTGTCTCAGGCCCTTTGACTCTCCTGGTGGATGGAGATTCTGTGCCTGTCACTTTTAATTAAAATCGAATGCTGACAAGAGTTGCTCTTGACTCCAGGCTCTGCACACCAGGGACCTGCAGCCCGGGAGGACCATTTGGCCTCCTGGTTAACCCCGTTTCATTGAGTTACTCCTGCACAGATCACCACAGCGTGGGTTGGTACCACGGAGGAGCCGGCCTGACGGATGGCCTGGGCACAGTCGTGACATGAGACCAGCTGATCGCCTCTCAGCACACGAACAGCCAGGCCAGTTTCTTCTGGCACATCTCAGCTTCCATGCCTGCTGTGCCTCAGCCTCAGTCGCTGCCTGGAGGGGTCACCCTGAGCAAATCCCAGCGCTGCTCCGTGCCTCAGTTTCCTTGTCTGCAAATGTGCTACCGGCCCTTGCTGGGAGCAAGCCTTCAGATTCAGTGGTGATGCATTCCCAGGGGCCAACGATTTAACGTGAAAGTAGAAATGGGAATAAAACCCCCTCTGAAAATACTCCCTAAGTGTGACTTTGGGGTGTAGCAGGTGAACACCAGCAAGAAGGAGGCTGGTTTTCCTTCATGACGCGGGTGGATGGGAACTCTGCCGAGGGGACAGATGTTGACTCCCAGCTATCGGGGTCAGGGCAGAATGATACCCTGGGCAGATTACCCAGCACGAGGACCACGTCTTGTCCTGCTCAGAGATACTGGAGGAAGGCTGGCATGAGACAAGGTGCTGCTGCCCCAGGTCTCTGGAGGCCACGCAACTTCCTTTGCCCTTTCAATCCAGAAAATTTGGGAGTAATCCCAAATATCAGCAAGTCTGGAAATGCCAGTCCCTGCACAGAATTCACTGCTCATCTCCCCTTCCCTCCATGCTACCAGGAACAGAGCATCCCACAGTCCGACCCTCGCTGCATCCCAAGGCAGGGGACACACACAGACCCCAGCATGTTCCCCAAGAGCCCAGGGGCTGGGGACACTGCTTGCAGCCCAAGTCACTTCCCTCCAACCAGCACAGCAGCGTCTGGAGCTTTTTTCGAGTGACCTGATTTTGCGTCTGTCGGGAAACGTCTCGTGGTGTTGCTGCAGCAGCTGCTCCGGCTCCCGCCGAGCCTAATCCAGACGTCCCCTCACCAAACAGAGAGCTCTCGTGGCTTTGATCTCTGACTTTGGGCACTCTTGGCTCAAAATCACTCTGCAGATAACTGAGTCGTGCTGAAAACCTGCTCACCTGGGTATCTACCAGGATGACAAGACTAATATAGCCTACTGGCAAATGCCTGTTTCCAAGGCTCTGAGTATTTTGGTGATACCAGAATTGAGCTCCTGGTCCTGGACTGACACAGCTCATCTGTGGACACTGGACCTGGTTTGAGCAGAGCTCGGTGTGCCACGCTCTGCTCTGATTCAGCACCCACACGCTGAGCTGGTGCAGGGTGCTGGAAACTGTGGCTTGGGAACAGCCCGAAGTCTCCAGCAAACCTCTGTGATTTCTGCCTTTTGTTCTCCATCCTTGGTTCGGATCTGTCTGTTCCTTGGGAATGAAGGTCTCCACAGATCACTCTCGTTCGCTAAAAATATACCTGGCAGAGGGCAGCAAGGGAAGAAACAAAAGAGGCTGCTGCAAAGACCTGACAGTCCCCGGAGTTTCTCTGGTGTATGAAAAATGTGAGTGGTTCTCTTGGCTGTTCAGCCTGCTCTCTGTTCTGCCTGTAAGGGTGGATGGTGTCTCTCCATTGACTAATGGAGGTTGAAAGAGACCTAGATGAACTCCTGAGCACAAGAGCCCCGCTGCATCTCACGCTCCCAGCTCTGAGTCACCTGAATGCTTTAAAAATGTTTCCTCCAAATTGAAAAATAAGCTGTGGAAGAGCTTGGTTTGGTTTATTCTCTTGCCTGGTGGGACAGGATCGCTCACCATTGCCCTCACTTATCATCTGCTGGTTTGGCCAGGCTGGGTAAAGACATCTCCAGTGACCTTTTGCCTCCCTGAGGACGCATGAAACCTATCACTTGGCCAGAAAATTGCTCTCAGATGGAGCATATATTTCCTTTTCTATATTTTATCCCATTGTTCTGGGTTGAAGCTATCTTGCCAGCCTGAGAAGTTGCTTCTGTGGTTTGACAACTGCCCCTCTTCAGTGGGTACCACCACCAAGGAAGCGGCTCCCTTCAGGCACTGAGGCCACCACACACCTCACCCTGATCTGAAACCTCCCCACCTCCAGCCTGGACACATCTGTTGGGTCTCTGAGCCCAAGTGTCCAGGGAGGTTTCCTGGTACTTTGTGTTGGGAGCGCTGGAAAGGGAAAGGTTTCCCATGGGCCCTTAGGTGCTTTGGTGCCTGGGAATTTGGGTGAAAGCAGGGTCACATCCTGATGTCCTCCTTATCCCCCCTTCCATAACATCAGAGTACCCATCGCTTTTCGGCCAAGAATTCTCGATAAAAGAAAGGGGGGAAAACCATCTCAGATATGTGCCAGGCTCCACGATCCAGCTGGATGAGGGTGACGAGACTTCCTAGGCTTTCTTGTGACCCAGACCCCGCTGGCCCCATGCCTGCAGCCCTTGGCAGGCCTGAAGAGAAGGGGAAAGAGCGCTGCAATCCCAGCAAGAGCCCGAGCACAGGCAGGACCCTGAAAAACAGTGGAGTCAAGGGGGTGGAGCTTCCCCCTTCCACTGCTGGGTCCACCCAAGAGCTTGCAGACTACCTGAAAGTCCTCCTCAGCTCCTGGATTTCAGGTGCTGCAGTCCAGGGCCAAGGGATGCTCCTGCCATCTCTGAGCTGTTTTATCTCATAAAGCTCAGGACAGGGCACTTCTGAGCCATTGGCAAATGCCAGCACTGTCTGCAGAGCCACCCATAGTCCCTGCTCAACCCTGGGCTCTGCTCCTGCTGCACCTCAGCCTCCTGCTCCCTCATTTCATAGGAACTTCCAGCCTGGTTTCCTCTAATTTCTGTGGCTCCGCAGCCTCTCGTGCTCATTTAAAACCTTCAGCAACACAAAATGCAGCTCGCCCTGGTGGGATGCTCCTTGGGGTACTGCAGGGTGGGAAGGGCAGGGCTGGGGGTTCACGCTGATGCCAGGACCCGGGCATAGAGGGTGGAGGTCCCTGCTGTGGAGTGAGGGACCCCACGTACAAAGGCTCTCGCTACCAGCATGTTTCTCCAGTTTTTATCTTCCTGGCACATTTCAAAGTGTTTGAGGAAAGAGCTGGTGGTCTAAGTGAAGTGGAGGACCCCCAAGGACATGCCAAGACAGGACCAGGCTACACCCAGCATCCCCGGCCAAGGGCCCGTGGTTCAGCTCCTTCTGCCACGGTCCTCTCCAGAAAGCCCAAATGCAGAATCTCAGAGCAGAGACAGGAGCCCCTGAGTCGGCAGAGACTGGCGCCGAAGGAGCTACATCCCCCCATAAACATCCCTCCGGCACTGACCCCTCCAGCATCCTGCCACCAGCCGCCGCTGCGGGGATGCCGAGGGGCCGGTTCCTGCCGGACGCCCCTGCCTGGCTGCTTCCCCTCCCTTTGAACTCATTTCATCTTCCTCGAGTGCGACGGCGAGAGGGAAGTTTGGGCTGGTCTGGGGGACCCCGCTGCGCCCAGCTGGGTGGACAACAGGACGAGGGTCCTGCCTTTGCTGCTGGGCGGGGAGGAAGGATGCGAGAGGGGAGACGTGAGCTTTTCCACCAGAGTGAAGGCAGCAAACCTATTTTAGGTGTTTTCCAGCTGTTTAGAGCAGTTCCTGTGGAGGCTGGGGAGCGTGGCACCCTCTGCTCCAGCCTGTTCCACCTGAGCGATGCTCTTCCATCCCTCCGTAGTCAAGAAAAGGTTTCTTGAGAGGAGGCAGCATCCTTCAGACCCCAGCAAACAGGAGGGGTTCTCTCCAGGGGTTTGGCAGGATATCCTGGCCCCCTGACCATGCTGGGTTTACCTTCAAGAGAAGGAGGAAGGAGTTGCCAGCTCAGAACCACGCAAGACACCTCTCCATCCCACAAAACCTGCCTCCACCTTGCACGAGAGGCCCACATTCCTGTGTTTCTGTGTCCATGGGAGCAAGATGGATTATCAGTTGCTGCTTGAGCATCTCCTGCTGCCATCCCAAGACACATTACAAATGTCTCAGGGTACTGTTTGCTGAAGAGATTTTTGTCACAATGTTCCTGACCTGCTCAGTCTTCAGCTGGGTTCATGGTCAGTGGCCGGGTCCATGGGTTTGATGGAAGAAGGGGCAAACCTGTAGGTTGTCCCCCAAAGCTCACAGCCCCCAGTTCTGGGGAGTGGATGGGCAGCCAGGAACTGGAGCCAGGATGTGATGCACCATGTTCCCCACTCCTTGCCAAGCTGCTCTGCCAGTTCCAGCTCTGCCTAATTAAATAGAAAATCTGGAAAGTCCAGTGGTGACTTTGCTTCTCCTGCAGACAACTCTTCTCAGCCAACAGTCTCATTGGCTTCTCATCCCAATCAGCCAGTATGTGAAGGGATGTGGAAATCCCTGCATACCCTTTCATGGAACCTAGAATGCAAGTGGTGACTCTCCGGGGACCACCGGAGAGGAGGTGGCATTTGTGGGGTGGTCGGCACGAGAACAGAGGAGGGATACACGGAGCCTCTCTCCTCACTGCTCCCAGTCCCTGTCAGCTGCCTCTGTGAAATGCATTTCCCTTCCCCGCTGTCCCCTCTCCCCGAGCCTTGGCAGAGCCAGGGCTGCCTGTGAGCAGATAGCGGGGCTGCGGATGTGGGGGGTCCCCATGCACACAGCCCATGAGACCCCCTTGGCCATGCTGGGCCATGCGTGGGTCACGCTGATGAGCATCCACCCTGTGCCAGTTTGTCTGGGGACTTTCTTTGTCACAGGAGTGGGCTGCAGCTGCCTGCTGACCCTGTCACCTTCATGCCTGGTGCCAGCCGGCCACACGCCAGAGGGGACATCCCTGCTCTGTGTCCTGGCTGCCCTAGAGATGTGCCCAAGGCTCATCTCCCCACATGACTCCCCACCTGCCTGCAATTCTCTGTGGGATACCATTGCTGCCCAGGACTGGATGCCCATACTGCCTGCAGACCTTCAGGATGTTAATGAACCTCCCTGAGATGTACCAGGCATGAGCTGCCACACGGGTCTCACTGGAGACCTACGTCCTGCCAAGGTGTCACAGGCTCTCAGCACCCAGCACTGATTTGTGCACCAGTGAGTTGGGTGCTGCAGTGAGGAACGACACCAAGAAGCCACGATTCGGGCTGTCACTGCTGTAGAAATGTTTCCAGCATCATCTCGTAGCATCTAGCAACAGGTTGGGAGAAACTTGAGGCATTCCAGACTCAGGGAATGTTTTTAAGTGGTGTTTTCTGTCCTCTTTGCCCTCTGCAATGTTGTTGTGCTGCTGCTGTGCCTAGGGCACAAAATCACTGCACAAAGTCACCAAAAATCACTGCATTTGCCAGCGGCCAGGCGTTCACACCAGGGAAAGAAGAAAATACTGAGGGATAAGCAAACAGCAGAGCTGGTGAAGCCAAACTTTCCTGTTCAGGCTATGAAGCCTTTCTGTATCAAAGTAGGCTACAAAAACTCAGAGGAAAACCTCATGATGCTGAGTGCTCAGGCAGAGAACAGGATGACAATATTCAGGGTTGATGTCGCATGAGAAAAACCCACCCAAACTACACAGAGCACAGGGGACTCCAGCGGAACATCTCACCCAGGGAAGCTCCCGGTTGCAGAGCAGAAATCTCCCCAAAAGGGCTCTTTGGATGCTCAGAGGCAGCGAAGGAGGTAAAAAGACTGGGTTTGCTAGAAGAACAACTGACGAGAGCGAGTCAGCGTTGCTATGTATAAAGCCACAGCACTCCCACACCTGAACCCATCCCCACCACGCAGGGGATGCAGGAGGACCAAAAAAAGCAGCGAGAGCAATGACAGGGTGAGAACTGCTTTGATTACACTGACGGGCTGAAAGACGAGGATTTTTCAAGCTGGAAAGGGAAAAAAAAAAACCCCAGAAAAATCACACTTGGGGAGGAAGTTGGGAACAGCCTGGAAATCGTGTGTGGCAGGGAGGGGGTGGGCAGCGACTGTGAGTTTATCCTGTGCCCCCACACTCTGTCTTGTGCTCCTTCACTGAGCAGCCTTCCCTGGCCACAGCTGCAGGTAAAGTCCAAAAGCAACAGATCTCTGGTCTGATGCAGTGGATCTGGAGACACTGAACACTCCGAGCAGTCACTCAATCCCGATGCAGGTGCCTCCTGTCCCTGTCTCCCTGTACAGGAAGGTGATTCCTGCCCTGGGAAGAGACCTACACTCATTGGCGTCTGGGCAGCACCTCACGCAAGGGCGTTGGGTCCCTTTTGGGGTGGTCTTCATGCTGATGAAGGGCCATGGACTCCTCCAGCAAATGGGCTGGAGCCCACTTCTGAACTTCAGAGGGGTCAGACACAAGCTGGGTTTGTGCTCAGCCACCCGGTCTGGGATGAGCTTTCCAGCAATGCTCCCAGCACCAGAAGCCTTCCCAGAGCTGAGGAGCCCAGCAGCCTGGGCATCTCCTCAAACAGAGCAAGGGGGACCAGTGACAGCAACTGCACAGTGAGTGACTGAGCTGGGATGCTCAGGCTGCGCTTGAGCGGCACTGGTGCCGGGTATCACATCTCCTTCCAGCCCCACTGACATCCCCAGTACCTCTGCCTCCCCCCAAGTCCCAGAGCCTGCAGCTCCACAACAACAGGGATGGAGCTGGCCATGAAGCAGTTAAATATCTCCTCCTGGAGCAGCAGAGTTCAAATACAGTTTGTCTCTCTAATTTATGCCCCACAATATTTGCTCTGGGTTTGGCTTTCAAGACAGGTACAGATAATATGGGGAAAACCAGGGAGAGGAATCATTGGTGGGGCAGACCTATAACCAGGGGTCTCTCCTGGGTGAGTCTGCCCCATGAGAGGTGCGAGAGCATCACCTCTAGTCCCTCAAAAGCCCCAGGCTGTGTCCCTGAGCAAGCAGGATATCACCCCCAGGCTCCTGGACTCCCCATGTCAAGGGAAAACCTGGGCTGAAGACAAATCTATTCTCCCTTTTACACTCCCTGAAGCACACCACTGGGTGCTCACCCATGTGTGGTGGGACACGCTTTGTCCCAGCCACAAAGACTTTGAGAGGGGCTGCTCTGAATCCCCAGGAAAAGCTGCCAGATGCTCCGGGACCCCTCCAGCCCAGTTTGCCCTGATTGTTGCTGCAGCCAGATGTGCTCTGGTCCGTCAGCATGGAGGAAGACCTTTCTCCCAGTGCTTCTCCAAGAGTCTGGGGCATCTTCTCTCTCTTTTAACTCCTGCAGCAACCACCACAGAGCCCATCCCAACATGTTGTCCTACCTGACTGGGATCTTCACCCGCAGGTATCGATCCACGGCGATGGCCAGGAGTGCCAGGATGGAACTCTCGGTGAGGATGAGGACGGGACAGGCCACCATAAGGCAGCTGTAAAACTCCGTCTGCGGTCCGATGTTGATGATGATGGCCAGGGGGATGACCAGGGCCCCCACAGCCACGTCGGCCACCGCCAGTGAGACGATGAAGCAGAAAGTGGCATCCCGCAGCGCCTGGTTCATCTTCACAGCCCAAATGACCAGGATATTCCCTGGCACGGACACTAAAGCGATGAGGACTTCGATGGAGATATAGGCAGCCTGGAAGGCTGAGACGGAGTGTGCCATGATGCTCCGCTCCCCCCCCAGCTCACGCTGGGGTCCCTCGGTCACCTGCAAACGCACAGGGAGGAGATGAGCAACTGGCACCGGAGATGAGCAACTGGCACCGGTAACCGCGCTGCGAGCCGGGACGGAGCCTGTGCGGGGAAGGGGGTGTGGGGGGTGGGAAAAAAACCCACCCCTCTCCCGTCCGTGCCGTCCCCTGGGACTCCGACCCCCCCGCCCCCCCCGGGGTTCATCCCGCACCCACCTCCATCCCGCTTCGCACCCGCGCCCGGAGCTGCGGGGCGGGCGGGAGCCGCCGGCCAGCCCCGGGGAGAGCGGCGAAGCCCCCCCAGCCCCTCTGGGCCGTCCCGGGGCCGTCTGTCGGAGCCCCTCGAGGCCGATGCAGACGGGCAGGAGCTGCCGTTGCTGCCCCCCCTCCCCCCCAGCTCCTCCCTCCCACCCCCCCCAACCTCCCTCTCGGCTTCCTCCCGCCGCCCCGTCAGCAGCCCCGCCCGATCCCAACCCACCTCACCTTGTCCTGCAAACCAAGGGCTTGTTTCGGGGGTGTCCGCGCCTCAGTTTAGCAAGAGCTCTTCACCCGCAGGGTAACGCGGGGGGCATCCTGGGGCGCGGGGCGGAGGGGTGCGCGGAGGGATGCTCGGGGTGCTGGGCACCGGGTTCCGCCCCGGCGAGCGGGTCTGAGCTCAGCCCCCGGTACCCGGCACCGTTCGGCTCTCGCAGGCTCCGCCAGCTCCCAGCCGGAGCTGGAGCATCACATGGTGCAGCCCTTGCAGCCGTTTAAAGAGCGACTGACCCGATTTGGGGCTCGCCGAGCGCGGGAAGAACCGGGGCAGGGGGGGTGATGCGGGGCTGGCAGAGCCGGGGGGGTGGGCGAAGCCGGTAACGGGGGGAGCAGAGGAACCGGTCCCAGCCTCAACCCCCCCCCGGCACGGCTCGGGCCCCGGTTTTAGCACCAAGAACCGGTTTTTGAGGAGCCGGTGAAGGGAGGCGAGAACGGTAGCAGAGCCTGAGCTCGGGGCGAGGGAGGACCCAGAGCGTCACCCCGGCACAAAGCAGCCGCTGCCCCGGGGCCAGCACCCCAAGTCATCCCCGAACTGGCCCCAATTGCTGAGGTGCTCACCCGGGTCCTGCCTGACAACGTCTCGCCCAAAAAATCACTGCTGGGGTGGGGATGAGCCCCAAGCACCCTTCGTCCTCTGAATGGCACCCCTGGGTGCTGGGGTGGGGCTGCATCCCACGCTGGGGAAGGGGGAAGGCACCGGGCTGCCTTGTGCAGGGGGTGTGTCTGTGGCAAGCAGAGCTGCTGGGGCAAGGGGAGGGTCTTTGGAGGAGTGGTGGCCCCAAACTGGTGGTAAAAATGGCCACACACCGAATTTCTGCCCTGGGCTGAGTAGCACAGAGGCAGTGGGTCCAGGGGCTCGATCTGGTTGTGGAGCTGAACCAGATAAGCCCTCCAGGGTGATCCCCTCAAAGCCTGGACCAGGCACTTGCAAAGCTCATCCTGCATAAGTTGCTTCTTAGGAGCAAGGCTGGTTTATCCGAGTGCTGCAGGGACCAAGACCAGCTATGACCACAGATCTGGGGCATGGGGACTCTCTCAAACCCCATCTGCACCTCTCCCCATCCTTTCTCCCACCTCTGGTGAGACCTGGGGCTGGAGTTGTCCCCTCCTGCTCTGCTCTGCTCTGCTCTGCTCTGCTCTGCTCTGCTCTCAGTGAGTGCTGTCCCTCGGGGCTGACCCTCAACCCTCTCGTTCATCAGAGCCTGCACACCCCAAGGGATGGGAACAGCTGTGGGACCATCACAAAGCCAGTGCTGGACTTCTCTATCATCTGGTGGCCCGTGGGCTTCTCCTTCCACTCCTTGACCAAGTGGTCATCATAGGGCTGGGGGATTCAAGCACCCAAGGGCCATCTGGGGACTGGAAATATGCCACCTCCAGCCATCGGGCTGTGCCAGCATCAGGGTGAGGTGAGCTTATTTGGGTGTGAATGATCTGTTTGCTCTGCAGAGAGAAAAATAAACGGAGGATGGCAGGCTCGTGTAAACACCACGCTATTTCTGGGAGGCGTTCGCTGGAGCACCTCACAGCACATCTCCTCAAGCATCCTCCGCGGCAGGGAGGGAGCTGTTACCCCACCATAGGGCTGAAACCCTAAAGCCAGGGGCAACACCTCTGGTGGAGGTGCTCAGGAAAGGGTACTGCGAGTGGAAAGAGCATCCCCAGAGACCCCTGAAACCCCTCACCCACCAGCTACCCCGGGCAACTGTCCTTGCAATCAACCTCTGGCTGGGAGCAGAGCAGGAAAAGCGGCAGGTTCATCACGGGAGTGCAATGCGGAAGCGAGCGCAGGCAGGGCCCGGCCTAATTGTATGCAAATCTCCCAAACACGGAGATTAAAAACCACTCCTTTTCCTTAGTGGATTTGCAGTTTGTTCTCCTTCCCTGGATTCGGGCCCCAGCGGACCGAAGTTTAGCAGCACCCCTCAAAAAGTCCGTGTTATGCCAAAAAACATGAGCTGGCCAGCTGGGAGGCTGCCAAAGTAGGGTAGGAACTCTCCCACCAGCCCAGTCCCAGTCCCAGGGCTTTGGGCAGAGGCTGCAGAGGTTGAACGAGCCAACGTAGTGCTCAGCCCGGCTGTTGCAGGGGACTGTGCAGAGCCTGTTCCTGATGGGCATGACATCATCTAGTCATCCCCCTGGCCACCAGACTAGGGCTTGTGTTGAGTGAGTGTTGGAGATTGCTTAAAAACCCATGAAAGGTTCTTGTCTGGTGAATGTCAGGCACACAGCAGGTTGGTTGGGCTTTCCAGGCTCTTCTCGGGATCTGAAAGGAAAAAATGTCCTGAGAGCTGCAGGAAGTCATGATGACCAAGAAGTGTTGGATGATGGGCAAATACCTGCTGCCATCCCCAGCACAGGGGGAGAGATGGGACGAAGGAGGGGAAAGAGGGGACGTAGGGTGGCTTCAATATTCCTGCACCAGCTTTTCCACCTCACCAGGACATGATCAGACCTTGGCCATGGCAGGAGGGAATGGTTGGTGGCCGGCTCTGTGCCAGTGTGATGCACCAGAGGGTTTGGCATGTTGGAGCCGGCTGAGCCAGCTTGCCCGGCTGACGAGATCAAACCCCTGCTGAACACCTCCAGGGCTCAGCAGCAGCCAAGAAATACTTTTCAAGGAGACAAGTCAGGGCATGGGTAGCTCATTTCCACCCATCTTTCTTCAGCCTTTCTTGGGGACTTGAGCTTTCTCCCTCCTGCCTCAGTTTACCTACATGAAGATCAGCTCCATGCTGCCATCCCAGGTGCTCAGGGCAGAAGGTGTTGAGGCTTTCTCCACCTCTTCCATCATGGGGAACAACCCACAGCCCTCCAGGTCATGGAAAGAAGCCTCTTAGTTAGGGAAGTTAATTAGGAGCATGGCTGGTGCCAGCAGCACAGGGCTGTGCACTTGGAGGGCTGACATCTCCATGAGATATTAATTAGGACGAGTGACTCCCTGAATGCCACGGTCCATTGGGTCTGGACAAGATGGCACAAGGCACAAAAAGGAGCAAACAAAGGGAAAACCCAGAGCTTTTCCAAGGATATGCCTCCGCTGCGCTGAGATGCTGCAGAGCGATGCTCACCCTATAACATCAGCTCCGGGGCCACCAGTCTGTGTGTGCCCCACCCCAGTGGGGCTCTGCTCAGGTACAGGGCAGCTCCACGGCTCCTACTCAACTTCTCTCCTGCTTCACAGGGCACACGGCCCTTGGGGAGCTGTTTGGGAAGCAAGGAGCACTGTGCTTTTTCAGGGGGGTGCATCCCCGTCTGGGTTTAGGTGCTCTGTGGCAATGACACAGGGTAGGAGAAAGTCCTGGGAGGTGATTTAAACCCAGAGGATGGGTGAAGGAACAGCCACTTCCCTGTGGACTGACCCTTTCCACCTAGAGCATCTCAGCCCCACCACTCAAAGCATCTTTCAGAGTGGGTTGGCAGAGCTGCCCATGTGCCGAGGGAGAAACTGAGTCATGGATGGCATCTGTGGCCACTCAGCAAGTGGGTGCCGGTGCCAAGATGTGCCCCAGCTCCCCTCCTCCCCGAGTAGATGTCAGGTTCATGAGGCTGCAGACTCCCACACGGTGGCCAAAGGGGTCAAGCTGCACTCAGTGCCCTGCCAGATGCCAGCCAGATGTTGCTCGCAAGCAGCTGGGTCACAGCCAAGCTGGGTTCCTTGGGCACGGCAGGATGCTAATGGGCTTTTGCACTTCCCTGGCAGGGAGGAACTGCTGAGACATCATTCGATGGAAGAGAAAAACGCGTTCAAAATGCGGCGAGCTCTCCGCCAGAACCGCCCTTGGCACGGCAGCGGGGTAGAGCAGAGGTCTGCTCCCCTCTCCAGCTCTGCGGCACACCGGGGACCGCAGCTGGGTGCCGGCATCCACCCCCATCCAGGCCCTTGGCCTTTTCACCTCTGCATCTTCCTCACCACGCACTGGGTTTATTTTAATCCCGAGGGAGCCCCGGGAGTGTTATCGAGCCAGGCTGCTGGCCAAGAGCTATTCCTGCCCACCGCTTCCAGCAGGCTCGGCGGTGCAGGGTGGGGTTAAACCTTTGCAACCCTGCGAATCGGTTGAGAAGATGGTTAAAACCCTTTGTCCCCACTTCACGGCCACCCCTTTAGCAAACCCAGTGCTTTTTCAGCCTCTCTTTTCATGGGAAGTAGCCCATGGAAAGGCAGGATGGTGCTTGCTACCTCCAGCCTCGTGGGCACCGAGCCGTGCCCAGGGGAGGGAGGGGGCAGGCTGGTGGTGTAAGTGCTCCGAAACACGCAGCAGCGATGACAGATCTTTCTGGGGCAGAGACTCATGTGAAAACAGCGACTTCCCAGGAAAGAAATCAAAACAATAAAACCAGCAACCAAAAACGCCACACCGATAAAACCCAAAAGGAGTAAAATGTAAAAGGAAAAAAGTGGCTTCTGTGAGTCCTGGTTTTCTGCAAGAGATGAATGAGGGGAACCTCTTTCCTTGATAGATCTCCGAGAGGGTATAATCATTTTCTGATTGATCTTTGGAGATATATTTGGGATGGGATGAAAACCTAAGCGGGTGCTGCACCTGGAAGACCCCAGGGACAGCCCAAGACCTGGAGCTTCAATGACCTGGGGACATGGGCTCTTGCCCACCCCATACTCCATAGGGGTGGTGGGAGATGAGGATTTGGGGTAAAGGGGAAAGCAGAGGGTGAAGGATTGACAGTGACAGAGGGGAGCAGCCGAGGAACACTGGGCTTGGCTGTTTTGGTGTCTCTGGGGAGAGGACGGAGAGCTTCCTCTCATGTGAGGCACAAAGGAAAGCCCTGTCCCCATGGCTGCTGCTCCCAAAGTTTGTATTTCTCACTTTAGAGACATATTGTGTATTTCTATTTTAAAATTCTCTGCTTTCAGCTTCCAGCTGTCACTTACTGCATCTTTTTCAGCTGGCAGCCCTTGCTTCTTGGTAACAGGGTTTTTTCCCCGCTCAAACGCTCACGGACCGTAACTGCATCACCACCCTCCAACACAAAAGCTTTTCTGCCATCCAGCTCCTGCACAGCCTCCGAGCCCTGTGCTCTGCTGCTGGCTAAATTATCTCCTTCCAACCGATACAAACTTAATTTCTTTCCAGAAATTAAGCCAGGACAGAAGTTCAATGGGCAGGTCCATCTCTCTTGTAGGAAGAGCTGTTTAAACCCTTCCTACATGCCTAAGCATACAGATTCCTATTGAAGACATGGAAAATTCCTTATCAACAGAGGGGATCCACTCCCTTCCCTGTTCCCCTTCTCTTCATCCAGCTGGGATCCTTTCCCTCTGGCCCCAGAGCAGCACAAACATTACTCGAACCATCGGAGAGCCGGTGGAAACAACCTCCCAGCCCTGCTCCCTGGGGGAAGGCTTCTCCAGGACGGTGACGCTGCAGTGGGACATGTGACATTTTGCATTGCACAGAGCAACCCGAGATGGTTGACAGCGACGTTCCCACAGCTGGCTGCCTTCCTCAGGGACTTGCCACCATAAGTCTCCTGCCATCAGCTTGGAGTGTATCAGCCTCGATGGACATGGAGGCGGCTCCTCCTGCCTCTCCTCCCCTTGCTCCTATGGGTGGGGAGAATTTGGGGTGCGGAACCCAGCTTGGGGCTCACCCAGCTACTTGGTGGAAAGCCCCTGCATGGATTTGTGCCCTGGGAGGAGCTGATTCGAAGCAGTGATGCTCCAGGGAGCCGCTGCTGCAGGGGGATGCTGTGTGGTTCTGAGGCCCAGAGGTGATGGAGAAGCAGGGGGCCCATCAGTGCAGGCTCAGTGCTGCAGAGGCCAAGGGGTGTCAGCTGGGTGGCTGCAGCTTTTTGAGTGCTGAGGGCCCCCAGATGCTCTCTGGGCTCTGGAGGGAGCGGAGAAAGGGCAAGAAGAGATGTAGACATCACCTTGCTGGGCAAGGCTGAGAGGAGGGATGGACTGGGAGAGCGCAGGGCTGAAGGGCAGAGACCTCAGACAGGAGTTGCAGAGGAAGATGCATGTGTAACCCCAACATTCCTCTCTGCTCCCCTGGGAGCAGCCCTTTCCCACGAAAAACCCTGGCTGAAGGGATGTTTGCCATCCCTGTCTGTCTCCTCCATCCACGGTGGAGACATGGGGATGGAGCAGGAGAAGGACATGCGTGTGTTGCTGCCCTCCCATCCCTTCTGTTTTGCTGCAGGGATGGAAGAGGGTGAAACCCCATCTCACACCTGCTCAGAATATCACAGGGGACCAGGAGCTGGGATGCTCTGCCCCTGCATGTCTTTAAAGGGAGCTGGGACCCAGCAGAGCCACCAAAGAGATGCTAGGGAAGCAAAACCCAGATAGGGCCTCATGTGCACCCCAGTGTCCCCTCCTGAGGACAAGGCACCAGCCCAGACTTAGAGGCAACTGAATCTCCCAGTTCAGCTCCCTAAATACATACTGTTGGTGAGGCAGAGACCAAGAGGAATGCCAGTGGTTTGTTTCTCTACCAGACATCTCACTCCCCAAATTCAATTAAATCCTTGGGGCCAAAGGGACCAGATGTGAGACAGGCACTGGGTAAGAGCATCCTGTGAGGGACAGAGGACACAGCTCCTGCAGGAGAAATATAAGGAGGGAGAAAAAAACCCTTGAAGCACATTCTTGTCCTTCCCAGCGGGGTGAAAGCCGAGTTCCTCCCCAGGAGAGACTTGAGGACAAGGGTGGCTGCCAGAGCTGAGGCCAGAACTTCCTTCCCCAGGAGGATTTCACCTCCAGCTGAGGACAAAAATGCAAAGCAAAGGGTTTCCGGGAAGTACCCCTGTTTCCCTAGAGCCTCCCCTCCCTGGATTGGGATGTTTTGGCCCCAAAGATGAACGAGGGGACTGGGGTGGGGGGGGGGCCAGGCAGGAACTGGAGGAAGCCAAACCCTGAGAGCTATTTTCAGCCCTTGGGCAGGAAAAGCACCTGCTGGGGTCATTACGCCGCAGGGAAAAACAAACCTCGAGATTTTTCTCCCCGGGGGGTGGGAAATGAATAGTTGGGCTCATCCCTGATGGGGGAACCTGTGCTGGGTATGAGGGGAGCACCCCAAGGGTTTCCAGGTCCCGATCCCCTCCCCAGTTCCCGAGAAAGGGCTGGGGACGCACCCTGGACCCAGCATAGGGAGATGGTGGAATTTTCTTCCTACCCCCTCCCTCCCCCCCCCCAAAAAAAAATAGTTTAAAGGGGTCTGAGATGTTTTTGGCTCCGTTTTTGGGTGTGCAGCTCTAAACCGGCCTGGGTGTGCGGATCCCCGGGCTGCGGGTGCCCTCTCCCGGCAGCCGCACCGAGCGTCAGCTCCCGCATCCTCCCGACCCGAGTGGCCCCGGGGCTGCCGCTCCCACGGGACCCTCGGGTGCCCCGGCCGAGGATGGCAGGGGGTGTTCTCCTCGGTCACAACCTCAGGGCTCTGAAAATGTGCGTTTCAAGGCATTTTCCTTCGTTTTGTTGTCTCAGTGGTCGAGATGGGCTGGAAGGGGCTCGAGCATCTCTGGTGGGGTTTGGGGAGCACCCCAAAAAATACCTACCCCATTTCTGCTCCCTACATCAAAACCTACCAGTCACCTTCATCCCTCCCAGCCCTTCCACATCCTCCCAGCTCTCATCTCCCCCAGCTACAGTCCATCAGCTTCTTGGATGCAGGACACCCCAATGGTGGGTGGCCCGGGGAGCCTTTTGGGGTGCAGTGCTGCCTGCCCAGCCCCGGGTGCCACCACTGTGGGGTCACAATCATCCTCCAGACACCTGACCGGTCCCAACAGTCCTCGCTGGAGTGATCGACAGCTGAGCATGTGAGTGGGAGTTGGGGCGTTGCTGAGGCTGGGCACCCCAGTGAGGGGGAAAACCAGCCTGGGGGGTGGGTGGGGGCACCGAGCCTGGGTGATCATGGGCTGGGCTGAGCTGGTGGCAGCCTCCCCTCCTGCGATGGGAATTTACAGTGAGGACCCTCCGGAAGGGCTGGGCGCCCCTCCCTGGGGATGCTTGTCTGGCATCACCACTGGCATGTCATAAGGGGAGGGTCTGCTGTCCCTTCTCCCTCTGGGAATCCCACCTCGAAGCCACAAAATCCCCACGAACCCTCCCTCTATGGCAGTCTGAGCTACCGCAGGGTGCCCTGCGTGGGGGGATGTCACCCCTCCCTCTCTCAACATTTGCTGTCCCATGGGGTGGGGCACAAAAATGCAGGAGTCACCAGTTTATGTCCTGAAAGCCCCACATCATCACCAGATCCTTTTTTTTTTCCCCCCTACTCACCAGACCCTGATCCTGCAGCATCAGCTCCTGGCTGAGCGACGGGACTGGATGAGTCCCAGCAGGAATGTGCCCACCACAGTGACAGGCTGATTGCCACCCACCCAGGAGATGTGGATTGTAGCCACCCAGCTCCCTCCCAGTCCCCTCCACAGCCCCTGTGTGGGTCCAGGTGTCCCATCTCAGGGCTGCCCACCGCCAAGGGACACTGCTGTCCCCAGGTCCTGTCCCCAGCCCTTGCGCCATCCCTCTGTCCCAGACAGCTGTCCCTCTCAGAGGGTTGAATAGCCACCATATGTTGCTGCTGAATCCCTCGCATTCATGGGTCTTCCTCCAAACACCCACCTGTCCTCCAGCTCGCCCCAGCCAGACTCTCCCACCCCAAGGAAAACAGCCCCTTGTTGACAACTCAAATCCCACCCCCCTGGGTCTCTCCGTGACATATGTGAGGACAGCCCGGCTGGTGCCACCATGCAGGGCATGAAGAAGCAGCCACTTGCGTGCCAGGGATGCCCCTGGTGTGGGGGGGACTCCGGAAGGGAGGGGACACGGTGGGGTTCCTTAGCGGGGGTGCTGCTGGGCGAATCCTTCCTCCAGCTGCAATCTGGAGCTGGGGGCTGGGAAGGCAAAAGGCCATGTCCAGGCCACGGGGTCATGGAGCAAGGGAGGCCATGGCAAGGTGGAAACGCAGGAGGTTTAGTGCTAACAGTGGGGCAGAGCATGAACCATTGAGTGTAGGCAAGCAGGGGGGCCAAGGCACCCAGTGTGGGCCCTGGACTGGATCCCAGCAGGTTGGTGGGTCAGGGCACCCAGTATGGTCCCTGTAATGCAGTCCAGCAGACTGGTGTTCTGAGGCACCTGGTTTGGTACCCAGACTGGGATCCAGGCTGGGATCCAACAGGATCAGGGCACCCACTAATATCCCCAGACTGGGACCCAGTGAACTGGTGTGTTGAGGCACCCAGTATTGTCTCCAGACTGGAATCCAGTGGACTGTTGGCTGCTCACCCACCAGCATGTCTCTGTTGATAACACCCGATCTCAGATCAAAGCTAAAACAGTAATTAATAACCAAAATATGACCATTCTCCAGCCAGACTTTAAACCACCATCATTATCCCTGATTTCCTTATGGGGAAACTGAGGCACAGACGATGGCACTTGTGGTCACAGGGATGAAAGGTGACATGGGGACTCAGTAGACCAAGCCCTCTGGGGACAGGGTGCTACAGGAGCATGAGCAGCCCCAACCCATCACCCTCCCAACCCAAACTGGGAGAACTGACACACAGAGGTGAGGAAGGTGCTGTCGGCTGGTCCTGCCACCACCACTCCCATCCCAGCTGGGGACAGAGAGCAGGACACCATCCCCCATCGCTCCTCATGCCCTGGACCTCAACCCAATCTCGAATCTCATCAGACTGAGCCATGGCTGTGCAAAGCCAGGGGCTGATGGGGACGGGCTTGAAGGGGCAGGCTCTGCTGTGGCCCCATCTCGGCCGAGCAGCTGTCGCCATCCCAAATCTCCATCGAGCAGGCACGTCGGAAATCCCGGGTGGCGGAGGAGAGGTCTGCTCTGCATTCCTCGTCCGGGAGCGGGGAGAGGGCCAAGCATCTCCCCGCCGCCTGCAGCTGCTCCCAAATATGTTCTGACTTGTCACCGCGGCAGGAAAGGATGTCGGCAAGCCTGGAAAGTGAGAGGGGACGTGGGGCAGTGGGGTTACCGGTGGGATGGGAAGGTGGGTCCTACTGGAAGTGGCATTTTGGTGGGACCCCTTTCTTGTGCTGGAATCCCAGCAGGATGATCTCTTCGCTGGACCCTGCTCAGCCCCAACCTTTCTCCACGTTAGTGGTGCCCACGGGCTGAGGATGCAGATGCTGCCGTGACCACCCTGCTCGCTTCACCAGCCCCTCAAACCTGTTGCTTTTTTTGCCCTTTCCAATGGAAGCAGCCAACCAGCACCATCCCAGCATTGCTGCTCCAGTGCAGGGACCGTGCAGCTCCGTGCACCGAGCAGGGATGTGCCCTGGACTGCAACGTGCTTACGTGCTACCCCAAAACTCAGCAAATCAAGGCCATGGTGCGAAAGCAAAACAGTCGGGGAGTCTCTTCACATCCCTGCGTCGTGGACCTGGCCACCAGCTTGGGAAGCTGCCCCAGAGGAGCGAGGCCAAACCCTCCTGGCCGAGATTTTCTCAATGGATGGGTATTTTTAGCTCGGGCCTCGTGGCTGCCCATCGGGGTGAGCCGTCCCCGCGAGGCCTCCGCCATCCGGGGGAAGGTCACCCCGTGACGGATCGCAGCACGTTCTGCCCGGGGCTCACACAGCGTCGCCTTTGTGCGCCTCCCAGCCGCCACCATCCATCACGGGCTAACCTGACAGCCGGCAGCAGAGCCCTAATCCCCCCGCCAGCTCCCAATTACCCGGGGCGCAGCCTGCAGCCGCCGCGGGCACCCACGGGACCTGGGAAAAGCTGCCCCGCTAGTTCATCCCCCAGCAATCGTCCCGGCGGGGAGTTCAGGGTGGCGTGGGCTACGGTGGGAGCCCCCAGTAGCCCAGACGCTGGGGTCCCTCACTGATGGCTGCTTGTCTGGGGGGTCATTATCCCTGATTGGTAATCTGCTCGGACCTGCAGATCTCAGGCTCCGCTGTGTCCCATCATCATGTCTAGGATTCAGGTCATCCTTGGCATAGAGGGTCTGATGGAGGAGCAGACTGTGGCCAGCTGGGCACAGGGCTATCCTGGCTCCTCGTACCGGTGGCAGCGTGAGCAGCCTGGATGAGACTCCTCAAAAGGAGCTAGGACTGCCACCCCATTGCAGGATCCCTCTTCTCCAGTCTTCATCCCATGCTGCCACTGGTTCTCCTTTTCTCCTTGTATTCATGGTCTGCCTCCTGCCTCTTCTGCCTGCTTGGCCATGGGAACACAATGGCCTTGTGGCCTGTTGGGTCTGGCGTGACCCGTGTACCTCCCTGTTCCTCTTCTGGATGAGGAAAGGTCACCACGGTGGCCAGCACCTGCTCTGCCGATGCTGCACCTCTTTTATAAAGTTCTAAATGCTTGGCCATGCTCTTGGAGGGGTCCACCATGTGCCCTGCAGAGCTGGTTATGTCACTGCCAGGTTCCTCATCCTCCAAACACGCTCTTGCAATTAAAATTCCCCACTTTTATGTGCGACAGACAGGGCAGTCCTGGAGGCATCCCTCACCCAAGGACCTGGCTGCAGCTCGAGAGGCTCACTGGGGTCATGTCCACCAGCAAGTGCCACTGAGAAAGATCCCCATGAGTGAGTCAAACTGCTTGACGTGACCGTGTGAAGTTGACATGAAGCCCTTGGGCTTGGGTTATCCCCTTCTAATGGCTCCATGCCTGCCACTGGTTCCTCTGAAAGCTCCCAGGGGTGAATCCTGCCTCTTCCAGACTTCTTTAGAACTTTTGCTTAACACAGGGGCCAAGCTGGTGCTCTGATTTCTTTCTTTCTTGAGTATTTTTGGAGTTTGATTGACCCCGGGGAGAAGAGAGGCTGTGCCTAGAGCAAACCTTGAGGCTGCGGGTCCTGCTTTCCTTACTGCAGATTCTTTTGTAGATGCTAAAACCACAGGGAGAGCAAGTCCCCAGGGCTCCTAGCCCAAAAGAAATCGCTGCAAAGAGAGAAGAGCATAGTGACGGCTTCCAAAAAGGCTGGAAATCAACCCAAAGTGATCAAGGGTGTCGGCAGCAAGGGCAGGGAATGTGCCACGGCATGGTGGCCTCTCCGGGGAGGGGGGATTCGGGGAAGGAAAATCCCGGCAGGGTTGGCCCCGCTCTTTGCTGACATTCTTTCCACTGACCGATCCCTCGTCTGGAATCTGGCCCAGACCAGGAATAGGAGGAGATGGGAGATGGTTTCTGATGCTCCCGATGGAAAAAAATAAAATAAAATCCCCTCTGAATTCAAGGCAAAGCTGGAGAGACATGGTCAAGTGGTTGGAGTCAGTAGGGAAGGGCCAGGGATGGCTTTGAATCCCACCCACACTGCTACTCATGCAGTGTTCATGATTGTGCCTCAGTTTCCCCATTGGGAAGGTGTGGCCAATAGTTCTTTGCTAGGAGGGTTGTGTGGCAGGATGGCCTTGGGGCTTTGGTTATCCACATGTACAGAGGCTGGTACTGGAGACCAGGTCAGATGAGCCAGTGCCAGGGGGGGAGGGAATCCAGCCTGGCTCCTCTGATGGGCATGGAGACACGTGAGAGAAGGTGTCCTTTGGGTTTGGTGCATGGGGGAAGCCACCAACAGGGGTTTTATGCCAAAAATTCCACTCTGGGATAAGGGACTCAGCCAGGGACCTTCAGGAAGCCCATGATGGAGGAAAGGCTGGGCCTGGTGCTGTCCTCCCTGCTCCGTTCCCATGGGACGGGCAGGAAGGGTGGGCAGCAGAGCAGCAGGATGAATGCCCAGGGAAAGGGCTGGACCCCGGGCACTCCTGGTATCAGGATGTCCTTCTCAGGGCTGCATTCCTCCACCTCTCCACAGCTTCAGCAGGAGCAGGAGCAGACCTTTATACCATGACAGGAACCACCAGGACAGGGCCACGGGGAATACTGGGGGGTGAGCAGGAGCAGGGTGGCACAGAGCGGGGCATGGAGGTGGGAAAGACTAAGATGCTGCGCTGGTTTGATCCTGGGCGCTGTGGCATCGAGAGCAGCAGCCATGAAGGGGTGAGGATGCCCTGGCCAGCCTGGCCACGAGGCCACCATGGGCTCCCCTCAACCCGGGTGTAACTGAAGGGAGCAGATGAAGGAGGAATGCTGGGGGGGGAGGAGGGGGGGCTGGCAACCACCCGCTGTCCCTGGTGGCACCCCTGGGCTCAAACAAAGCCCTTGTTGGCGGGGTGGCCGAGCTGTCCTCCCTGCCGTGCCAGCTCCCCCAGCCCCCCCGGTGCGGCCGCGGTCCGGGCAGCGTAATCCCCGCGGGGAGAGCACATGAAATCCGATGGACAAGTTTTGATGTGAGGCAGCAGCTTAGGGCGGGCTCAGGTTTCCTTTAGGTTTTTCTATATTTATCTCCGTGATTTAATGCCAGCGCCAGGGTTTAAATGGCACCAAACAGTTGGCGTGGGGAGAAGGAGCAGCCGTCCCCGAGCCGCGCACACGTCCCCGAGCTGCCCGCGTGCCCATGGAGCTCTTCGAAACCAACCCTTATTTTTTCCCGGACCAGAGGTTTTACGATGGGGAAAATTTCCTGGGCTCCCGCTTACAGGGCTACGAGGCGGCCGCTTTCCCCGAGCGGCCCGAGGTGGCCCTGTGTCCCGAGGGCAGGGTGGCTTTGGAGGAGAAGGACTCAGCCCTCCCTGAGCACTGTCCCGGGCAATGCCTACCCTGGGCCTGCAAGGTTTGCAAGAGGAAGACGGTGTCCATCGACCGGCGGCGGGCGGCCACGCTGCGGGAGAAACGCCGGCTGAAGAAGGTGAACGAAGCCTTCGAGGCGCTGAAACGCAGCACCCTGCTCAACCCCAACCAGCGGCTGCCCAAGGTGGAGATCCTGCGCAGCGCCATCCAGTACATCGAGCGCCTGCAGAGCTTGCTCAGCACCCTCAACCAGCAGGAGAGGGAGCAGAGGGACCTGCGCTTCCGCCCCACCGCTCCCCAGCCCGGGGTAAGTGCCTCTGTGCATCCCCCAAACCTTAGCTGGGGACCAGCACATGGGTGGTGCCCGATGGGGATGTTGCTCTACGGGGACACTGTTCTATGGGGGTGATGTCCCATGGGGTAATGCTCTATGGGGGTGATGTCCCATGGGGAAGTTGCTTTATGAGGTGACACTC
>JANVCC010000293.1:1299137-1320369 GCA_025345505.1 Todiramphus chloris collaris | reverse complement strand
GAAAAGAAAAGAAAAGAAAAGAAAAGAAAAGAAAAGAAAAGAAAAGAGAAAAGAAAAAAGAAAGAAAAGAAGAAAAGAGAAAAAAGGAAAAGAAAAAAGTAATAACATAAAATAAGACAAAATAAGATAAAATAGGATAAAATTAACAAATGAAATAAGTAAAATAACCACAATATAAAGTAAATCCTCCCCTGCTCACACGGGCAGACACACACACTCCTGCTTTGTCCCTGTAAACCCTTGGGGTGGCACAACCCACAAAGCCTCTGACCGCCTGACCCAGCCCCATCGGGGGTCACCGCTCGTTGCCCCCCCGTGAGACCCCGCGGGTACCAATGCCCCCGCAGCCCCCTCCCCCTCCCCACTGCCACGCGATCGCCGGTGCTGCCGCAAGCTGGGACACGGGCACGTCTTCTGGTGGTGACTTTGTGGGAATGTATAGATAGCTGTAGATAAAGGTATAGGTAGAGATGGTCTAGATGCTGTGGGTAGATGTAGGTGTACGTATAGGTATTGGTATTGATCATATAGATCTGGATCTAGATTATATCGATCTGGATCTAGATTATATCGATCTGGATCTAGATTATATAGATAGATGTCAATCTAAATCGATATAGGTGTTATGGGTATAGCTATAGCTATATAGATAGGTAGATATAGATGGTGTAGGCATAGATTATGTAAAGATAGATATGGATGTCATAGATATATAGAGATGATCTAGATATGGGCGATAGATACATATGATAAAGGTATAGATGCAAAAAGATTAAAATAATACCCCCCAATGTAAAAATAATTAAAAAAAAAAAAATAACTATAACTAAAACTAAATAAATCTAAATCTAAATCTAAAACTAAATAATTAAATCTAAATCTAAATAATCTAAATATAAATAGTATAAATCTAAGTCTAAATCTAAATCTAAACATAAATAAATATAAAGAGATATAAATATAAACATAAAAGGACTTTATAAGAGGCAGAGAAAAGACAGATTCACAGGGATTCATCTCCTGTCAGACCAAGGCATCTAAGGACCAAACCAGCAGGAACCTGGGATTTAAGGACCAAGCCCAACATTTAGAGCTGAATAAAGGACTGGGAAAACCTTTTCTCCATTCTATAGGTTCTTGGGATTTCCTGGTGTTAAACCAAATATACTTGGGGGTAGATTTGTCAGCTGTCTCTGTAAAGGTGCCCAAACCCCTCACTGAGCAGAGCCTGTGTCACTGCTGCTCCAAGTCACCCGTTCTCCCAGGCACAGACAAGGGGTTCACATATTGAGTACAAAATGCAGTATTTTGGGGGTGAAAAAAAAGGAAAAAAAAAAAAATCATATCTGTAAGAATTTCTTTCCCACTAAGGGAAATCCACCCAAGTGCAAATGAAGGGGCCCACCCAAAGCACCATTTCTAGGCTGCTACAAACAGTGGGGTCCTTGGGGATGTTCCTATAAATCACATTTGGGGTTTCACCTGAGCTGGAATCCATTTCCAGACAAAGACAACACCCCACCCCCTCCCCCCCAAAAAAAACCCCACCCAACCCCAGTTAATTCCGAGCTTTGCTCTGTAACACTCTCATTTTTCAGGCTGTCAGCTCTTTTCTCTGCAATTGCTGGGCAGCCCCAAATCCACAAATCAAACTGCCCGAAGCTCTTCCTCAGAAAGCCCCTTGGGATGGGTGTCCAGCACGGGTGTCATTTTTTAGGAGCCTGATTAGATGATTTTCTGCAAAAAGCTGCTTTGCCCAAGGACATTCATCCATCTCTGGCCCTTTCTCATCGGCACAGAGACACTTTAGTTACCTGCAGTCAGTGGATGGTCCCATTTCTCCTGCGTCCAGAGGCCCAAAAGGAGTTTTTTCAGCCTCTATGGTTAATGAAGCATCTGACTCCAATGGGTCCCAGGGCCCCCAAATGCTGTTGGCTCCTCCAGCTGCTTTGCAGGAGGGGAGGGACAGACCCATCTCCCAGGGGTGCTGTGCTGATGAAATTGGGCACCCCAGGGTGGTTTTGGGGCAGTTGGAGGGGTTTGATTGGGCTGGAGGAGATAAGACCCCATGATAAGCATAGAATCGTACAACACTCTGAGTTGGAAGGGACCTTAAGGATTATCTCATTCCAACCCTCCAACCATGGGCAGGGACACCTCCCACTAGACCAGGTTGCTCAAAGCTCCATCCAACCTGGCCTTGAAGTCGACTGGGCATCTTGGCTCCTTGCAGGTGGCCAGCGAGTGTGGCTCCAGCAGCTCGTCCTGCAGCCCCGAGTGGAGCAGTCAGCTGGAGTTTGGAACCAACCCTGCAGGTAAGGTCCTCCCCAGCTCATCCCAGTGTCCTACAGCCTCCCTGGGCTCTGGGGTGGGAGGGCAGTGGTGGGGGACATGGCAGCCCCGGAGAAAAGCATTGCTGAGCCACCCCCCCACCCCAAGCAGGAGATGCTCAGAGCAGAGGACAAAAGGAGCCTTGTTCCTTCTCTCCCCACCCTGCTATGGCAGAGATGAGCTCCTCCCAGGCTCATAAATCCTCCAGCAGCTCCATGGCTCGATGCTCAGTGAGTTCAGGCTTCTCTCATTGCCTGACTTCACCAAGCCACCTGCTCTTAGAAGCTGAGGAACCAGCCTGCAGCAGCCCGGGGCCCCAGCAGCTTGGTCCTCATCAGGGGTTCATCCATCACCATCCCTTGGCTTGGCCTTGCACACTGTGGTGCTGAGCATCACTAAACATCACGGAGCATCACTGAGCATCATGGAGCATTGCTGCCCTGGGATCCCTTTCCTTTCCCACATCCCCTCTGCAGCTGCTCAATTTTTTCTGCCATTATTGCAGTTGTCCCTCCTTCCCCTCCCCCAACCACGGCCAAATCCACCTGTTTGCTTCCTCAGAAGGTGGAAATTTAAATGTTATTTTCCTAAAAAAGTGTCCAAAAGCTCCACTCCCAGTGCTCTCTCCAGCTGAAAGTTTAATCCCACCCCCAGGGTGGGAGCTGGGAGCGGGTCCCCAGGTCACTCTGTCCACGCAGGAGGTCGCTAGGTCCTCCCTGCAAGGACCCAGAAGCCATGCCCAGCACACAGCCCCCATCCCCAGCAGAGACACCATCGCCTCGCTCTCCACAGATCACCTCCTGGCCGACGACGCGGCGGAGGACCGCAACCTCCACTCGCTCTCCTCCATCGTGGAGAGCATCGCCGTGGAGGACGTGGCCGTGACGTTCCAGGAGGAACGGGTTCAAAACTGAGCTGGCACAAACCCCGGCGGCTCTTCGAGTTGATCTCGGGGTGGGAATAAGATGCCAGAAGGGTCCAGCCGCTGGAAAACGTATTTACCCCTCCGGCGTCGCGGACTGCACCGCACCGCTGAAATCACTCACCTCCTTTCCTGCTCCTCGTGGAACGCTCCAGCCCAGCTGGCTGGGAGAAGGTGACTGGGAGCGGTGGGATGTTGGGATGTCGGCAGCGCCGGCGGCAGCCCCGCTTCCCACCAGGGCGGCTGCCCCGTGTCGGGCTCTGCTTCGCTCCCCGTCCGGGGGGAGATCGGTTTTTGGGGGCCAATGTGTGTGCTGGGTTCTCTTGCTGATTTTTTTTTTTGTTGGTTTTGTTTTTGGTTTGTTTTGGTTTTTTTTTAATCCAAAGATGCTCTTTGACCAACGTCTTTCCTCAGCTGGCGCCCTGCGGGTGCTGAGCCCCGCGGAGGCTGCTCGCGACGTCTTTTCTACTGAACGCTGTGTGGAGTTGCCATAGGGGTTGTTTGTTTTGGTTTGGGGGTTGGTTTTTTTTTTTTTAATTATTTTTTTTGCTACCTTTTTTGGATTTTTGGTTTTGTTTTTTTTTAAGTAAAAGCATTCTTGTTTGAACTGCTCGGTGCTTCCTTTACTGCTGTTCCCCTCCCTTAATTCCCAGGCTGGGGATTTCTCCATAAGGGAAAATCCAGCTGGACCTCAACGTGGTCGCTCGGTGGTGGGAACTGGATGTCCCACCCTTAAATCAGCCCTGTAGAGCCCAGTGCTTTCAATGGCTTGCAATCAGGACTCAGCACCCCAAAAACTCTTGGAAGCGCTAAAGCTTAATTCTATATTTAATTTGGGCTCTAGAAAGAAGGCTCAAGGCAGCACCGTTTTAAAATCCTGTTTATTGGAACACACATACATCCTTTCCTGACCCGATCCAGGGTTTGGAGTCCATGCAGTACCAATAATATGACGAAAGAACTAGGGCATCGATATAAAGGGCTCACCGACTCTTCAAATTAAAAAAATATTTAATACTGTATTAGGCAAATAATACACTGAAAAGACATGGTGACTGTAGAGCCTCTCAGATATTGCACTTCCAGACAGCACATGATAAGTATAAGGTCATTCCAGCCATCAATAAATATCACATCAGAAATAGGGGCCACACAAGGCAAACGTGGCATGAGGAGACAAAGAGATCCTACCCTACGGGGAAGAAATGGGAAGAGTTAAGTGCCTCCTGGATTGATCCCTGCCCGTAGCCTGGAGGCAGGAAGGGGAGAGCACCTCCTCTGTGCCCGGAGGGGAAGGGATGGGCACATCTTGGGGCAGTGGGTGTCTCTATCCTGTCTCCCCAGGCACCCAAGGAGGGTCCCCTCTCCCGTGGGTGCTGGGTACCGTCCCAGTTGGCAGAAAGCCATATGGGGTAGCTCCAGCCCTTCCCTACCGCAGCCCTTCCTGGACCCACCATGCAGGCACAGCCTCCCCCCTACATGGTGTCTGGCAGCACCCAAAAATGCAGCACCTCGAGTGCCCACCCCTTGGCAAGACAGCTGCCCTCCTCACCCCCACGATGGCCGGTCCCTGCTCCATCCCATGCAGCACCAACCCTGGCCCCCCACGGGGGCAGCTCTTTGCCCGGCCACCCTGGCGTGAGGACTTTCACGAGTCTGAATCTTCCTTGGCTTCAAATCCTGTGGGCAGCAGCATCCCTGATGCCCGGGGCTCAGGCGAGTCAGCGCGGCCGCCCACGGTGGATTGGCAACACGAACCAGGCAGGGCAAAGGTTTCCAAATATCACAGCCCACTTTCGGGGTGTCTCTGCTGCTCCGCCCGATGGCACCACGCTCCTGCCAGCGACAGAGCGGGTGCCCAGCAAGCGCATCCGTAGCCCAGCCAGGGCGGGGAGAGGTGGGAGACAAACCACAGACGGGAGCCGCGGGGACCCGGGGAAGCGGTGGGGTGCACAGGCGGAAGGGACAACATCCGTTATGGTCCAGGGCAGTGAGACTGCAGCGTCTGTTGGGTCGGGCTGAGGAACAGGCGCAGGCTGGGCTCTTGTCCCGAATGGCAGCCGGCACGTGACCGTACGGATGGTGGGAATGTGCTGAGGAACCAAACGGGAAAGGGCCTGTGAGGATGGTGGCTCAGCTCCACCCGTGCACCCGCAGGCCAACAAACCCAGACGGGGTTGGTAATGAATCCTCCTGGCAGAGAGGAACCGTGTCCCAGGGTACACAGGATCCCAGGAACCTCTCTAAAGCTCTTGGCTACCCTTCCCTCACCCCAGTGAGAGAACCCCCATCTAGGATGGCATCCTGGGGTCCCCAGTGGAGCTGTCTGTCCAGGGACTGGACAAACCACATGTAGTTGAGATGCTGAGCATCCCTTCTGCATTGTCTCAGGGTTCTGTGAGCCTCAGGCAGCAGTGGGCTGTTCCCCCACCACTGAGGTCGCCATGGTCCTCTGTGGCAAGGCAAACCTTGGAGAAGGCGGATCCCCTGCCTGGGTGATGCTGGGCAGAGGACGCTGGATCTCGAGCTCTCCTCTTGGTCCCCATCCTGCTCCGAAGCCTTGGTTCTCCTCACACTTACCCAGGGTTTGGCTGGTTCCTGTCACGCTGACCCTCAGCAGGAGTACGTCCGGACCGTGGAGGTCTCCAGCCTTGGCGACCCAGAGGCACCAACTGGAAGTGAGTCAAAGAGCAGAGCAGGCAATTAGCGACAGCTCCAATTAGCCCTTGGCTTCCCTCCAAGACATTCACCAGGCAGCATCTGTGCACTGAAGCCACATGAAGATGAGGGTCAAAGGAAGAGGCCCCTTTGGCACCAACTCTGAAACCCAAAAAGCTCCAGGGCATTTGGAAAGTTGCCACTTGCCATCCCTACCCGCATGCAGCGAGCACCACGAGCACCCTGCCACCCATCTCTGGGTGCTGTCAGACCCATGGGTTTTGTCCCAGGTATCACTGTCCCAGGCTGGGTGGGAACTGCAGCTTCCAGCAGTGGGGTGGAAAAGGTTGAATAAAAGGTAAACCCAAACTGCTGGATGGAGAGCGGTGAAATGTGGGCGAATCCAGAGGCAGGAGGAGAACTGAGTGTGGGGCTTGGAGGGGAACTTCTTAATTCTCATTCACACACTCACTGCTGAGCCTGCTGAAGCCAGCTCAGCAGCACAGGGGATGCTGGTGAGCTGTCCCCCACCACCACACCACAGGAGATGCTGGTGAGCTGTCCCCCACCACCACACCACAGGAGATGCTGGTGAGCTGTCCCCCCCCACCACAGGTTTGGGATGGAGGAGCCAGGGCGCCTGGTCCAGGGGACAAACCGGGGTCACCTGGCTGGAGTTTGTGCCTATCTACAGCTTTAGAAGAGACCCAAGTACCTTGTTGGAAGCAGTCGAGTGGTGGTGGTGGTGGTGGTGGTGGTGGTGGTGGGGCAGAGGCTGGGACGTGTGTGCTCAGCTACAAGGCACTGCAGCCAGTGGCACAGGCAGCAAGTGTGACAAGCATGTCCCTGCCAGCCCTGGGGCAGTGGCTGCTCAGCAACACTCAAAGTGAGCTGAGCTGGTTCCTTCAGTCCCTTTGGGGATGGCTTCCAAAAGGCAGGATGGACAAGACTGGTCCAGACTGGGCTGCTGCTTCCTGACAGCCCCTAGAGCTACTCCAACAGGCTCTGACGTGGATGCCAAACCCAGGGTGAGGGACATGTATCCCTGTTTCACACCCTCCAGTCCAGCCCTCTCCCTCATCCTGGTGGCTCAGAACAAAGAAATTACGCACCAGACCAGAGTTTGAAACAACCCTTCTGAAAAAACCTTTACAGCAGGCAACAGCTCAAGGATCACGTGGATTCAGCACCGCAGCCTCTTTCCCTCTCCTCTCATGGTGTCCCATCATCCCCATATTCAACATGAAGGTGGGAAAGGACCCTGGGGAGAAAGCGACTCACTTTCTGGGGGCATTTTCTTGGCGGGGGCGGAAGGAGGGGGCAGGGGCACCAGGCTGGTGACGCGGAAGCCGGCGGGCAGCGTCTCGGCCGAGCCACTGAGCATGTTGATGCTGTGAACATCTCGCGGGCGGAAGCGCTTTCGCCAGGACGGGGTCCGACGGAAGGTCTTGTCATCACCCTGTGAGTGAAGAGCAGGTTACGGGCCTGGCGTCAGTGGCAGCAGGACCTTCTGCCCCTGTGAGACACCAGCACTGCTTCCACCTCGCAAGGGTTGGGGCTGTATGTGGTGACCAACTCAAACAATGCAGAAGTGCGTGATCACGTTGGGTCAAGACCTCTCTGGGATCCCATGACCATGATCTGGGATCCCTCTATCCTTTCCAACTTGCCTATCTCTTCTCTTCAGCCTGCCTGCAGGATGTCTCTTGTCTTGGAGACATCAAGATGCCAGCCCCGGTGAGGACCTCGAGGGCTGCATATAACCTTGGCCAGATAATGGCATCTGGAAGCACGTGCTCTCAAGAGAGCCCTGATGAGCTCTGCCATCATATCTCATGAAGGAAAGTGATACACAGGAGAGACCTAGACAAATTCCCAACTCCAGTGACTCGACATGAACCGTTTTCTGTGGCTTAACTGGTCATCTCTAACCCACCAGCTTTACCCTCTGCAGATGCGTCATGCCCAGAACATCCGTGACTCTAAAAGGCACTACCAAAGCAGCTTGGCCAGGAATGCCAGGTGAGCCTGCCTGACGTTCAGCATGAGCATGAGGCTAGAAATGATGCACAAAACTTGGCCTCACCTGCCTCCACAGCCTGGCAGCATGTTCCTCGGGGCTTTGTCTAACAGTTTTAGCTTAATCCACAGATAGTGCTCATGTGACTGCTCTAGAGAGTCTGTGACGCGCTATTTGACACCCCTGGACAAGGAAGGAGAGAGCAGAGGTCCTGCCCCTCCTGTTTCTGGCATGAAAGCAGGTGCTCAGCATCATCTGGGCATGGGACAGGTTCAGTACTCACATCGTCCAGCCTCCGATCTGTGCCCAAGGCGAGCAGGTTGTTGAACTCCCTCTCCAGCACTTGTCGAGCCTGAAATGAACAACACGTCAGCATCTATGTCAGCTGTCTATGGGAACAATTTCCAGCACCAACTCCCATCCCAGGAAAGCCTGAGAATGACAAAGAAAAAGCCCCAAGCCATCCGAGTGCTCTGCTCTGAAAGGCAGAGTCAAGTTAGTCCAGTGAGGTGGGGTTGGTCTCTTCTCTCAAGGAATAATTGACAGAAGAGGAAACAGCCTCAAGTTTCCCCAGGGGAGGTTTAGATTTGAGCTGAAGGACAATTTCTTCCCCTCCAGGGCTGTCCCAGGCTGCCCAGGACGGTGGTGGAGTCCCCGTGATCCCTAGAGGGGTTTCCAAGCCGTGGAGCTGTGGTGCTGAGGGCCAGGGGTCAGTGGTGCCCTGGCAGTGCTGGGGGAACGCTTGGACTTGATGAGCTTAAAGATCTCTTCCAACCCAAATGATTCTGCGATTTGATGACATGTGGAGTCCCACCACAGCCGCATCCCACACTGGCCACCTTCCTCCCAAACCCCCCAGGGACTCTGCTCTCACCTGCGTGTTCTGCGTGGGGATCTGCAGCACCAGAGCCAGACTGTTGTGGTCGAAGTTCTCGTCGAGGGCCAGGAGCGCCCCGTGCACCCCGCTCTCCACGAGGTTGTTTGCGTACTCCCGAAGCCCGATGGACTGGATCCAGTGAATGACCTGGTCGTTGGTCCACACCAAGACGTCTGCAAAAGAGCGAGGGCACGTCTGAGGGCCGGCTCAGCCCACGTTCTCAGGTGTCCTGAAGCCCTTTCACAGCACCCC
Organism: Todiramphus chloris collaris; assembly: GCA_025345505.1. Taxonomy (NCBI): domain Eukaryota; kingdom Metazoa; phylum Chordata; class Aves; order Coraciiformes; family Alcedinidae; genus Todiramphus; species Todiramphus chloris. Next base: position 1,311,309 of record JANVCC010000293.1, on the reverse strand, counting down.
GGGCTGATCCCAGGGCTCTCCCTCCCGAGCCAGTGGCAGTTCCTGGTGCTTGGTGCCAGGAACAGCTTCACTCCAGTCGACTGAACTAAATGTTGAAATAACAGCCAGAAAACAACGGTGGAAATTAATCCTGCGAACTCACAGCTGCTGCTCTAATTAGGGGCATTATCAATAATGAGATGTAATCTAAGCAGCACGGGGAATCTCAGGACAGCCAATGAGGAAGAGGAGAGATAAGCAAGCTGAGGGGTATCCTGAGCTTCTGAAATGGGCAGGAGAAGATGACCTGATGGTCGGACTGGAACTTTTCTCTTGACACCCCCTCCTCCCTCCTCATGCCCAACTCAGGTAAGTGGCATAAAACCATTTGGAGCAACCTGTTGGGGGGAACACTGCAGGGAGGTGCCCCCTGGAGAACAGCCCGGTGGGCACGGCTGCTCAGAAACAACCATCTTCTCTTTCCCCAGAAACCATCACTGGGCGTCTCTTGGGAGGTTCCTCATCACCCTTTCCAGGGCTGGATCGCGTACGCAGCTACTGACCTTTGATCTCGTGTTGGGTTTCTTCTCGCCTCCTCTCAAGCTCTTTGCGGTCATAGTTGAGCCTCTTCAGGCACATGATGCCGTACTGCAGGCTGGTGCTGCAAGGACACGAGATGCCACTCAGCCTTGGAGGCTCCCACGGAGGGACACGCTTCCCTGTTTGCTCTCCATGTGCCCAAGGGATGCTTCAAAGTCAGGGTTGGGTCAGGATAGACACAACTCAAAGGGAAGATCTTAGCTGGGGAATGGGCAATGTCCCTCTCTTCCATGGTAACTCCTCACTCCATCAGTTTTACCCTGTTCTACCTGCCTGAGAGCGTGTGGATCCAAACAAAGGTACTCTGTGTCTGGTGGATGGAGAGGGAGTGGAGAACCAGCCCATGGGGGACACTCCAGCCTCAGGGGTTCATCCCCAGAGCAGGGAGAACCCTGGCAGGCCCATGGATACAGCCCAAGGGTCAGGGTGGATGTTGGTGCCCCATGACAGTGCTGGATACCGGTGCTTGAGTAAGGTGGTTGAGATGGAGTAAGCCTTCTCCAAGCTGGGCTGCTGGCAGATGACTGCTCGGCCTGCTAGTGGGGTACCAGGTGGGACAAGCCTTTGTTTTTGCTCTTGGTTTGCTCTACAGCCAGAAGAAGGCTTGGTCCTCTGCCATTTTTAATGCAAGGAACATGATGAAGGAGAACCCCTGTCCATATGAGCTGCCCCAGACCAGGTGATTGAGTTCAGCCTAGAAGAGCCAACCTCCAGGACCAGGACTGGGAAGAATCCCTCAGACTGCCCCATCCTCAGCTCCATGTGCAGATCCTGCAACCCAGGGACCTCCTGAAGGAGAGAACTCACCGGTGAAAGCTGTCCACCATCTTCAAGTGCACTCTGAGATCTTTCTTAGTGAGGTGGTCCAGCATCCGTGCATCAACAAGACACTCCATGAAGTAGCTGCGGTACTGCGGGAGACCCAAGCTGGGCAGCCACTCATTGCCAATCCACTCATGGTTCATGTCCCCGTAGGCCAGTGTCTGTGGAGAAGCAAACAGAGAAGCTAGGGAGAAACCAGGGCTTGGTGGAGCTGCAAACTCCCGGGACACCAGTGGCAGCTCAGTGCTGCAGTCAGCGTGTCCCTGTCCTGAGGACCAAACCTAGGCCAGAGGAGTTGAACCCTTGTTTGTACTGAAGGATCTGGAGGGAAGAGTCCTGTTGGCCATGGTCTGTGACCTACTGATGTCCCCCAAGGAGACAAGGCAGTAGCCAAAAGACTAAGGGATAGGTGGACTTCATCATCAGCTCCTTCTGGAGAAAGCACATCCATGGAAGCTGAAACAACTTAGAGATCGGTGTCAGTGCATTCTCAACTGATTTTTAAGAAGCTTAGAAATCACCAAAAGATTTACTGGAGGTCTTGCAAATGAAAAAAAAGGTCATTTTGGGGCAGAAAACCACCCATTCATGTTCACTGCAGCTCATTCTGGGTCCGACAGTGAAAAAAAAAGAAGAAAAATAAAACATCTGAGAGTGCTAAAACCAGACGAGATGGATCCAAGCAGGACTCCTTCCTCCCACCTATTCAGTTCATGAAAATGGTCTATATCCTCAACTGGGGCCTAAAAAACCAGGTGAGAACCAAATGTCTGTGCAGTTTGAAACCTGCCTGCTGTGCAGGGCGGCTGGTCACTCTCGGGTGGGGATTTCTAACACAGGATCTCTATCTCACAGAAGAGGTCCCAGAAAAAAGTCACTCTGCGTGAAGGACAGTGCTAGATGGGGGTTCCCAGGAGGACCACCCTGTACTTGAACGATGGCTCAGAGGAGCAACCACAAGGGTGCAGGTTCAGACTGCAAGAAGGACCTGACAAACAGTGATGACTCCAGCTCATCCCCCGGGCTCCCCACGATGTCCAGCTCTCCCTCCCATAACCACCCCAGGTACCGCCCACGGAAAAGGGTGACACGTGGACCTCACCTGTGCCCAGCTGCCTTCTTCTGTGTCCTAAGCATGACACATGCAGCATGTCAATAGAAAGGACAGGTAAAGTCAGTACCCGGCGGCCCTGCACCATGGAAGCGCGTGGTGAGCGCAGGGCCCCTCGGCTCAGCGTCACCCAGAGGGGATGGGGGTTGGTCTGTAGGACTTGGGGAGCTCAGCCTCATCCACAGGGTGCTGGGGACAACCCAACCCTGCTGGGTCTGGGGTTTACTCCCCCAAGAATAAGGTCACATGGACACTGGGGCTCATAATGTGGGTAATTCTTGGGCCCCCCCAAAGACAGATGGTTGCAGGGAGAAATTGGTGCTTCAGCTCGTGGGTCGTGACCCCCTGAGGGGCTGCCCAACTCAATTTGCTGATTCTGAAGCTGTTTCCTCCCTTGCCAACCTGTGCTGGTTTTGGTCAACTTCACAAAACCTGCCAAGGGCAAGTGTCATGTCCTGGCTGAACCTCTGAGCTCTCCCTCCTTCAAAGGCAACTGCCACTTCCAGGTCTGTGCCACTCAACCAGCAGACAAGAGCTTCACTAGAAGGCCTAATTCACACAACAAATCCAAAATACTGCTCCTGCTTCGAGACATGGACGTGGGGTCATGAAGTGCAGAGTGAGGAGCACAGCTACACCTCTCCAAAGGAGGCAGAGCTTCCAGGAACACGGCCCCATCCCTCTGAGAGACCCCAGGCTATCAGCCAGTGGTAGGGACAGGCACTGGGGACAATACTTGGCTCTGCTAAGGACAGTGGGAGTTAGACAGTGACTTCTCTGGGTGAAGAAGGACCACTGTGGGACTCAATCATTGCATGTATCTTGAGATTGCTCTTGGTTTATGTCTTTCTTTTCTCTCCTCTAACTCACAACCCTCACAACCAATGGGCAAGCTGCTCTAGAAACCCAACAAAACCCACCAGGGCTTGACAAAGAAAAAGGCATCTGATGGTTTTTAAGCCAGCTTTAGAAATGGTTGGGATATTAAAGGTTGCAAGATGGTTTCCAAACAGGTGCACGGTGCTGGCCAAGAGCTGACACACGAGACACTGCAAAGATCCCCATCCCTCCCGGGGTTTCGCACGGTGACGCACGCCCGGAGCGCAGCACGGTAACCAACACGCTGAGCACCAGCAGCCTCACCGTCTTGGTGGAAGTTGCCATGTTCTCCATCTCCTCGTGGGTGACCCAGACGTTTCCAGAGGACTGCAGGGAAAAGAGCAGAGGGGTCAAGGTAAACCACCACAGAGCCACGGCCTCAGTTACAGCCACACTGGAAATGAGCCTGGCTCAGGCTGCTGGAGGATCAGGCCACCCTTGATCTTGGAGCTCTACTTGCAACATCCTTGATGCTTGGGCTGGGGGCACCTCACCACCCATGGGGTCTGCGTGGCCATGGAGAGTGCAGTGAGGACCACTGGCTGCCTTTACCCTTCGGAGCCTGCAGGCTTGTCTCTGACAGCTGTGACTCCAGCCATGGCCATCAAGGGGGACACAGCACGCTTGGGACCTTCCTTTCTGCTGGCTGCATTTTTACAGATGTGTCTTGGCATTACCGGGGCACCAAGAAACCCTCAAGGGGTTTGGGGACCAGCACAAGACACAATCCCTCCATGTCCTACCCAGGGCAAGACTGGGATCTGCAGCTGCTCTGAGCTGACCTGGGAATTTCAAGCAAGGCCACGCTTGCCTGTAACACTGGCACTCCCTGGTGACTGATGGAACGCTGTGGTCCCAAGGAGCCAGAGAAAAGTGGGAAACAAGAGTGTTGTCCTGCCCCACGGAGGCTTTGTCTGGAGGAAGAGGGGGTCTGCAGCACAGAAAACTTACGGTCCGTGAGGTGGGTGGTGCCGAGGGGCTCGTGAGCGAGACCATCTCCTGGATGGCCAGGCGCAGCTTCAGGCGATGCAGCGCGTTGCTGATGCCGATCTCCCTCTGGATCTCGGTGTCAGACAGGGCTGACATGATGGCCCCGCTCTTCACGTTGGCTCGGCATGCGGCAACGTACCAGGCTGGCATCCCCACCCAGAGCTGCCAAAACAGGGCAAAGCCAGTGACTGCCCGGTTAACCTACCCCAACATCCTCTGGTAGGACCAAGACCACCCTGTTTGAGGCTCAGTATCAAGGCTGGATGCCCATGTGGGGCTCCTCTGTCATTTGCACCTTGCACAGATGGCGTGCGGGCAGCCCAGCAGCTCTGCGTTTGATGGGCACAGCAGAAGGGAAGAGCAACCCCTGAGCCTTGAAAGGCTCAATGCTCAACTCCAACCACAACTCTACAGAGTGTGTGAGGAGTCTGGGGATCTGCTCTGCTCCCCCAGGTTCTGCAACCACTGACCACGTGCATGGACCAAGCCTGGCGGGACCGTGGGGTGCTGCCAGGGGAGCACAGTATGGATCAACAGCGACTGATAAGCCGTTGGCACGTGAGGATGACGCAGGGGCACCCGCTGCCTCACCTCCAGCCAGGAGACAACGGTGGGACCGTCCCAGTGAGCAAAGGGCAATCCTTTCCTCCGAGCCTCTTCCAGGAGTTCGTGCCTGGAGGGAACAAAAGCAGAATCAGAAAACCCTAGAAACAGTGTTAGGGGTTGGAAGGGAGCTCTGGAGATCATCGAGTCCAACCCCCCTGCCAGAGCAGGGTCACCCAGGGCAGCCCACACAGGAACAGATCCAGGTGGGTCTGGAAAGTCTCCAGAGAAGGAGACTCCACAACCACTCTGGGCAGCCTGGGACAGGATCCATCATCCTCACAGTAAAGAAGTTTCTCCTCATGTTGAGGTGGAGTTTCCTTTGTTCCTGGAACTTTCTCTGTTCCTCTGTTCTAGCTATTCTAACTATTATTCCTTATCATATGTCTTATCACAGGGCACCATGGAAAAGAGCCTGGCCCCTTCCACTTGACACCCACCCCTCAGATATTTATAGACATTAATAAGATCCCCTCTCAGCCTTCTCTTCTGCAGACTAAAGAGCCCCAGTTCTCTCAGCCTTTCTTCACAGGAGAGATGTTCAAGTCCCTTAATCATCCTCGTAGCCTCCCTTGGACTCTCTCCAGTAGATCCCTGTCTCTCTTGACTTGGAGAGCCCAAAACTGGACACACAATACCAGGTGTGGTCTCACCAGGGCAGAGTAGAGGGGGAGGAGAACCTCCCTCAACTTGCTGGACATTGATTTCTTAATGCACCCCAGGAGGCCATTGTCCCTCTTGGCCACAAGGGCCCATTGCTGTCCCATGCATAAATGGGGGCTCTGGAAAGTGAATAGAGACCAGGGGCAGTAAGAACCAGCTGGTAGTAGAGTAATTAAGGAGCTAAGAGGGCTCAAGAGAGGGTGAAGGTAAGAAGTCTTTCCAGCAACACCCAGGCCCCTGCCACAGCTTCTCAGCCAGCGGGCAGGACATTTTCTTGCTGGGGCTGGGCAGGATGTTCACTCACTTCTTCCGCAGCCGACGATCCTTCTCGGCTTGAGCACCCAGCTTGCCAAGTCCCAGAGGGTCCTGTATGCCCACCTCCACGTCGGTCAGCAGCACTGTTGGGCAAGCGAGACATCCTGAGGTCAGCATACGTCCCAGGGGTTCAGTGTGAGCACTGCCACGGTCTCCGTGCCAGCATGTTGGGGATGCACAACTGCAGCACAGGAGGTGACAGTCTCCGTGTCCAACCCCACGCCCAGAACCCCCCTGCACCCCTGGGAAGCCCAAGGGGATCCCCACCTGCCACCTCTCCTGTTTCATGATGCTCAACATGGAAGCAGGAAAGAATTTAGGAGTGGAAAAGCAGCTCCTACCAAAGGGCTGTGCAAAATCACAAAGGTCCCATGGGGAGGGAAGCAGATTTGGGGCCATTAAAGATAAGACACAGTGATGGGGGTGGGGGGAGGGGGTGTCACTATCCTCCCTGCAGCTCTTGAAGAGCATTATGAGGGACACTCCGCTCAGGCCAGAAATGGCCACGGGGCAGAAAGCACCAGGACCCAACTGCCCTGAAGCTGCAGGGAGCCTGGAGCCAGCGGCCCAAACATCCCCAAACCAGCAGGGAGGTCCCCGCTCCTGTCACCCCAACAGCACCCCGAAGGCAGGCAGCGCCGGGAGGCGTGCGCAGAGCCTGGCCCGAGGGGATGCCCGCCCGGCACGCACAGGAATAGGGCTGCTCACGGACCCTGCCCCGTGGCCCCTTCTCTGCTCAGCTGAATCAAGCGACCCTTCTCTTTTTTCCCGAACAAGCGCCCGATGGAGGATTTGATGCCCTTCCTCTTGGAGCCCTTGTGCAAGGAGTCCTGGCTGCTGCTGCTGGGGTTGCTGGCCTGCTCCTCCAGCGAGCTGGGGATGGAGGAGGGAGAGGAACAGCAAAGCCTTTAGGTTATTCCTGAGCAGCGCGCAAGCCATGGCAAGCCCCCAGCCCGTCCCGCGATCCCATGCTTGCCCCGTGTCAGTCCTCGAACCATCAGAGCAGGCACCGGTGGGAGATCCATAGGGTGCTCCACGTACCTCTTCCCATCCTCCTGGCTTAGCGCGGGGTGGCCCAGCTTCTCCAGCCGCAACGTCCTGGGTGAGGATGGTGGGGATGTCTCACATTTGATGGTGGTTTTATCTTCTCGGCTTTCATCCCGAGCTGCGGGCGACTGAACAAGCAGAGAAGCCGTGAGGCTGGGCGGCCAAAGCCCAGCTCCATCCGTGCCCTGCTGCCTGCCTCTCTCTTGCTCCATGGAGACATGGCCAAAAGAGCCACCAGGGCCCTGAGGCTTTGCCACGCTCCAGGATTGGCCCGAACTAGAGCTCTGGCAATGGCTCGAGATGCCCAAGCGCATGGGGAGGATGTGGCCGCATGGCCAAGATCCTGGGAACAGCGAGGAGAGAGGATGCAGCCCCATGGTCCAGGTCATGGTGTGGGGACAGAAGCTGCTGGCCCTCAGCAGAGGGCTCGGAGAAGCACAGATGGGAATGTCCCAAAGACACCCTGTCACCAGAGGGGACACATAATAGTTAAGGACCCAGGGGCTTTCTGAACCTCCCCGTGTCCTGCCAGACCCCCCAGGCTGCCGAGTGGCACATCTCCAAGCACCTTACGGGATCCCCATGATCCCTGGGGTCCCAAGCTCCATCCCGCGCCTGCTGCACCCTGACCTGGTGTGGACAAAGCCAGGAGCAGGCTGGAAAAGGGGCTTGGACAAAAACCAACGGGATGGGAGCCACTCACTAGCAGTTTCCTCCGGTGCTTCCTCAAGTCGCTGGGCTGATTGCAAAGGGGAAAGCGAGAGAGACACAGAAAGGGGGGCAGTTAATGGAGAACCCCCCCGCAGAGCAGTCCCGGGGTCAGGCGTGCCAGGCTGGGAGACAGCAAACGTGGGCACCCCCCGGTCCACGTCACCCTCCCGCACACCCGGGCGGATGCTGGGGCACCGCTCCCACCCCAGGCAGCCACGAGCACACCCCAGCCATCCCCCACCCGGCCACCCCACGTGCCACCCTCCTCACCAACGTCATGATCCCCATGCGGTCCAGGTCCTGAGCGGCACTGCGGGAGGAGAGCTTGGGGGTGGAGCGGCCGCTGAGCGGTGGGGACGAGCTGGCCAGGGACAGGGCCGTCAGCGAGGTGGGGATGGAAGCCCTTTTGCAGAGCTGGGTGAGGTTGAGGCCCTCCATGCTGCTGCTCGTGACGCGGGTCTCCAGCTCCTCCGCGCGGAGCTCGGTGGATTCCTTCTCCTCTTGGATCATCCTGCGAGAAGAGCAGGGCTCAGGACTCCTGGCTCCCCACCTTTCTGGGGAGTCATCTCGCACCTCCTGGCCATAGGATCTTGCCACCTGGAGGAAATGCACCTTGGGTGCTGTGACTCAAACCCCGATCTCCAGGAACGGCAGGAGGATCCACCAGGCTCCACATGAAGCAGAGCCAAGACACCATGATTGCCTTTAATATTCATGGGGGACACTTAAAACACATGATCCTGTCTGAGAGCCAGCACTGGTGCAGCTGAGGGACAGGGAGCTATGTGGCTGGATGTCCTGGAGCCACTTCCCTGGATGAAGCTGGACCAAGACCTCAATTTTAGGGCACTGGAGCCTCCTCCCACCACCCGGCCATTTCTTGCCCACTCCCCCAAGCCATTTCAGAGCAAAGCAGTGGTGGGTTTTGGACATGGTCGCTACCTGATCTCCTCATTGATGGCATCCAGCTGCTCCTGGAGCATCATGGCCAACGTCTGGGCATCTGAGTGCCCACCAGGGGAGAGCACATCCATGGAGCTGAAGAGCGTCTCACGGTCATCCTCATCCACATCAGAGATCTCGGGATCACTGTCGAAGCCGTGAGGCCCTGTGGCCAGGACACTGCCTGCTTGAGCCTGCTCCCAGTCCTGGGGGAACAAGGTCCACTGGTCTTACACAGCACTCCCACATCTCCAAAGGCCAAACTGGAGACCTTGATGCAACAGTCACACCTCAGCGCAATCCCAGTGGGCAACCCTTCCTACCACGGCTCCCCCGTCCGCACACCAGGTAGAGGAAACTGCCCCATGTCCCCAGCTCAAGGACACACGAGACCAGTATGCAAGGCAGGAGAAGACCCCAAACCCAGCTCTGCCCCCAGGATGGCATGAAGATGGATTACCTTGGCTTGCTCCTCTCGTCGGGCAGCGAATCGGCCCTTCGGTGCCCGAGTGAGGCCAGGGGTTGCCCCAAAGGGCTCGGCTGGGGCGTGGACCACGGCGCTCAGTGGGAAGCGCAGGTCAGTGGCGCTGCCCATATGGGACCTGGGGAGAAAGAGCCCTGTCATGGATGTTGCCCCGTGCAAGGATGCCCTCATCTCCAGGATGCTCCCCTTGCAGCCCAGGCTTGCTCAGGACAGAGGAAGAGGAGGAGGAGGCCACTCCAGTTCTGCCAAACCAGCCTGCGCAGGGTCACTGTGAAGCTGTGGGCTGAAGAGTCCCCTCCTGTCCTTCCCTCTTGAGAACAGCTTAGACCTCCCAACATGTACTGCATGTCTTGTGCCTGTCTTCTCCATCCCCGTGGTACAGAACAAGGGCCAGCCAGGGAGCTCTTCTCATTCTCTTCACGTTTTCTACAAGTTTCTCATGAAAAAATCAACACCCTGATGAATAAAATCCCATTTGAAACAGATCTTCCACGTGTGAGGACATGAGCATCATTTGGTATCTCCCAGCAGAAACCAGCTGGGACTTTCTTCACCCTCCTCCTCCACGCTTGGTCTGGTACTTGAGAGCAGGTCCCCAAGCGAGGCAGAGCAACGCAGTGGCTGCTGTTGGACAAGAAGCCCCTTTTTGTCACTTGTGTCCCTCGTTGCGTATCTCCCCCTTGCCTGGTGGATCCTCCTCATCCCGAAGACCCGACCACGCAGCTCCACAAAGCACCTTCCCAGAGCACGGAGAGTTACTCCCTACGTGCACTGCCATAGGAGGCACGAGGGCTTTTTGATTGCAGATGACAACAGCAGTTGTCCAAGGCAGATTGGTGTTTTCCCACTGTGGTGGGTCTGGTTTCCAGTAGAGATACAGATCCGGGCTCCCCACCCCAGCATCCCACCAAAACCAGAAGAAACCACTGACATGAGCAGCTTGGCTGGGGGGCAGCTTGGTGTTTGCAGACCAAGGCACAGCCCAAGTTTCAAGGGGATTTAAGCTGTAGAGCCGCTGACAAAACTGCTCTGGAGCTAAAACCAGATAAAGGCGCCTTAAACGAAAGGTGACACTTCAGCAGAGGGATTATCCTGCCCTCTGTAACTCAAGCTTTCAGCTGATTTTTTTTCCCTCCAACAAACAAAACAAAATAAAGGAATAAATAACTAAATAACCTGTTCATCCTGTTCTTCCAGGCCCATACAAAGAGGTCCCACACATGCTCCAGACAATCTGCTGCCACTCAGCTATCTTTCATCCTCCCAAGCTCTTCCTCACTCTTCCCCGTTTCCTTCTCCATGACATTTCCTTCTTCCATGTCCCTTCTCCATAACACATCTGGGGCTTCCTCCTCTCTGCCACAGCCGCTGGCAGATTTGAAGCTGGCTGGCACTGGCTCCTCTCCATCTTTCCCAAGCTTCCTGAGAGGTGAATTGTCCCCACTGCTGGTTGCTCTCCTTGATCCCTCGCTGCCTCTAACCCATGTTGAAAGTGCTCAGGAGAAGCTGTGGTGTCCCAGAGGTGGTCAGAGCAAGGTAGTGGGGTGCACGTTGTTCTGGCACCCTTCTTTTCTAACCCCCTGGTTTCTTGCAGTGGTGCTGGGTACCCCAGTCAGTGCCAGAGGCTGAGACCTGATGGACTCACCTCTCCTCCTGATGCTCTGGGCTGGGACCTCCCCATCTCCCAGCTGACTTTAAATGCAAGGCAGTGGGAGGACCATTGGAGAGAGGAGGGGGAAAAATGGGTGTCCTGGTTTGAGTGAGTGATTTTACTTTTCAGCCCAGCTCTCCCCCCTGCCCTGGCTGCAGGCAGCAGCAGTTGGCACAGGCAGGGGCTGCTCCCAGCAGCCAGAACCCCCCATGGGCAGAGTCAGTACCCAGGGGGTGCAGAAATGGAAGGGCCAGGACAGGGGACCCCAAACTGCCCAGCCAGGGGGCCCAGCCCATGGACGGCATGGTCAGGATAAAGCTGAGGGGGCAGAAGGGTCAAGCTCTCAGCTCGGGTCTTCTGTTTTCATCCTCACTTCTTCACTGGACAGCATCAGAGGAGGGCTCTGTCCATCCTGCCTTCGACCCTGATCCGTGTGTCCTGAATCCAGCCCCAGAATCCAGTCCCTGAACACAGCTCCCATCTGCTGTTGGGTCCAGACTGGGACTCTCCCAGTGCCTGCTCCACAGCACCAGTGCTGACAGTGATGTAACTGCCATCAGGGAGGTTGGATTCGATAGTGGGTTTATATATATTTGTATCTATTCCATTTATTATAATAATTATTATTATTATTTTAATCTTCATTCAAGCTGTTCCAGTTCCCTTTTGTAATCGCTGAGTCTCCCTCATTCCCTTTCCCTTCCTCTCTGGGGATTGAGGGGGGTTAACAGAGAGCAGCAATTACAGCTCTACGGGGCCACCCTGACCCTAAGCTGTGACAATGGGTGGGGTCACTCTCCTGTACCTGCAACCCCTCAAAAGAGGTTCCCCCTTCTCCACTGGACCATCCCCCGCACACTGCGAGGGGAAATGGGGTTTAGTTCATGGAAAATTAAGACCTAAATCCTTTATGCAGAGAAAGAAACAATGCTCAGTGGGTTTTCACCCTTAGAAGAGCAAATTTTGGGCCATTTAGTTGGGCTGGGCTGTTCTTAACGGCCTGTGTCTCCTCCCAGGACAGCTCCACACTGGGGACCACACAGCCAGAGTCAACCCTACTGTGATGAACGATCCCAGTTCCACCCTGAGGCTTGGACGCGCCTGATGCCAACAGCCGAGCACCCCCGAAGCCGCGGGCACGGGATGCGAGCGGGGCGAGCAGGGGCTGGCAGGGTTCTGGCAGGGGGCTCTCACCTCGTGTGCACGCTCTCCACGAACGTCCCGCTCCTGGTCTTGAGCTGATCGACCTCCAGCCTCAGTTTGTCGATCTCATCGGACAACCGTCGCTGCGCAGGGAGAGACGTGAGATGGGCACGGGTTGGTTTTGCTTGGGGTGATCCACAGCTTGGGGTGATCCACAGCTTGGGGTGATCCA
>JANVCC010000293.1:1276059-1299127 GCA_025345505.1 Todiramphus chloris collaris | reverse complement strand
TTGGGGTGATCCACAGCTTGGGGTGATCCACAGCTTGGGGTGATCCACACCCTCAGCTACTCCCGGGTTTATATTCCCTTTATATTCCCTTTAATTTGCCTTTTATATTCCCCATCCCAGCCTCAAAACACCTTTGACACGTTGGGAAAGAAACAGCTCATGCAGGCGGCAGCGAATGGCAGTGCTGGTGCGATGCTGAGACAGGGAGGAGTGACAGACAGACAGACAGACAGACACACACACACACACACGTGCTCAAAGAGATGCTGGTTTGAGAGACGAAGGAAAAACTGGTCCCACTGAGATGCTCTGGTTTTGCTCCAGACCACACACCCCCCTTTGCCCTGGCAAAGAGCTGGCAGCAAGGGTCCCGCCAGACAAATGTGATGCTGAAGCCCTTGTCCCTCCTGCTGCCAGCCCCATCCTCATCGGGAACCTCCACTAAGTGGCCACGTTGTCCTGTGGGAGATCTGAGAGGGGAAGGCTGAGCGTGGGCAGGGAGGCAGGAGAGACAGGACCCTTCAGGCACAGCAGGAACCTGTCCAGCAAGCAAAGAGGCTGAGCCAGGGTGGGTAACGTGCAGGAGGCACCATGCAGGTCTCCGAGCTCTGCCCAGATGAGCAGCCAAGGACGGGGAGCATGAGCAGCACCTGCACATCTGGATGAGCAAGGCCCTGGGCAAGGGGGAAAGCATTCCCCCGATCCCCCAGCCATGCAGGAGACATGGGGCACATCCCCAGAATGCTTCAAAAAGCTGCAAGCCTTAAGCTTCCCAGCACGGGCCAAAGTGGACTCATGTTGCAGACCCTCCTTAGATGCTATATCTGAGAGCAGGGGAGGTGTGAAGACCAATGGGGTCTTCTGCAAGCTGGGCATGGAGCAGATCTTCCCCCCAGTTTGAGTGAGGGGGTCAAGAAAGGCTCTGGGGGGTGAGTGGATGTGGCTTCCTGAGCAGCACTGTCCCCCACACCAGCGTGCACCAAAGAGCACTGAGGTAAAACCTCCTTGAGACACGTGGGTGAAGCCACCCCGGCCTCGCTGGTGTCCTCGGGGGGTAACTGGGGATGGAGGAGCGTGATGGAAATACGGAGACGGGACTGAACGTGCCCGGTGGGGAACCAAGCTGGGTGGCAGCTTCCATCCAGCCACTGTGTGCATTAGTTCATGGCTTCGTGCTGCTGGGTGCTTTGGGATTCTGGCTCCTCCGAAACGGGGGCGTTTCAGGAGGTGGCAATGCCACTGGCCAGGGTGAGGAGCGAGGACGCGCAGTCCCTAGGGCAGGCTCCCTGCAGAGGCATTTACCTTGTCGTGCTGGTGTTCCTCTATCTGCTTTTGGGTGTTTTCCAGCTCTTGTAACAATGTGTTCTTTGGAAAACAATACAAAAGAAAGGGGAACAAAAACAGGAAAGAAAAAGAGAGACCGTTTAGAGAACGGCCACGTGGCCTCCCGGGGATGGCTGCTGTGGAATTGCCGTGTGGATGGAGTGCTGGAAGCCTGGCAGGAGGGATGGCCATGGCTCCCTGAGCTGTTCCTCACCTGGTCTTCTCTGCAAACCTCCTGCTCCTCGAGCAGGGCGATCACAGCCCAACTCCTGTCCCACACTGTGCTGGGACATGGCCATGGGGGGCAAGTGGTGATTAGAGATTTGATGGGCAGGGCTTGAAAATTAGGAAGTGTGTCTGAGAGGAGATCAACTCCTCGAGCACCTGTATCAAGGGCAAAAATGTCATTGAATCATAGAATCATGGAATGGTTTGTATTGGAAGGACCATTAAAGGTCATTGAGTTCAAACCCCCTGCAGGGAGCAGGAACATCTGCACCTAGAGCAGGGTGCTCAGAGCCCCGGGCAACCTCCCCTGCAATGGTGCCAGGGATGGGGCAGCCACCACCTCTCGGGGCAGCCTGGCACAGGCTCTCCCCACCCTCAGCACCAACAATTCCTTCCTTCTCTCCACTCTCAATCTCCCTCTTGCAGTTTCAACCCAGCAGCCCTTGGCCTGTCCCAACAGGCCCTGCTCAAAGCTCTGTCCCCATCTTTCTGCCAGGCCCCTTGCAGCCCTGCAAGGCCCCCAGAAGGTCTCCCCTTGGGGAGCCTTCTCCTCTGCAGGCTGAACCCCCCCAGCTCTCCCAGCCTGGCTCCCAGCAGAGGGGTTCCAGCCTTTGGATTTTTGTGACCTCTTCTGGACCTGCTCCAACAGATCCATGTCCTTCTCTGTGCTTATACATCCAAGCTAGGGAATAGGCAGGGGGAGAAGAAGATGCATCTGCAACTGCCTGACCTAGTGCTCTTTCTCCAGAGGTGCTGGAAGCCAAACAACATCATTTTTGCCTGCAGAAGACCTGAAGAAACTATCTGGGTGAGCCAGTGCCAGCAGTGTTTTGGGAAGCAGATGATGCCCCTTCACAAGGTGTCACCACTCTGGTCCCTCTTGCTTGCTGGGGTGGGAATTTGGACTCAGCCCCATGTGTCGTGTCCTGCTTTTTATCCAGAGCCACTCAGATATCTGCTGAACAAGTGGACACGCTGGCACAACCAGGTCTGGTTGGGGACAGGAGGTGCAGAGCAGCAGGGAGATAGACTCAGTCCTGGAGGCATCAGCGGGGTGATGCAACCCCTCTGTGCTCCGCCTTGCTACAGGGAGCCTGGGCCCTGCAGGAACCCAAAGAGAGGTGAGTTACCAAGGGCTGACCTCCCACTGGTGTCAGGAGGTTCATCCTGACTCTGATCCCCCTGCTCTCCCAGTTAATTGCATTCACGCTGGGGCAGCGGCAACTCCAGCTGGCTCCTGGAAGGAAAGCCCAGCTACCCAGCAGGAGCAGGCTGGGAGCTGAGAGGCTGCTCACAGACTCTGCCCTGGCTTGGAGAAGACAAATCAGCCCGGGCTTGGGGGATGGGAAGGTTTTGAGGCAGGATGTGGAGGCGATGGGCAGGTGGGAGGGGAGGAACAGTATATGAAGGACATTGAGGTGCTGGAGCAGGTCCAGAGAAGGCTGGTGAGAGGTCTGGAAGACAGGTCTTACAAAGAGCAGCTGAGGGAACTGGGGTTTAGTCTGGAGAAGAGGAGACTGAGAGGAGACCTTATTGCTCTCTACAACTAAAAGGAGGTTGGAGTGAGGCTGGTGTTGGTCTCCCATATTACTAATGATAGGACAAGAGGAAATGGCCTCAAGTTGCATCAGGGGAGGTTTAGATTGGATATAAGAAAGAAATCCTTTGCCGAGAGAGTGGTTGGGCACTGGAACAGGCTGCCCAGGGAGGGGGTGGAGTCACCAGCCCTGGAGGTTTAAAGCCGAGTAGATGTAGCACTTCAGGTCTAGTGATGAGGGAGATGCTGGGATGAAGGTTGGACTCGATGATCCTAGAGGTCCTTTCCAACCATAACAATGCTATGATTCTATGATTCCATGAACGCTGCATTTTCTCCTGCAAAATGCAGGCGGGTTTTGCTCTGACAGCCGGGCACGGGCTGAGACCGAGGCTGCGCCAGGAGAGACACAGCGGGATGAGGGAATGGAGCAGGAGAAGTCCTGCTGCTGCGGGGGGTGAAAGGCGGTGGGGAGCGGGTCTGGCCAGGAGAAACCCAGCCAGAGGCAAGGGTGCGATGCAGAGCAGCGCCTGGCCGGTGACCTGCATGGAGCCATTTCTCCAGCCCTGCACAGGTCCTTCCAACCCTCTGCGCTGTGGCTGGCACAGGCTCCATGCCAGAGAAGTACCAGACCCCTTAACCCACCCCCAATACCCCCTGAGGACCCCCTGCCCCCACCCTGGCTGCTACCTTCTCCTCCAAGGCCGCCATCCTTTCCTTGAGATGCAGCTGCAGCCGCTCGTTGGACTCGCTCAGCAGACGGTCCACGGTGTCCGAGAGCCGCTTGTTGTGCTCCTCGTTCATCTTCTCCCGCTGCCGGGCCTGCAATGGCACCCGGAGACCGGCCACGTCAGCTCCAGAGCCTCTGCTCCTCCTGCCACGGCTGTGTCCTCCTGCCAGCCTGTGCTTGCTGGTGCTGTCAGGGCTGATCCACCAACCCCACTTTGTGGGGACAAATTCACCCCTTCCAGCACCCACTGGACCCTCTGCTGGGGCTCTGCTGGGCTCTGGCCATTTTCCAGCCAGGGATGAACAGGAGAGAGAAGATCCAAAGAGATCCCAGCCTGTCTGACCCTCAAGCAAGCTTCTCTTGAGGATCTGCCAGGGACAGCCACACTCTCCAGGCCCCAATGGGTGCCCATCCTCTGGCTTCACAAAGGTCTCTCCAAATCCCTGCCCTGAGCCAAAGCAACCGCAGGCATTCCCAGGGGCTCACGCTGCAATGCCACCTGGGCAACCTGAG
The DNA here is from genome assembly GCA_025345505.1 of Todiramphus chloris collaris. NCBI lineage: Eukaryota > Metazoa > Chordata > Aves > Coraciiformes > Alcedinidae > Todiramphus > Todiramphus chloris. The sequence goes on along the minus strand of JANVCC010000293.1, from coordinate 1,294,796 downwards.
AAATGGGCATCACAACCTCCTGCGTGGACAGCCCAGCCACTGGCTACGGAGCAGAGCAGGGATTGTGTGTCCCAGAACACACTGGGCACACCCCTGTCTTTCTGAAGGGCAGCCCTTTTCGCTCCCAGTGCCCATCGGTCTCTCCCTGCTGATGACCCAGGCTGGGGGGAAGAGCAGCTGGAGCTGCCCCCTCCACTCTGCATTTGGGGTCTCAGCTTGGCCCAGGAGGTGATGCTGGGAGAGGAGTGGCTGTGGCACACTAACAGCAAGGCTTGGATGCTCGGGAGAGGGGGCCATCACAGCAGAGAGTGTCACGAGCTCCTGGGTGACTCTAAATGAGGAGATCCTGCATGGGAAAGGATTAACCAGGCTCCTCTCCCCATCCTGCTTCAGAGACCCCAGCAAGACAGCCCTTTGTGGTGTGCCGAGGTACCCAACCACGACGGCAAGGGGGAGCCAAGGCCGGATCAGGACCCGCAAGGACCAGGCTGAGCAGTGCTTACCCTGGCCAGCTCCTGGTTCTTCTCCTCTAGCTGGCTCTCCAGCTGCCGGAGGTGCTCCTCGATGCTCCCGTGCCTCTCTTCTGCCTGGGAAAAGCAGAGCAGCCCTCTTGGATGATGCTCCCCAAAACCATGGGGACCATCCTGCACCCCTTCCCTCCATCCCTGCACCTGCATCCTTCCCCCTGAACCATCCCTGCCATGGTTGGACGTGTGTTGTGAGCCCAGTCCATGGTGATGGGAACTGGAGGGGCTCCGTAAGTGACTTGCCATCCATTCCAGTGCCTGGGAAGGGCAGGGCTGGCCCTATCTACACCTCCCTCCAGGCCTGCACCCTCCCAGATGCAGCCTGGGTCCTTCTTCCTCCTCATCCCAGAGTGGTCCCAGCACAAGCTGAAGGCCACTCAGATTGACAAGGCCATCTCTGCCTTGAAGAAAGGAGCCGAGGGAAGGGAGCAAAGCCCACAGATGCAGGACACATCACAGAATGGTTGGAAAAGACCTTTAAGATCATCAAGTCCAACCATTATCTAGCCCACCAGGGCCACTAGTCCATCATATCCTTGAGCACCACATCTAGACAGCTTTTAAAGACATCCAGGGATGGCGACTCAACCACTGCCCTGGGCAGCCTGTTCCAGCCATTGATAATCCTTTTCAGTATAGAATTTTTTCCTCATGTCCAACCTACACCTCCCCTGGCACAGCTTGATGCCATTTCCTCTTTTCCTATCAGTTGTGACTTGTGAGAAGGGACCAAAACCCACCTCTCTACAGCCTCCTGTCAGGGAGCTGTCAAGAGGGAGAAGGTCTCCCTCGAGCCTTCGTCAGAGTAAACAACCACAGCTCCCTCAGCTGCTCCTCGTAAGATTTATTATTCTCCAGACCCTTTCCCAGCTTTGTTGCCCTTCTCTGAACCTTCTCCAGCACCTCAATGTCCTTCTTATCCTGCGGTGCCCAAAACTGGACACAGTGCTCAAGGTGCAGCCTCACCAGGGCCCAGTAGAGTGGACCAATCACTTCTCTATTCCTGCTGGCCACACTATTGCTGATAGAGGCCAGGATGCCATTGTCCTTCTTGGCCACCTGGGCTCTCATGTTGAGAGCTTTCAAACCGGTGCGTTGTCCCTGCAGCCACCGAGGAGGCAGGGGACAGCAAAGCTGAGAGGCTGGGGATGAAAGCAGGGTGCCTTGGGCTTGCCAGGGGCTCCATCGCTGCTGGGAGGTGGGCAGACCTGCCTCTTCCTCCAGCTCTGGGCCCCGATCACCCCGCACACTTGCCTTGGTGAGCGCAGCGATGCGCTGGGCCAGCTCTGCTTCCACCTCGGGCAGCGTCTCCGCCTTCCTCATCGTCTGCTGCAGCTTCTGCTCCGCCAGCTCCAGCAGCTCCTGAAGGTGCCGAGCTTTCTCCTCACACTGCAGGACAAGGTGGGGTGGGTGCCCAGCACCAAGGGTTACACGCTTGTCCCATCTCCAGCACCCACTTCTCCCTCCCAGGACCTCAGGGTGGTGGGCAGTTGTTGGGTCCAAGCTTTGGTACCTGGCGGTGCAGGGACTCCTTGTTGGCCAACTCGCTTTCCAGCTTGTCGTTGAGGTCGTGGATGGAGGTGGCTTCTCTCTGGGCTGCCAGGTAGCGTTTCTCCAGCGTGGTGATCCTCTCCTCCATGTCCTCTTTCTGAGCCAGGGCCTGGGGGAGCAACGGGGCATCACATCCTGATCTGTGGCCTCCAGTTTGGGAATAACTGGGCTCCTGTGAGCCTGGGACACCCGCAGGTCCAAGCATGCAATGAAAACCCTGCTTCACAAGAGGATGAGGGACAGCAGAGAAGGAGAGCAGTAAAGAGAGAGACAGGCAACCACAGAAAGACCTTCCAGGATGGCCATGGCCACTGCCCTGGCTCTGCAGCACACCAGGGTATCACGGTGTCTGCTTGTTAACCTCAGGGGAGTCCTACTGATGGACCTGGGGACAATCTCCCAAAGGCTGTGGCCTCTTTTGGGGAACAGAGGCCTCCAATCCGCACACAACAGAAGCCACATCCCTTCCCAGCCCAGAGCACGTGGGAGCTGCTGTGGATGTCTCTGCAACTGCAAGAGGCTTGGCAGTGCAGGAGGGCAGTGTCTAACCTCTCGGAGGTCCCTCTGGTACTTGCTGCTCATCTCCTCCGATTTGATCAGATCCTTCCTGGCGGTACCCAGATCCTCCTCCAGCTCAGCGACGCTGGCAGCCAACGCAGAGATGCGCTCCTTGGCCTGGACCACTTCAAAATTCTGCTTCTCCAGAAGCTCCTGCAGCTCCACCACCCGTCCTGCCTCATCGTCCGGGTGGACAGAGCCGTTGGAGAGCCGCTGCAAGGCAGCAGAGAGGGGGACAGATGGTGGGCTGCCCCAGGGCACGGGCTGGCACTGCCTGCAGCTGCACAGCACGGGAACGTGGCCCTGCAGGGACCTGGTGAGGTGGTGGAGAGAGGGAAGATGGGGCTCTGGGAACCCCTGTCCACAGTCTCGGTTAGCCAGGGATGTGGCTTCTCACAGGGACGATGGAATGGGGATGGCTGAGGGCTTCCCAGAGCACCTCTGGGATGGAGCCCCAAGGAGCATCTGAGCGGGAGGACAAATTCCCCTTCGCTCAGAAATGGTCCGTAGGCATTGGGAAGGGCATTTCCCAGGGGGTTGGACCCATGGGAGAGGGACAAATGAGTTTTAAGCACCTCTGGAGCCGTCAACAAGGGGCTTGGAGAAATAAGGCCTCGGTGAGGATGGTCAGAGCAGGGGTTTCTGGGGCTCTCACCTTCCAGGGAAGTTTCTGTGCTGGCTCCTTGGGCTCATCCCGCTCACCCGCTGGGGCCTCCCGCGCAGTGCCTTGCTGCAGAGCGGCCACCTGCGTGACAACAGGGCTTTGTTAATGAGAGTAATTAACGAGAGAAAGCAGATGAGACCAGTGGCGGGTGAGGCCAGCCCTGGTGCACCCAGATCTGCAACTGGTTTCCCGCTGGTTTTCTCCACCATCACATTGAGCTTGTGCCTGGGGAGGAGCTGGAGGGGCAGGGTGAAGGAGAGGGGAGGGCAGAGGTGCTGGGAGGGCTCAGCGCTGCTGGAGGATGAAACTTGTCCCCCGAGGATGGACCGGTGCTGGCTACAGGCACTGAGAGCCTGAGCCTCAGGTTTTCCCGGTGAGCCCTCAAGGACCTGAGCTCCGCAGCCCAGGACTCGCTCCCAGCTCATGTCACCGGTTTGCAGCCAGCCAGACTCCAAACCCAGTGCAGCCACAGCCAGCAGAAGCGAGGGATGAACACCAAGAAGGCCCCTGCTCTGCTGGGGGAGGGTGGGGAAGGTCCCTGCGAGGTGACCGATGACAGCCAGGAGCTGCTGGGGGAAGTACCACCATACACAACCTGGGAAAGGGAAAGAGGAGCAAAATCTGGCCAGGCAGAGGCTGTGAGGATGGTTCTCTCCTTTTGGCTGGTGTGCATGGGCATGAACTTCAGGAAGGAAGTCAGGGTTCGTATCTCACCCGGGTGAAAAGGGTCAGATGCTGGGGACAGCAAAGTCCCTGTGCCAGAACCCCAGCAAGAAAGGAGAGGGGGATGTAGGATGCTCAGAGCAGAGGGGTTTGGGGGTCTGCTGAGGCAGGGGAAAAAAACCCAAGTCACTCTCAGCCACCCTGAAATGATGCGAGTTCAGGTCAGTTTTGTCAGTGAAATGAACCCCAAACAGCAAAACGAGAGGAAACCTTGCCTGGGAGACAGAAGAACGCCCTTTTCTCTGACCTGAGTGATCATTTGAGGGGCTATTTCAGCAAATTCCACGTGAATTCACAGATGTAACAAGGAGCAGGCCCAGCACGGCAGCGGATGCCCCAGCAAGGGCCCAGGGCAGGCTGCCCAAACACCTCTTACCTGCCGATGGGCATCCACGAGCTGCTCCTCCAAGGTTGCCACTCGCTCTAAGGCTGCTCGTAGGCGTTCCCTCACCTGCAGCCGTGTAAGATGATGGGAAAAGGTTGTTATTTTTCCATGATGAGGGTGCCCGGGACCTAGGGAAGCTCCCAGCCCCTTTGGTCTGGCTGACAGCCAGGCTCAGGTGGATTCAGACAGGGCACAGGCTCAGGGATGCTCCAGCCCAACGCCTGGGAGACAGGAAACGTGTTGGAGAGGAATGGCTTGGGCCAAGCTGACTCTTGCAGACCTATGGCCAGGACAGCTTGAAGACATCTTTTAGCAGAGAAAGGAGATGCTTGAGGCAAACGAATCAGGGGGAACAACAAGAGCTGTAAAGCAGAGACTGGACCAGGTTGCCAATGCTGGTGCTCACCACCACCACATGAGTGACCCAGGGGAGCAAGTTCCTCATCCCCGACAGCATCAAACCCACAGCACCCACTCAGCAGCCCCACAAGTTCCCAGAATGAAGGTGCTGCAGCTTCTGGATATCCAAGGGCTTCCTCTTGGGGGACCCCATGTAACCACCCAGCTTAACAACAAAAACTGGCAGGAGGGTTGGGAAGAGGTCAGCTCTGAGCAGGGGATGCTCAGGGACAGAACTGGGATTGGTCCCAGCAGCCCGGCTCACCTTTTCGTCTAGCGCCTTGTGATGCTCAAAGAGTGACTTGAGGGCCTTGAGCACCTCGACCTCACTGGAAACCCCAGACGGCGACTGGGCCTGACGCTTGACCACGGTCATCCTCAGGGACCGCTCGTGCCTCGACACCAAGCACTCCAGGTGCTCCAGCAAGAGCTGCAAGAGGACAAAGGTGAGGCTCTCACCTTCCCGGGCACCCATCATTAAGAGGACGTTTAGAAACTGTTTTCACTGGCATTAGACTGGGAGCACGTGAGCTCTCACTGGAGACTGGTAACACTGGTAACTGGGGAAGCAGGTGGGGGAACTGCTGGTAGAAAGGCTTTCCCCTGTGAAATGATCAGTGGCTCTCTCGGTTTCTTAGCTCTTCCAAGCTCCAGTGATCACTCAGAGCAGAAACTGTCTCCATCTTGCCTGGTCAGGAAGTCGTTGTTCTGGGGGCTGCTTCCCTAATTGTAACAGGCAGTCAGCTCAGGACCAGAAAGGTCCCCCAGCATCACCTACTCCCGGTGTGTGACAGTGCCTCGGAACAAGGTTGGCTGTAGCCATTGTGCTCTCCTGCCACGGGGAAGGGGTATGACCACTGTGCCCCACGTTCCTGAGGCCTGAGAGCCAGGCAGCAGGTTGTCTGTCCTCCTGTCCTTACCCGGGTGTTATTGCGCTCGGCTTTCAGCTCCGAGATCTCCTCTTCCCTCTCCAGGAGCTGCTCCCGGCACGCGCTGAGCTCCCGTGTCAGCGTTGCAAACTCCTGCGGAAAATGGGGCAGGGGCATGAGCGGGGAGAGCGGGATGGAGCTGGCATCCTGGCCCCACTGCTGGGACCTCCGGTGCAGAGCATTCCCCACCCAAACCCAACTGGTGAGGAATGGCAATGCCAAGGGGAGCGTGGAGGAACTGGGGGAGAAGCACAGCCAGGCTGGGAGGTGAGCTCCTCCCGCCTTCCCAAAGGGCTTTGGAGAAGGGAGAACCCAGCATCCCAATGTTTATCCATCTGGTCTGATATCCAGTGACACAAGGAATTGCTCTATAGCTCCAGAAGCATTTGATGGCATTTAAAGCATCCCAGTCAAGGCCCCCAGCATGCTCCCATCCCCAAGATACAATCCAGCAGGACATCCACCCTGGAGCATCCCATCAGGCTAAAACTCACCGCAGTGCCCCAGCTGGCCAGGATGAGTCCCCTGGTCCCCAGCCAGCCTCTGCCATGGCCTCAGGACCTGTATCATCTATAATCTCCTTCCAAAGGAGAGCAAGATCCACCCCAGTCCAGTATGTGGGGCCCCACTGAGCTTATTATGGGCACCAGCTAAGCCCTGAAACCCAGCTGAGATGGGTAGAGCAGGAGACGTGGCAGGTGCCACCAGTCCTTGCTCCAGCCACCGCTGCCTCCAGGGAGGTGACAGCCACTGAGGAGGAGCCACGCACTGAGCGATGCCGAAGCAGAGCTGCAAAGCCAGGACATCCTTTGGGACTCGACGGGCTCCTCGGAAACGGAGCAATGGCACTTGTGGCTGTGTCAGAGGGGAAAGGGAACTCATTCTGAAGTTCCTCAGATGCAGGAAAGTTCATTTTCCCTTAAAAAATGAAAACCAAGCACCCGGGTTATCCTGGGAGCACTCTCCCGTTTCTCCCCGTTGCTCTTTCAGTTGCCAAGCGGTGCTGGGACTCAGTGACATTTTTGCAGCTGGGATTTTTTGGGGTGAAAAATGCAAATGCGGAAACGCTTCACGAATTGGCACCAGTTTCACAGTGTTGCTGAGAAGAACTTAAAAAGGAAAAGGGTTTCAGAAGAAGCTGAGAAGGATCTGACTGAGCATTAACAACCCGAATTTCAACCGGGGGCTGAGCGCCGTTTCACAGCGTGAAATTCTCTTTCAGTTTAATTTTCAAGTTAAACAAATAAAAACTCTTCAAACCGAAGGAAAAATGTTGAGGCTTAGGCGGCATCAAATGCTCTGCTCAGCTCAAAGGCAAACATCTTGCAACAGCTGATGTTCCTCCAAGAAATGAAAAGGTTCTTAATCTCACTTTGTCCCAGGGAGATTTTCCCTCTCCCCAACTGCTTGCACTGGTCAGGCTGGTGGTGATGGTGATGCTGGGACTGCCTACGGCAGGACAGGACTTGAACATGATGCAAAACGGAGGAAGGGAGGGCCAATCACAGCAACCAAAGTCAGTCATCATCCCTATCAACACCCGCTTTTCTGCCCATCACCACGCCTCAGGGCTGCTGCCACTGACATCCTCACTCCAGTCACACCCGGGGCTTGAGATACCCAGCTCCTTTCCAGACCCAATCCTGCCCCATCGCTTCCCCAGGGACCACCCCAGCCCTGGGGTCATCCCTGTCCCCATCACTTCCCCAGGGACCACCCCAGCCCTGGGGTCATCCCTGTCCCTATTGCTTCCACAGTCCTGGGGTCATCCCTGTCCCCATCACTTCCCCAGGGACCATTCCAGCCCTGGGGTCATTCCTGTCCCCATTGCTTCCCCAGGGATCACTCCAGCCCTGGGGTCATCCCTGTCCCCATTGCTTGTCCCCCATATCAGTCACAGCACCCCAAACCTCCATCACCAGCTCCTGCCATGCCCCGGCACCACCCCACCCATGGTTTCAGACCACCCCACGGCCCCCCCAGAGCACAGCGAACCCCTCTGTGGAGCCAGTTCCCCCGGGAGATGGCCTTGCCCGGAGCTGGGCTCTCCACGCCAGGGGGGATTACGGCTGAGCTCAGCCCCGCGGCACACGCGTGTTGCGTGCGCTCTGCTGGGTTATGCAAGCGCCGCGAGCAAGAGCGAGCAGCTCGGGAGCATCCCCGCGGATTAGAGCGGGGCTGGGAACACCGGTGAGCGGGAAGAGCGCGAGAGCGGCAGCCGGACGTGCCGGATGAGGTGGCCCTGCACCGCTGGCTGCTTCAGACCTAGGGAAATGTCACTCCCCCAGTCCCTGAATAGAGCAAGAGGCAGGCAGCGAGGCTTCAGGAGCTCAGCGAAAACATTTCACAGCCTGATGGCCCCAGGAGCATCCTTCAGCAGCCTAGGCTCAAACGGCAAGTGAACATTGGCTGCAGACTCTCCCAGCGCTGGGGCAGGGACCCCACCGATCCAAAGCCCCCAGATCTGTAAAGGGAAGAAAACTCTTGCTCTGCCCCAGTGCTGGCAGGGGAAGGTGTGGACGTGGTGCTCTCCCCGCTGGGTGAACAGGGTTACGTGCAGCCTTGGACGGAGGGGACGGGGCATCGGAGGCAGGAAGGGGAGAGAGATGCCATACTGGGGATACTGGTGGCCAGCGCTCAGTCCTGCTCATCCTGCATTGTCTGTGGAGCCCACCCGGGCTGGCCAAGCTGGACAGATTGAGCTCGCAATCCGGCGTTCCTCCCGAGAGGCAAGGGGATTAAAAGAGAGAGAAAATCCGCTGGAGAGGCCGGCAGCCCCCACTCCAGACAGCCTGATGCAATCCCCGGGTCAGCGGGTCAGAGCGTGGTGGCAGCTCCAGTCCCAGGTGATGCACAAAGCTCCTGCCCAACCCCAGCACATCGGGATGCTCCTCTCTGAGCCCTCCACCCCACCAGGAGTGGCTGGTTGGATCCCCGGCAAGGCTGCCAGACCTGGAGCATCCCACAGCAAATAAAAGACATCACGATAACTGTCCTTCCTTGGGGAAAGGCTGCAAAAAGGAGCATTTACCACCAAAAACACCAACGCCCCTGCAGCAAGACAGGACAGCAGTAAGGGTGAGCTGAGGGCACGGGGCTGTGGGGCATTTGCAAACCTCATTTTGATGCCTTGGGAATAAAAGAAGTAGGAAGGAATCCCCCCAGCACCCGCCTGTAGCCACCTCCATCAGCCATGGCTACACCAGAAGTCTTCCCCAGCACAGCCACCTTGCTGCTGGGCCACTGGTGGGCACCAGGAGAGTTGGGGAACCACGAGGACACCCCATCCTCAGCTCCCGGCTGCAGTGTCACGCTGTGGGGTGCAGTGTCACCCCCATCACCCCAACTCCCAGTGAAGCAGTGATAGAGGATCGGGGTGATTTTCCTCTGCCCTGGCCATGGCCAGGAGTCTTCCAGGAGACAGATGCACAGGCGCCTGTCCCCAGCTCCCATAAGCTCTCAAGCTAAGCAGGGACACCTATAAACGGATTAGAAAGGGAAGGTGAGGTGCTTGATCTTCAATTAAAGGAGGAATGATGAGACACAGCCCTGGGAGTCCTCAGGAGCCCTGTGGGAAGCCCAGCAGCCCATGGAGTTGCTCATTTGGAGTAAAACCAACCCCCCCCAGAGCTCAACTGGCCAGGCTCAGCACCAAGCCTTGGGCAGGAGGCAGAAGGGTGGACAGGTGACATTGTCACTGTGGGAGCTGGGAAGGAGACCCAGAATACCACAGAAGGTACTGAAACGGGGCATCAGGGCTCAGATCTTTGGTCAACACCAGGCACATTTGGGGTTTGGGGTCTTCCCCCTTGGCTGCAGCCCAGGGGAGAGCTGGAGGGAGGCCAGAAACCAGCTCCTCAAAGATGACTGGGAAAGCACAGAGAGGTTTAGGAAGCTCAGGAGGAGGAAGCTTGTAGCATGAGAAAGATGAAATGCAGAAGTCCTCAGCCCAGAGCCATCTACTGCCTCTTCCCAGGCCACCCACAGCACAGAGGAGGACGCAGCGAGATTGCATCAAAGTGAGCAAGATTTCCCACCATGTCACAGAACCATGGAATCCTGAAGGTTGGAAACAACCTTCACAGTCATCAAGTCCAAACATTTACTAAACATTATCAGGGCCACTAAACCATCTCCTGAAGTGCCACATCTGGATGGTTTTTGAACCCCTCCACGGATGGTGATTCCACCCCCTCCCTGGGCAGCCTCTTCCAAGGCCTCACCACTCTCTCAGGATAGAAATGTTTCCTGGTATCCAACCTAAACCTCCCCTGGTGCAGCTTGAGCCCATTTCCACTGGTGCTATCACTGGCTGCCTGGGAGAAGAGCCCAACACCCACCTCACTCCAGCCTCCCTTCAGGCAGCTGTAGGGAGCAGTGAGGTCTCCTCCTCTCAGCCTCCTCTTCTCCAGACTAAACAACCCCAGCTCCCTCAGCTGCTCCTCACCAGACATTTTCTCCAGACCGTTCCCCAGCTCCGTTGCCCTTCTCTGAACCTGCTCCAGCAGCTCAATGGCTTTTTTATCCTGTGGCACCCAAAACTGAACCCAGTGCTCAAGCTGCAGCCTCACCAGTACCCAGTACAGGGGCACAATCACTTCTCTGCTCCTGCTGGGCACACTGGTTTGGATCCAGTCCAGGATGCTGTTGGCCTTCTTGGCCACCTGGGCACACACAGGCTCACGTCTGTGGCAGGAACGCGGCCGCTGCTCCAATGCAGCCCAGCCTGGGGAACAAACTGGCTTCATCCGCAGGGTTCATGGTGTTTGAAAGCCCCTAACTGGAGTGGCGGCTCCTGACAGGCCAGGAATTTTGGGGAGGGTGAGGTGGGTGCTCTGGGAAACCAGCACCGCTGAGTCAGCACACATGGGATGGAGACCTGTCTGTCCATCTGTCCACACAGGACAGACAGACCCACCACCCCGCTCTCTCCTTGCTGTGCCAGGAGCAGTGCCCAGTTACGAGGAAGCCCTAACTCACCCTTGAGGGGATAAACACAACCCGTGTAGCATGGGATTCCAAAGATCAAATCCTGCCAGGGCTTTCAGCATCACCCACTCTTGGCATGGAGCAGTGCGGTGACAGGTCCTGGACCCCTCTGCTACAGCACCGTGACACGGTGGGGACCATCCAGGGGGATTTGGTGCCTCCCCTTCTCAATGTGGGCTCACGGTGTGTATTTCCACCCAGGATGGCTCTGGGAGGAGCATCCTGCAGCTGAGCAAGAATCCCAACATCTCAGCGTCCTGGTCTTGGTGGGAGAGTGACCAGCCCCAACAGTTTGATGCTGAGCTGCCAGATCCCTCCAACCTTCCCCAAAGTCTTGAGGCACTCGAAAGGTCTCACCCAAGGAGTTTCCCCCTCACCTGGAGCTGCTGAGGTTCCATTTTCGTGCTGCTTTTTGCAAGTGTTAACTCCAGATGTATTTTTAAGTTCATTATGAGGAATTCGGGTGATTGAAGCCAGGACCCTCCCCAGCTCCTGGGGGATCTCCAGGGAGCCTGGGGAGTCTTAGGGGATCTGCTGACCCCAAAAAGCCCAGCTCTCAACTCCCCAGGCAGCCCAAAGAGGCAGCGAGGGTGCAGCAGAGCCAGGACTGGAAGGAAGAACTGTGTGAGGTTCCCACACATCTGGATACACCTGGAGCCCTGCACGTCACGTTCCTGGGTGGCACCAAGACCCCGGAGAGCAGGAGGGGAGCTGAGCTGAGCTGAGCAGCCAGGCAGGAGGGAGCTGGAAGCTGGGCCAGGGCCCCGGGGGGCTGCTGAGAGCACCCGGACCCCAGCCAGGGCTCAGCCCTCAACCACTTGCCCCCCGCACAGAGCGCAGAGGGCCTGGAGCCGAGAGCTTTCCGTCCGATTAAGTCGCATTCAGCATTCCCGTATGAATAAATAAATCATGTAAGAAGCATTAAGGCAGCTTAGTCTCCCCGGGAAATCGCCCTGGAGTTTGGCCTTTTGGGGGCTGAGGGATGCCCCCATGGATTAGGGAGGGGGGGGGGTGTGGCTTGGCCACGTGGCCACCAAGCCCCGCACCGGGAAGGGGGAATGGGAGCTAAATGTAGGAGCATCCCCAGAGCATCCCCTGCCTGCCCAGGTCTGGGTCTGCGCCAGGCACACATCCCCTGCCCACCCCACCGAGGGCTCTCCCGACGTTCGGGATCCGGCTGCCACTGTGTCCCCAATGGATGCAGAGTACCACATCCCCCAGCCACCTCCCACCCAGCCTCCCCGGGCAGCCGGTCCTCTGCTCAGCCAGAGCCTGGCACCTCAGTGACACTGCCAACCTCACGGGTGCCCACTGATGAGCCTGGGTGCCCAACCCTGCCTCGAAAGAAGGGTTTCTTCAAGCAATCCAGCTTGAGTCCCATCCCAGAGGGGTCTGACACGTTGGAGTAAGTTCCTGGGTAAAAGGGCTCGTAGAGAAGGAGGAAGAGGATGGGACAGGTCCGTGGAATACCCCCACGCAGTGCCCTGGGGAAGAGCCCCGCCGCCTCCCGCTTACCTGGTACATGCACATGCCGGGATTAATCCCATTGGGCAGGAGAGCACCTTCGGGTTTGCTCCCCGTGTTCATGCCGAGCCCTCACATCCCACCAGAGCAGCCAGTACAGCCCCGAGGGCCAGCGGCACAGTGGGCACCGGGAGCCGCAGTGCCCGGGCACAGAACCCCCAGAACCCCCCTGCCCGTGCAGGGCCAGGCAGGGCAGTGGGAGGCAGTGGGAGCTCGGGGAGATTCCCCATCTGCCGCCCAGCTCAATCACATCCCCGGGCACGGGGGGCAGCTCCGGTCGGTGTCCCCCGGTCAGAGCTGGGCACCCGGCCGGCTCGCGGGTGCGGCGCTGCCACCGAGTCCCTTCGCGCTGACCCAGTTTGCTCCGTGCCGCCCGTGCCGAGGCACCGAGGATCCTTTATTGGAGCGGGAGAGGAGGATAAATCCGCGCGGTCCCTTAATCCCAGGCGGCTGCGGTGGGGCGGGCAGCGTGCGCTCAGGGTGACCTGGCTTGCTCTCGCCAGCCTGCGCTGGGAGCCGAGGCGACATCAGCCCCTGGCACTTGGGAGGTGCTGGTGGCTCTGCCTGCACCCAGCGCATCTCAGAACATCTCTGAGGACAGGGAGCAACACATCCATGGGGATGCCAGGAGCTCCCAGGGAAGCGGTGATGGATTTTTTGATTTCAGAGCCGGGACCAGCCCAGCTCCATGAATGGAGACGTCGTCTGCTCTCCTCCTGAGCTGTTTTCCCCCATCCAGAGTGGAGGAAAGATGCCAAGAATGGGCTGGCCATCAGCACAAGCTCTGTCCCGGCTTGTGCCACCAGTTTTTGATCTATCAGTCATTTCCCATCTCTCCAAGGTGCCCTAAACCTCATCACTCAGGCAAGGAAGGTCTGAGGTCTCAGCACCAGCACAGACAGAAGGGCTATGAACATTGGAAGCCTTCTGCTTCCCCTGGCTGCTGAACCCTCCCCACATCAAATCCACAGTGGAGAGTGCAAAAGTGCCCCAGATCCTGCTTCCCCCACGTCTGGGCACTGGGACACTGGGTGATGCCCCACAAGACCCCATGGGGACTGTGGGCAGCTGGGATCCACACACACAGCCCCGTGACACTGATCCACCTCATCCTCTTCTGACCTCAGCATCTTTCTTCATGGAGGCCCCAGTCCAGGTCTTGGGAGTGTCTTGAGTGGGTTCTGCAAGTGGAGGAGCTGGGAGCAGAGCAACACCAGAAACCCCCAGGAATCAGGCAAGCCCTGATTTCCCCGTGCTTGCTGAACACAGATCTCTGGCAGCCTCCCTGCCCACTGCTCATCTGGTCCAGCTCAAGGAACAACTGGGCGCAGTGTGATGTCCCAGTCCCCACTCTGCACCCAGCTCTGCCTCCAGTGTCCCCTCTCAGGACCAATCCTAGGTTGGATATCAGGAAGCACTTCCTCACGGAGAGGGTGATCAGCCATTGGAATGGGCTGCCCAGGGAGGTGGTGGAGTCACCATCCCTGGAGGCATTTAAGGACAGACTGGATGTGGTCTGGCTGATGTGGTCTAGGGGGAATTGGTGTCTCCCCTTCTCAACGTGGGCTCACGACACGTATTTCCACCCAGGATTGCTCTGGGAGGAGCATCGTGCAGCCGAGCAAGCAAGAATCCCAACATCTCAGCATCCTGGACCACTTGGTTTGGTCGTAGGCTGGACTTGTTGATCCCAGAGATCTTTTCCAGCCTCAGTAATTCTGTGATTCTGTGACCAAGGTCAAGACAAAGCAAGTCCCACCAGGCGATGGGGTTGGTGGAAAGGAGCCGTCCTGGCAAGGGAAGGGGCAGGGAGTGGGGGCTTCCCTCCAGCAGTGGGGAAGGAACATTGTTAATGTCCCCATCTGGGGACTCTGTAAGCACCAGTGTGGGCTCATGAAGCTGAGGACTTCCCAACACCCCAAGGAGCTGGCTGGAGGCAGCAGAAGTCAGATCTACTACCTGAAATGTGCCACCTGCTCCCCAATGCGTGAGCGGAGCAAGGGCTCTGCGTCTGCCTCCCTGTCCCTGGGGTGTCCTTGGGAAGGGTCTACCCCTCTCCATACCCACTCCCCTGGGCCACTGGGGGACTGCAGTCCCACACTTCCCCACAGGGACTTATGGAGCAACAAAGGGGTACTGAGGAGACGGGGAGATGTCCAAGCTGCTTGCGGCTTGGCCTGGGAGAACCTCCAGGTTTTACTATCGGCACGAGGTGCAGCACCCCCAGCAGCATCCCCCCCGGCAGCATCCCTCCCTGGCAGAATCCCCCCGTGGCAGCATCCCCCCCGGTAGCATCCCCCCCAGCAGCATCCCTCTCCAGCAGCATCTCCCCCTGGTAGCATCCCCCCCAGCAGCATCCCTCCCCGGCAGCATCCCCCCTGGCAGAATCCCCCTTGGCAGTATCCCTCCTGGCAGCATCCCCCCTGGCAGCATCCTCCCCTGCAGCATCCCCCCGGCAGCATCCCCCCTGCCACACCAGGTCGACCTTCTTAAAAAGCACGAGCTCAAAATCCCATCCAAGCAGCCGATTGCCCTTGTGCATCTCAGCAAAGCTCAGCTCCCCCCAGGGCCAGCTCCTTACCTGTGGGAGAGCGGAGTTGAGCTGCCTCTGGAGCTGGTCCCGCTCCCGTAGGGTCTCCTGCAAGCGGCTCTGGGTGACGGCGAGCGTCTCGCGAGTCTCTCGGAGGGTGTCCAGGAGCTTGTCCCTCTCGTCCAGCATGTTCACCATCAGCTGCTCGAAGTCGGCATCCGCCTCGGAGCCCTGGGGAGGACCCAGAGGGTCCCCCTCGCTGATGGTGGGCATCACCTCGCACATCATGGCGGGGTGCAACAGGCGGGCGAGGGTCCTGAAGGTGCCTGCTGGGGTGGGAGGTGGGTGCTGTGGAGCCACGGGGCCCCGGTCACATCGCTACAGGCTCCCGTGGGCCAGGGGAGCCAGCACTGGAGGGGGCAATGGAGTGATGAAGTTGGGGGGGAGATCCCCCATCCCTTCTTCTCGGGTGCTAAGCAGAAGCTGGCATCGCTCCGGTGGGGATGGTGGGACGTTCTTGGCACTGCCAAGGCCCTTGCAGTTTTAAATCCTCCCCTGCTCGGCTGCTTGCCGCTGCCAGGGTCCCTCGTGTCACCTCTCCGATGCCTTTCGGAGGGGCTGCAGCATCAGGGAGCCATGGGGGTGCTCAGAGGGGGACAAAGTGACCCTTGAGAACTTGTCCAAACGGGGAGCTCAAGCTGGCAGCAGCACAGAGAGGGTCTGGGGGATATCTGGGCTGCCCGGTCATGCTGAGGAGGAGTCCGGTGCTGCTGGGCTGTTCTCCCCGAGGCCAGAGGGGATGGTCACTGCTGGCGTGGGAATGTGTCTCCCTTTGGCATCACAGCTCTGCAAACACACAGGGGTGACCTACAGGAGAGGGGACAGAGATCAGATCCCTCCTGCTTCCCCCCCCCCAGAATACCCAGGGCACCTGCCCAGCACCCTGCACACCCCAAACCCTGGATGGCTGCAACATTTGGGCTCAGCACCCGCAGGAACGGGCTGTACCCCCCTGACCCCACGTGGTCACTGTGCTGCATCCAGTAGAGCACCATGATGCAGGGAACAGCATCCCCAGGACCCAAAATCCTGCAATTGTCTCTGGCATTCACACATCCTGGGTCAGGAACCTGTCCCGTCTGCAGAGCACCTGGCTGCAGTGGGACCTCACGGCCCAAGTGTCCTCCAGCTGCAGAAACTCTCCCTTTCTAGAGAATCAGGTCCAACCCTTCCCCCAGCACTGCCAGGGCACCACTGCCCCCTGTCCCTCAGCACCACAGCTCCATGGCTTGGAAACCCCTCCAGGGATCACGGGGACTCCACCCCTGCCCTGGGCAGCCTGGGACAGCCCTGGACAACCCTGGAGGGGGCTGGGGGAAGAAATTGTTCCTCAGCTCCACCCTAAACCTCCACTGGGGCAACTTGAGGCCAGTTCCTGTTGTTCTGTCCCTTGTCCCTTGGGAGCAGAGCCCGACCCCCCCTGGCTCCCCCTCCTGTCAGGAGCTGTCAGAGCCAGAAGGGCTCCCCTCAGCCTCCTCTGCTCCAGGCTGAACAAGCCCAGGGCCCTCAGCCGCTCCTCAGCACCCTTGTGCTCCAGCCCCTTCCCCAGCTCCGTTGCCCTTCCCTGGCCACGCTCCAGCCCCTCAGTGTCCTGCTGGGAGTGAGGGGCCCACAGCTGACCCCAGGATTCCAGGGGCGGCCTCCCCAGTGCCCAGTCCAGGGGGACAATCCCTGCCCTGCTCCTGCTGGCCACCCCAGTGCTGACACAAGCCAAGATGTTGGTGGCTTCTTGGCCACCTGGGCACGCTGAGGGCTCATATTCCTCTGGCTGTCAGTCAACCCCCCCAGGGCCTTTTCCTCGAGATACGAAGCTCAAGGAAAGCTCCAAACCTCTTTATCTCACTCCCCTTTGAAACCAACTTACGCACATGGATAAAAAGGACCCGCAGACAGTCATGGGCCAGAGCAGCCCGTTCTGCCCCTTTGGACCAGCATGAAAGCTGGCATCTCACAGAGCCTGGCAGCACAGCAGGGCACTCCTCCCCGTTCAAAGGCAGCCTGCGTAAGGAGATGCTTTTATGCACACCCTGACACACAGGCACGCTGCTGGGGCCGGGGGAACCGAAGCTCCGTTCTTGGGTTGACATTGGCTCATCAGCTGATGGGAAGTTTGACACAAAAAAAAAAAAACCTCTAAAAATAGAGAAGCTTTGGCAAAAGCACCAGCCCTTCAATGTGCACCCAGCGCGTTAGGTTGAAAGGCAGACCCTGTGCACTGGGGACAGGGGACAAGGTTGTCCCGCAGGTGGCTCTCTGACCTCCGCACCTTTTACAGACCTGAGTCGTGCTCCTCAAGCGTGATAAAACCTGTTATGGGCATGTAACACTGTCCTGAGCCTTTGTGGCTTGTTCACACTCCTTCCTGGCTGTTGGGACATGGATAAGTGGGATAACTGTGTGCTGAGGACATCCCATCCCTGCAGCATCCCTGCAAAAAGGAAGCTGGTGGAGAAGGTGTGGAGTGAAGGCCCATCCCAGCCTCCTGCTCCCCTTGGGTTGAGTAGGACATGAGCATCATCCCCAGAATTAAGCAGGTAAAATGTTTTCAGTCCTCCTTCCCCTGGTTAGCTGCCCTGGTACCCACACACGAGCGTGGCCACGCTGCCAGCCTTCCCCAAGGGCAGGTTCCCCAGGCTCTAGGGAGACTTGGGGCCAAGAAGAGCAGAATCAGGCTCACCCCAGGGCCAAGCCCTATTCATTGAGGTGCAAAACCCAACTGAGGTGACTTTCATGCACCATCCTGTTGCTGTGCTTGGGGGATGAGCATGGAGAAAGCACGTCCATGCCTTGGAAAGCCAGACGGCTCCGTGCAGGTGGCCACAGCCCCACCTCCTCTGCTGGTGAGGAACTGAGTGAATTAGCAGAGTACCCATCAAGGCCTGGAGGGAAGAGCCCTGCAGGCACTCAGGGATGGGAAATGCTGCAGGGAATGATCAAGACATAAATCTGACAGAGCAATGATGGGCTGGAAATTTAACCCGGCTGCAAAGGAGAGATGTGCTTACCATGGAGAGACACACCATGGAGAGACACACCATGGACAGACACACCACAGACAGACACACTTACCATGGAGAGACACACTGACCATGGACAGACACACTGACCATGGACAGACACACCACAGACAGACACACTGACCATGGACAGACACACTGACCATGGACAGACACACCACAGACAGACACACTGACCACAGACAGACACTGAGTCTCTCTCCCTCATTCCCTTTCCCTTCCCCTTCGGGGAACTGCTTATCTGTTATCAGACAGGGGCTGTTACAGGGCTAAGGGGCCACCCTGACCCTCACCCCTGGCAGGTGGGCAGCCAGCCCAGGGCTTTCTGGGCTCTCCGCACTCCCCCAGGACGTGCTGCACCATGAGCATCCCTCTGCCACCGGCTCCCTGGCAGGTCCCAGGCTCTGCCACCTCCGAGCAGGGCTCTGGAAACTATTCAGCCACGTGTGCCCATCTCCTGGTGGAATCCACGGCAGACCCGAGAGTGGAAAACACCCTGTGCTCTGGAGGCACCGTCCACATCCATAACTGCCACCAGCTGCCTTCCGCCTCCTGGTCACAAAGCCTGAGCTCAGGAGTGGTTATTGCTGCAGCTCTCACTGCAAAACCAGAGCAACAGCAAAGTCACAAACCCCAGAAGCTGCCCAGCTAGCAGGAAGGATCATCATCTGGGGACAGGGCAGTTGTAAAGGTTTTATTTGTGATGCCAAGTGAGGAAGTCAGGACCAGACTCGGTTTGATACTTGTTGTCTTCAAGCCTTTTGGAGCTGAAATTGTGTTTGGTGAGCAACAGGCATAGAATCATGGAATGGTTTGGGTGGGAAGGGACCATTAAAGCTCATCTGGTCCCACCCCCTGCAGGGAGCAGGAACATCTGCACC
>JANVCC010000293.1:1250028-1260693 GCA_025345505.1 Todiramphus chloris collaris | reverse complement strand
AGATCCCCTCTCAGGCTTCTCTTCTCCAGGCTAAACAGCCCCAGGGCTCTCAGCCTTTCCTCACCAGAGATGTTCCAGTCCCTTCAGCATCCTCATGGCTTCCACTGGACTCTCTCTTTAGTATCTCCCTGTCCCTCTTGAACTGGGGAGCCCAGAACTGGACACAACACTCCAGATGAGGTCTCACTAGTGCAGAGTAGAGGAGGAGGAGATCCTCCCTCAACCTGCTAGACACACTCTTCTTTATGCCCCCCAGGATATCACTGGCCTTCCTGGAAGAAGACTGCAAAGGTGGTGGTCTCAACCATGACATCATTGAGCCTGTCCCATGTTTCGATCCAGCATCCCCAAAGGGTGCCCAAGAAGCATCCAGCCCCGTCCCACCCATCACACCAAGCCCCTCGACACAACGCTCCCTGATCCCCCCGGCACTCCGAGGAGCTCCCGCAGACGCCGAGTTTCCTCAAGCATCCCTGTGGCCAAGCACTGGCAACAGGGACAATGCCCCCCAATCCACCTCAGGAAGAGCTGAGAGCAGGATTTGGCCAATCCATGCAAGGCATCAGCAGGAGAGGGAGGAACCACGGCTGCAGCTCCGCAGGCTTTTACGGAACTGAAAGGTAGGCAATTACAGTGATGTGCAACCGGCCGGAAGAGACGCAGGCGCCGTGGTTTCCAGCCTGGTTCCTCACTTGAGGAGCGTTCCTGTGGGTGCTCAGAAACCTGGTGGCCTTGAAACCCTAAAATCCCTGGAGAGGGGATGAAGGGAAGGGGGTGACCCAACGCGTTGGCACAGCACCCGCTGCCTGAGACGACGCTGTCGCGTGCCCTCTCCGCGAGAAGCGAGGAGCATTTTAATGCTCACAAGGCGAGAGGACGCACGCGGGGTTGGGAGTCCCCCTCCACACACAACTCCAGCACGGCAGCAGAGCCAACGTTGTCCAGAAGGTTTAGTGACTGGCGTTTTTTTGCAGCCAGCTTTATATTTCTGGCTTTTTTAATGACCTGATTTTGGAGCCTGGGCATCCTACGGTGCCCTGTTCCTGCAGATGTTAGCCCCAGCAGAAGCCAGCTCCACCAGCACCGGCTCGGGGATGGTTCAGCCCATCCCTGAGACCCACCACGTCATCGGCGCAGTGCCAGCGCTGTGCTGCTGCAATGCTGCAGTCCCTCCAGGGCAACACAGGGGGAAAAAAGAACATGTGTCAGGGGTTGGTGGGATGCTCACCCGAGCAGAAGCAGCTCCCTGCCCGGCCTCCCGTGCCGTGCCCTCCTCCCACCTTCCCGAGTTCAGATGCTGCCTGCAGCCACCAGCCCACCTGAGGTGACGTCTACCTGCCGTGCTGGCACAGAGGCTCTCGCTGAGTGATGCCCAGGATGTGTGCACAGGACAGGCAGAGCTCCCTGACTTCATCTCCACCAAGTAATGCACCAATTTATCTTGACCAGTTTGGAAAGTGCCCGGGTTGCAGAGCTGCAAGCCCTTCCCTGCTGAAACACGGCACTTGATTCAAGGCCAGCTTGTTGGAAGCCATGCTTGCTGTTGGGTTTCACCCTGCTACCAACCACGGTAGGACCTTCAGCCTATGCAGACAGAGCAGCAACACCTCCCTGACGCAGAAATCCACCCAGTGCGGAAGCCCGAAAGGGTTGAATTTACCCCAGACCCAGCAACCTGGAATTGGAAGGTGGCATTTTTATGCACTGCCCTTTGCAAAGGGCTTGGCTCTGCTGAAGGACATGGTGGACTTCAGGCTTGACTAGTCTGGGCAAAGCATCTCTGGGTATGCACATCAACATCCACTCAGTAGATCTACCACTGTCATGGCATAGCACAAAGTGCTGTTCAAAGAGTCTTTCTCCCCTCCAAGATCACAACCACACCTGCCAGCCACTCTTCAGCTCAGCAGAGCCACCTCCACACATCTGGACCTTCTCAGAGTGGAGGCCCTGGGATAACTCAAGGGATGGGCTCATACCCAGCAACATGCTGCATCCTTACGGGTGATGCAGGACACGAAACCCCTCCCAAGGTGCTCCCACCCCAGACATGGAGTCAACCTACGCAGGACTCATCTCTCCTACAGCCAAAGCCACCTTTCTCACAGACACTGTGTCCCTGTGGCACCTTTGTAGATTAAAATCATTCCATGCAAGGTGTAGGCATAGATACAAAACTCCTAGACCTCAAGAGCTCCAGCCAAGCTTGAGGGCTGAAAGACGATAAGGACCAAGTCTTCCGGACATATGGAAGAATCTAGTTCCCAAGGCCCAAGAAGGAAATACCCTCCCAGATTGGGTCTCACCATCTCCTCTGCCCTTTGTGAAGCCCATGGCCATCCTCCAGCTGTGACTGGTCTGAGGAACATGGGACAGGACAAGACAAGAGGGTTTCTGGGTCAATCTTGGTCCCATGAGGGGGAACAGATGGGTTTTCTGGTGGGACTGATGTTCTGAAAAGCAATTACACATGAAGACATCCCCAACAGACTATGCTGTGCTCTGGCCCAGAGCCCAAGTCATCCTGGGTTTGGATTTTAATTAGACCCATTTTGATATCTGTTCTCTACTTCCCTCCAGATAATGATTTAATTATTATAGACATGTCTTCAAATTAGCAGCTTCCTCAGTGGATTATTCAGCTGGGATCTCCTCAATTACAGAGCCCATCTCACCACCATCAAAAGAGAGGCTGGAGAGAACAAAGGAAAACCAAAACCCTTCCTGGAAAGAGAAACCACCAAAGCACCCAGCTCCTGAGCAGGGGCCACTGTCAAGCCCTCACAGCTGGTTAAGAAATTCAGCTTCAAAACACACCCTGAACATCTGCATCATGCATCACCATAGTGGCAAGGCTGGTCTTATCTTCCCACCATCAAGTCTTCTTACTCAGAAGATCACAAGTAGGTGGAGAAGCCAAGCAAGGTTAAAGGGACACACCATGAGCTGGACACACCATGAGCTGGGACACACCATGAGCTGGACACACCATGAGCTGGCAACCAGAGTCACTGCTGTGCGTCCCCCCTAATGGGATTGCATGTTTGGGGAACCCCTAGGAGAAGGGAGCCCATGAGGACCTGGTGAGGACCCCCCTCATTGCTAGACTACAAGTGTCCTTGTGGTCTCTGCAGGGTTGGTGCCACCCAGCAAGCCCCTCGGGAAGGACCACAAGAGAGAGGGGAGGGCGGGTGCTTGGTGGCACCAGGCAGAGAGCAGTGGCAAGCCCAGTCTCCCCCAGAGCAGTGGGACCAAGCAGGCAACACGCTGAGGCTCAGCAAGACCCCAGGTCCCTGAAGGGCGAAGGCTGAAGAGAAAGCAGCAGAACAGGTTGCCCCAAAGCAACACCAGCTGTAGGTGCAAAGTGAAGGACACGGTGCAGGGAGGGTGAGACCTTCAGAGTGCAGCTCTACAACACGACGTGGTGCCAACGAGCAGTAACTCGCCTGCAGACGAGCTCAGTTCCCGGCTATGTTGCCAAGCTCACAGGCTGCTTCCCCACTGCGAGACCTGGGCAGAGCATCTCCGTGCTGCAGGGCTTCAGCAAACCCTCCTCCCCGGCCTGGCACGATCCCTCTTGCCAAGCTGGGCTGGGAAAGGAGCGGCCACACTCCTGAGGTAGCCCATCTCTTGCTGGAAAGGGCAACGACCTCCAAGGACACACCAAGAAGAGCTTTTGGTCCTTTTCCATGTTGGTCCTTTTCCATGTTGGTCCTTTCCCATGAATGCACTTGATCTCCCAACTGCAGGAGGTGCTTCCCTGAGGACCCCCAAGATTTCCTTCACCAGCAGTGCCACAATCCCCACGTTACTACCAGGGAACCAGACCTTGCAGCAGCCTCTGGCGAAGCTCTACAGCCTCTCCCTGCTGTAGCATGGACAGCAGCGCAAAACCTCCGCTGGCTCCTCTGTCACTGCAGTTCCCACTCCAACAGATGAACTTCAACCAGCTGCAGCTCCTGCTGCTGCAGGAAGAGCCCTCGAGCAGAGCCACGCAGGAGGCTGGGGCTGGAAACACAGCCCAGGGCTCTCAAAGCCCAGACGGATGCTCCATTTGTGAGGCTGGAGCAAGCCTCCTCCTCCTCCGGTTCCCTTCCTGAATGGGAGACAAGCAGCTGGGCAGCAAAACCAGGCAGGCCACGCAGCCTGCCACCCCAGGGCTTGGGGACACAGCCCTGGCACCCCCCGGGCGTGACCCACAGCTCTGGGTGATGTGCCCCAGCCGCCTGCAATACCCCCAGCCCCTTGCACTGGTCGCCTCCGGGGCACTACCTCCCTCTGTCCTCCCCAGCAGCCACCACGAGCCCCTGAGCATTCTGAGCTCTCCACCCCATCAGCTTTACTTGGAGAGACCAACGTGTTTGAGAGCTGATGACACACGCCCTGTAGTTTCATTTCCTTAAGAAACCGGGCTAAGGAAGATGGGAGTGGAAGTGACACACAAGAAAAAGAAAGAAGGATTTTCATTAACCAGATCAAATCTCCTGGAATATGATAACAGAGGCAATAACAGACACATCCCCTCTGGCCGAGGACAAAGAAAGGCTTCCTACTTAGGAAGAAGACAGAGAAAATTGGAGTAGAAGAAAGGAAATGACTCAAAAATGGCTGAAACCTCAGATGATATTAAAAAGCCTTCACTCAGAGAGCAACAATGACTGATGAGAATGGGGATAGGATGGGTGGAAGCACAAACAGCTGGAGAACAAGCTGGGTGGGGAGAAAGCACCTGAGAACAGCTCCGCTCGCCCCTGAAAGCCGCCCTGGTGACTGCAGAGGTGGTCTGACTTCTGGAGGTGCTCCTGGGGTGAGCCGTGAGGAATTTGGGGTGCTGGTGAGAAGGGTGACAGCAGCTGCAGGAGACAAAAGCCCCAGGCTGGCCTCACCCCACTGCAGACCAGTGAGTCCCTTAGGAGCTGCGGTTCGATGTCTCCATAGTTAGAAACATCCTTTGCAGAGGTCCTCATCCTGCTCTTCCGTCACCCCCAGGCCATGCTGCCACTGCAGCAGTCACAGGGACCCTGCTCTGAGCACCTGAGGAGTGTGGATGCTCCTTTGCTTTCTCAGGGTACTTGCAGCATCACCAGCATGGCCTGGAACCCAGCTGCCAGAATCCCAGTAGGAAAAGCAAACGGAGCAGTCTGGCATCTCTGTGAGCATCACCCTGAGAGGGGACATTCACTCCTCCAGACCCCCACGGACCATCCCAGCTTCAGAGGAGCTGAGCCTGACCATCTGCAGCCATGGTGGAGCAAAGCCCTAGGGGGTGCCTGTGTTAGAGCCAAGCGGCCTCGCACGGCCCTGGCTCTTCCAGGCCACCAACAGTGAGAGCTGCAGGGAGCAGAGCTGGGGCTCTATCAGCATCAGGCAGCATCACGGGCTCTCCAGCAAACACAGCTCCGGGAGGTTGAACTCAAGTCACGCTGCTCTTGCTCCTCCAGTGCTGAGACAAAACCCCTTTCCTGCTCCCAGAGGTGGTCTGGACCCATCTGCCTCCAGCCCTTCCCAGCCTCTCCGGCACCTCCCGAGCAGCGGCGTGAGGAGTTCCGTAGGCAGGAGCGACTCGGCTTCCCTGCAGCAGCCTCCCCTCTTGGCACAACTAAATGGGCAGAGATACTGAGAGAGCTGGGTCTCTTTAGCCTGGAGAAAAGGAGCCTGAGGGGTGACCTTACTAATGTCTATAAATATGTAAAGGGCAAGTGTCTGGGGGATGGAGCCAGGCTCTGCTCAGTGACATCCAGTGATAGGACAAGGGGTAATGGGTCCAAGCTGGAGCATAGGAGGTTTTGGGTAAATGTAAGGAAAAACTTTTTCATGGTGAGGGTCACAGACACTGGAAGGGGCTGCCCATAGAGGCTGTGGAATCTCCTTCTCTGGAGACATTCCAAACCCACATGGATCTGTTCCTGTGTGACCTGGTCTAAGTGATCCTGCTCGAGCAGGGGGGTTGGACTCGATGATCTTTCGAGGTCCCTTCCAACCCTTAACGTTCTGTGATCTCTCTCCACCGTGAGCTGCATTTGCAGGTAACATCCCTCTGAACCCCCCAGCAGAGCCCCCAGGACACACAACCCCAGCTCCCACCCCAGCTATCCACGCATCGAGCCCAGCCTTGCTTTGGCTCCACATTAACATGCACTAAATATTGCTCCAAATCCAACAATATTTGCTTTTTGGAACACAAACCAAGGAGAAGCAGGAGCCAAACCTCATGTGTCTCCCTGCCCAAGCAAGGTCAAGACCGGTGTGGAGCTGGAAGCCACACTGAGCAGAGGCTGAACGCTTCTGAACCCAGACCATCATCTCTGGAGGAAGATTTGAAGGCAATAGAGCTGTCACAGCCACCACCACCACCTTCTCCTTAGCAGCAGCCTCCTGTCCCTACCAGTCCAGACCATTTCTCTGCAGCCAGCCTGCTCTGGTTACTGGTGTTATTAGCACCCATCCTCTGCCCATGAATCCCCCAGGTTTACAAAAGCTTTGGGTACCACCAAGTGCACTTGTCAGCTGACTGGGAACAGCAATCCAAGCCAATGGGGATGGAGAGGAGCAAAAGGAGACCATAGAGGTCCCAGCTGTCCCAGAGACTGGGTAAACAGGGTGTTTGTAAGCAGCTCCTGATCATTTTGAGGTAAGTCTTGCAAAATCTGATGCTTTTGGGACAACAGGCTCAGGCAAAACTCCAGCTCACCAGCAACTATGCAGGAGCTGACCCACAGCCACTCTCCTCGTGTCCACACGTGCACTGAAGGAAAGAGGGGGATAAAAGCCTAGGGTGAAGGCAGCAACATGAGAAGATCCTTCGACTTCCTTCTCTGCAGCAGGGTTTTTGCATTTTGATGCACACCAGGAGAGCCCATGTGGAGCCAGAAGTCCTTGGAAGAAGAAAGTGCAGGCACTGAGTGATGGAGAACCTGCCACATCTTGGTCTGACCGACCAGGGTGGCTCTTCCTGATGGGTCACTGCACTTGTCCCCTCCCTGGGGCAGCAGCACCCCCCTGGTATCTCCAGTGGCTGGACTGGAGAGAGAAGAAAACCAAGCAGCCAGTGTCTGCCAGCTACTCAGCATTGGTGGGTGGTTTCCTCACCTTTTCAGCCTCCAAAATATACATTATTTATTTTGCAAGACTTGGGGGGAATTAGCAATTCTCACGCCTGTGGCTTGACCACATGGCAGCAGGGTGTAGGACTGCCAGCCAACCCCAACTCATGTTTTACAGCCTCAGTACCTCCCAGCTACTCTGAGCTTCAGTCTTCACAGCCACCGCATCCAGCACTGCTCCAAAATCCCCCAGTGGATGCTACGAAGCCAGTAAAGCCAACTTGCCACCTCACCCAAAGATCACAGCACATGATCCTAGACCTTGCCTTCGTTTGTAGACCAACAGATGAGCTCTCCCTGCCCTGCCAGTAAGGTCAAGAGGATGAAATCTGCCGGAGAAAAAAGCCTGCTTGCTTTCGAGTTACACACCAGTTTGCCCAGTGCCCTGTCTGAACTGGAAACACCAGCACGGCCTCTGCATTCACCCCTAGAAGAGAGACCCAGCTGCTCAAATCCAGACAGCTTGTCCCCCTCCCTGGATCCCCTATCTCGAGGCCAGACGTGTAAATGTAAATGGTGCAGTAACTGCAAAGAGGATGAGGAGACACCTGGGATGAACCCAGGAGGGTCAGCAGGGATGAAGCTGCATTTTTGACAGCTCAGAAAGCATGAAGCTGTTTGGAAACAAGAGCTCCTCGTGGGTAACACCAGCCAGACAGGCCCATTCACCTTCGCTCTCCACGATGCAGGGGCTTGGGGGGCTCCCATGATGGGCAAGAAGGGATTTTGGAAGTGCCTTTCCCATGCCCTGTCGTGAAGCAGGAACAGCTCTTACTGCTCACAGCCAGCACTTGGCCAGCTCTTCCCTGGGAAGGTCACCAGCAACAATGGGGTCCATCTCTTTGGTGAAAGGATGAGTTTTGGGGGGTAATCTTGCTTGATGCCCCATGAGGGATGAGTTTCCCCTCCCGGACTCTGCTTCCCTGAACATCACTGCACCCCTGATTAACACACCTCACAGCATGGGCCATCTATCCCAAAGATCACAGAAACACAGAACACCAGGCTGGAAGGGACCTCGAGCACAATCCGGTCCATCCTTTCTTGGCAAAGCCCAATCCAGACAAGGTGGCCCAGCTCCTGACCAGACAGATCTCAAACGTGTCCCATGCTGGGGACTCCACCACCTCCCTGGGGAGATTATTCCAGTGGCTGATTGTCCTTGTTGTGAAGAACATTCCTCTTGTGTCCAACTGGAATCTCCCCAGGGGTGACTTGTACCCGTTACCCCTTGTCTTTTCACACCCAGGTGTCCCTCGTGGAGACCTACAATCTACCAGGAGCTCCCCTGGATGGAGCAGGAATTTCAGGGCACGGTCCCTTTCCCCACCCCAGGGACACAGGGCTCAGGTCAGTCCCCCAGGGCCAGGAGGACGCAGAGCTTGCAATGCCCAACCAGGAGGCTCTGGCTCAATTCCAGCTCCCCGGGTGGGCTTGCAGGACATTGAGCCAGCGAGGAGCTTTCTGAGACCTTGCTCCCCCAGAATGAGAACATCACCTCATAACCTCACCCGGGGAAATCGCACTCGCACGAGGTACTTGTGCGTTATGTGGGACAGTCTGGGACCAGAATAACTTCCACTCCTGCCTGATCGGCGTGTGAATAAATCAGCCATGGCCAAAAATAACCTCTGGACCTTTTTTGACTCCTTCCTGCAAAACAGTTTTGGGGAGATGCTAGTAAGAGGCCAGGATCTAGTTGGTACAGCTGCCAGGCACTGAATTACGGGGCAGATTAAGTGGATTACTGAGGCTGTGAACTTTGTACAAGCCCATCTTTCCCCTCGCTGTCTGCAGCCCCTGGCGCCGTGAATCTCTATGTGGGGAACAGAAGAAGGCAGCACCACCACCACCAAACCTATTGAATTGATGATTGAGAGCTTGAGATCAGGCTTATGACACCCATGTTAATGCCACAAGAGAGCTATAACCACCCCATCCTGATTTCAGAAGCCAAAAGGGCCAGGGGCTTTGGCAGGAGAGGATCCCTTTGAGGACACACTGAACTAACGAGACTCCCAGAAAGGCAAGTGCTGGCCTGGCAGAGCAGCTGAGCATCCCCCTTTCCCCAGGCTCTGGCCATTTGATGCACATCTCAGCTCCTACCTCTTGGTTATTGAATCCCCCCCCGGGCACCACACAGCCACCGTGCCCGGCAGCAGCACATGTCTTGTAGCCCAGCACATCGGCCACGTTGCCAACGATGCCAATCCCAGCTGTAATCACAGAAGAAAATGCATCTCCTCCAAGAAAGGCTGGAAATGAGAGCGTTAAATCAACGTGCCTGCTGGGTGGGCAGCGATCTGGGGAGGGGGTCCTTGCCCCTGCCTTGCTGCTGGATCCTGTCCCCTCTGGGAGGCTGGCTGGGGAGCCCAGGCAGGAAGAGCATCCTTCCCCGGTGCGCATCCCCGCGGCACAGCGCTGGCTATTTAAAGAAATCGCCCGCACGCCGTCGACGTCTCACCTCCCGCCGAGGAGCTGGGCCCGTGCCCCGGCGTGGCACTGCCTCTGGCACCCGCCGGGCACGCAGCGGCACAGAGCCTGCAAGGGCTCGGAGGCAGCAAGCAGCAAAACCAACCCAAACCCCAAAAAGCAAACCCTGGGAATCGCCTTCTCCTGGCAATCGGTCGCCGAGGAGAGGAGGGTGGGGGAGATGAGCTCTCATCTGCCACTTGTTTTCTTCTTTTTTTTCTATATATTTTTTTTTTGGATGCAATTAAAGGCAGCCACCCAGCCGGTACCTCCTCGCGCTTGCTAAGAGAAGCGTGGCAGAAACTGAAAACCAGGAGCTGGGGGAAAAAAAAAAAATAGAAAAAGAAAGAAAAAAACCCCAGCAAAAAAATCTGCATTTCAGATAAATTCCAGCCTTGTCAGTCCTGCAGGATTACAGAGCTGGAGACAGCGACCCGTGAGCTGATTTCAAACACCAGGCTGGAGATTGAGGAAAAGCAGAGCAGCTTGGAGGACGCAGAGTCGAGTCCCCTCCCGGCCCTGCCTTTTGGGGAAGGTTTGGTACCCAGCTCCCAGACCCAGCCACCTCCCTGCCCTCTGCGGGGTGGGAACGGCTGCGCTGGGGCCGGGGGCAGGCAGGGCTGCCCCACGCGAGCTGGGCACCCACTGGAGTCCTCAGAGTGCCCCCAGACAATGTGTCTGGAGTCCCCAGAGTGCCAATGACAGAGCGGGCTTTCCGATGGCCCCGCAAAGATTTGAACCCACTCGCCCACGGCGCAAACAGAGGAAAAATCCCGATTATATCAGAGCAACTTTTGGGGTTTTTTTTTTTCCATCGGCAAAGAGCTTGGAATCATTTTTCGCTGCTTCTGCTGCAGATGGGCCCAAACTCAGACCTGGCCCGCAACGCTGTGGTTGCTTCGTGTGATATTTTCCCTTCCTCCCTCCCAAATGCCAGCTCGTGTGAGCGCACCCACGCGTGCACCCACCTCCCAGCCTCTCGGCATCGCTCGCTCGCGGGGAAGCCCTTTCACTGCTGAAAACTCCCAAGCGTGGCCCTCGGGAGCTGGGCCAGGGCTTGGACCCACCTGCAGAGCCCCCACCAGAGCCC
>JANVCC010000293.1:1142995-1232011 GCA_025345505.1 Todiramphus chloris collaris | reverse complement strand
TGGGGGGCTTCCCGGGGAGGGCAACGGAGAGAGAGTGGGGGGCTTCCTGGGGATGGCAGCAGGGAGTGAGCAGGGAGCTTCCCAGGGAGGGCAATAGAGAGAGATAGTGGGGGGCTTCCTGGGGAGGGCAGCAGGAAGCTTCCCAGGAAGGGCAGTGAAGGCCAAGTGGAATTTTCCAGAGCATTTTTATTTTTGCCCTGCCCGTCCAAACCCCTGGGGCTGGGACGGAGGTCACAGCTGGGATGGAGAGAGGTGCCTCTGCAAGGCTGCAGTGCAGCTCCCCCCCAGGTCTCTCTGGGTTGTCCTCTCTTGCCTGGCTGTGTTTGATGTCACAACTTACGGCCGTTCTGTTACCATCTATTTCCCTTTGCCTATAAAAGGTCACGTAGAGGGGAGGGTGCAGCTGACAGTGAGGGAAACCACTGTCCCAGGGAAACCACTGTCCCAGATGGGGACAGGTCACAGAGCAAACTGCACAGAGAGGTGAGCAAAGTTGAGCAAAGCCCTTAAAGTATCTTGAGTCTGCGGGTAGGGTTGAGTTCTATCCGAGTCTGGTTTCCATCTGCTGTGTCACTGTTTCCAAACCTGGCCCCGTGGTTAGGAATGAGAACATCTCACCTGAATCTCCTTAGGGTCAGTTCCTGATCTTTCATTTCTTTGCTTGTTTTCCCCTTGCTGCTCTGTCCCATTAACACAACCATCACATCCTGCTCTCTGGTGGCTCTGGTGACTGTAACTGGGATGTACAAAACCTTCCTGGCCTTCAGTTTCTGCTCGAGCAGCACAAGCCTCCTCTGGCATGGCCAGGTGCCTCTTGGTAGAAGTCCTTTTCTTCACCCAGCACGTCAGGTTGAAATTCAGCTTTCTTGAGTGAATTTTAGAGTGTGACATTGCTACAGCGCTGGTCTCGGGGATGGTGCCTCACACAGGACAGCATGAGGGGTTTTTTCTTTTTAAGACTCTCATTACTGCCTCACATGGGATTTTTCTGCCCTAAAAAGCCTTTGGTTTACAGATCAAGTTTTAAAAATAACATTTCCTGTCGGGAGTGTCTGAACATCTCCCCCAGAGGCAGCAGAAAAACAACAAACCCAAGGGGCTCCCCTTGCTGTTTAGGTCGGAGTATTTCCCTTAACTACATTCTAGGGTAAGTGGGGCTCTGAGTTACACCACTGAGAAGTTGTGTGTGTCATAGAATCATTTTGGTTGGAAAAGACCTTGAAGACTGAGTCCAACCCTTCCCCCAGCACTGCCAGGGCACCACTGACCCCTGTCCCTCAGCACCACAGCTCCACGGCTTGGAAACCCCTCCAGGGATCACGGGGACTCCACCACTGCCCTGGGCAGCCTGGGACAACCCTGGACAACCCTGGAGGGGCCTGGAAGAAATTGTTCCTCAGCTCCAACCTCAACATCCCCTGTCATCAGCCCTGATGCTGAGAGGGGAGTGTGTCTTCTCTGCTCACAGAACAGTTCCAGAGGAGGTGGTGGCTGGGTGTGGGTTGAGCACTGGTCACAGGAGGAAGCTCTGGTATGCAGGGCGACCAGTTAGCGCTGCAGAAAAAGAGCCTGTTGTTTTATTCAGAACTGTAAACAGCTAAACCAATGGGATCATCTGCATAATGTGCTGGTAATCATCCTCATTATTCATTCTTTAAAACAAGAAGCTGAATAATTATGTTTCCAGTTCACTCACCCGTGTTAATCTTTTTCTGACAAGGTAATCCTGGGGCCCAGGATTTACTCGCTTGTGTCACTCAGCAGGAAGCTTTCCTGCGGTCAGTGTTCTTAGCCGTGGTTCTGCTGAAGCATCTCCTGAACTCAGATCACCTCTTCCTCTCTGCTGCTGTACTTACTGTGCCATTGCTTGTCATTCTAGTAAAATCCCTCTGTGGTTTGGAAGCTTCTTGTGTTCCTGCCGAGGAAGTTCTGTCTGTGTCCGGAGAGTCTTGTGACAGCAGCGATGAGATGGACACGAAGGAAAGCGGCACCGGGCGAGCTGCCTCTAGAAAAAAGAAGAGCAAAAGACACAAAGGTAGAGCCCCTCTCCCCCGGGCCTCCAAGTGGGCTGATTCTGCAGCACGTGGGGTGTTAAAACTGGCTGTTTCCTGGCTGGTCACAGGGCTCTTTGGGGCATTCTACAACGTTTATGGGCACAAAGAAGCAGCCAGGGTTAAATCTGAACCTGCTGGGGCTGGGTGAGAGGCCTTGTCTGCTCTCAAAGGCAGAGCCTTGGGCATGAAATCAAAGCCTGAGAGCTCACTGCTTTCAGTAAACCTGGAAAATGATGCTCCTCAGAAAAGCTGTGGAACTTTGCCCCCGGACACTGTTACCTCATTGAGCAGGCTGGTGAAAGCAGGATTTGCTTTGGGGTAAACTGGTGCTGTTATCCACCAGTGGTTGGCAAAATCCAAGCTCTGCCTTCAGGGTGTTTCCAAGGCTGTGGTTTGTTAGGAGTGAGTTTAGAGGGCATTTTTCCCCATCCAGCAAGCAAATCTGGCCCTAGTGGCACTGTAGTAAGTGAATTCCAGGGAGGTGTATCCTTCAGCAGTGGCTCTGTGCAGCTCTGTGGAGCGATTTGCAACGCAGCATAAGCAGCAAACTGTGCTGCTGTGCTGCCTGTGGAACCCCAAGGGAGTTTCTAATAACAATTTCCTAATAGGTCAATTCAGGTTGGACGTGAGGAAGAATCTCTTCCCCAGGAGGGTGGTGAGACACTGGCACAGGTTGCCCAGAGAGGTGGTGGAAGCCCCATCCTTGGAAGTGTTGAAGCCCAGGCTGGCTGGGGCTGTGAGCACCCTGCTCTAGTGGGAGGGGTCCCTGCCCATGGCAGGGGGGTTGGAGCTGGATGAGCTTTGAGATCCCTTCCAACCCTGACAGTTCTGTGAGTCTGTGATTCTAATTTGTGTTCAGGTTGAGAAACAAAATTTAACTTGCTTTCTTGAGCTTAAGTAGAACTTCACTTTATTAATGCTGGTACTAAGTGATGGAACCCATCGACATTCACCACGGGCTGTAGGTGCACAGCTCTCCTCTGGGATAGGAGGATGTTACAGCCTGTTTTGGGGGTGCCTGCTGTAAGGAGGGAAGTGGTGGCATCTGGAGCTTTCTTTGGCAATGAAATTACCCCATGAGGGCAAATCCTGCCCTTCAGTATTAACCTGCTGCCTGGGGATTGGATCAGGCACCCTCAAGTTCTTAAACGCCTCCTTTATGTCACATATCAAACCTTGTAGCGGTTTCTTCTCTTAGCACTTTGTATGTGTTCTTTCTCTTAATGGTGCTGCTGCTCAGCATTGTTTGGCTGTTTCTGTTCTTTAAAAGTATTTTTTCCCTCCTAAGGTTGGAGCAGTGTCTGTGGAAACGCGCGTGGTGTTAAAACCACTGCAGGAGTGGGGGCAGTGTCTGAGCCTTCAGTTCTGGCTGAGCAGTTCTGACACCTCCGAGAGGCAGAACAGGCCTTTCTGTTCAGCTGAATTGCATTCAAACTTTCCCATCTGAGAAGCTTTAATGACATTACAGACTGAAGAGCAGCAGCTGATGGCTGCAGTTGCAGCACAGGATTGCTTGCCCTCCCTCGCAGAGCTCCTGCTAAAATACTGTGCCCATCTGAACAAAGAATTGACAAGCTTAGCAATGTTCAGGCACTTCCAATGTAAAGCATTTTTGCTGACCTGTTAAATGAGTGATTTTGATAAAAATGCCAGAGCCTGGCCCTCCTTTAGATAAAAGTTCCCTCTGCATCTGCTAGCCCATTTTTATTTCTCCACCAAAGTGTTATTTTTCAGCTGTGAAAGGGTCAGCTGTGGAAACAGGGTCCAGGAAAGGCTGTGGGTTTTCCATCCTTAGAGTGGAAACTTGATAGGATGAGATCCTGAACAGAACACTCTGGTTCAGCCAGCCCCAAGCTGGGCTGCTTGGAGTCCTGCAGAGAACCCTCTCAGCCTGAATTACTCCTTGAATCTGCCACCCCTTGTACTTGTGCACAGAGTGCAGCTGGGACAGAAGGTGGCACGTCCCCAGAGAAGGGATCCCAGAACCACAGAACGTTAAGGGTTGGAAGGGACCTCGAAAGATCATCGAGTCCAACCCCCTGCCAGAGCAGGATCCCCTAGCTTAGCTCCCACAGGAACACACCCAGGTGGGTTTGGAATGTCTCCAGAGAAGGAGACTCCACAGGCTCCCTGGGCAGCCTGGGCCAGTTCTGTCACCTCATCCTGAAAAAGTTTCTGCTTACATGTCCGTGGAACCTCCTGTGTTCCAGCTTCCACCCGTTGCCCCTTGTCCTCATCATTGGGTGTCACTGAACAGAGCCTGGCTCCATCCTCCTGACACCTTTTACATATTTATAACCATTAATGAGGTCACCCCCTCAGTCTTCTCCAAGCTCAAGAGCCCCAGCTCCCTCAGCCTTTCCTCAGCAGGCAGATGTTCCACTCCCTTCAGCATCTTCCTGGCGCTGCACTGGACTCTTTCCAGCAGTTCCCTGTCCTTCTTGAACTGAGGGGCCCAGAACTGGACACACCATCCCAGACGTGGCCCCACCAGGGCAGAGCAGAGGGGGAGGAGAATCTCTCTTGACTCCTAACCACAGCCTTCTAATCCACCCCAGGGTGCCACTGGCCTCCCTGGCCACAAGGGCACACTGCTGGCTCATGGCCATCCTGCTGGCCACCAGGACCCCCAGGTCCCTTTCCCCTACACTGCTTTCCAACTGGTCAGTCCCCAACTTATACTGGTACCTGGGTTGTTCTTTCCCAGCTGCACTTGCCCTGGTTACATTTCTTTACACTTCTCCCCAGGGGGATGGTTGTGGGGGTGGGCGAGTGCCCGCTGCTGAAGACCATCAGCAGTGCTGAGTTTGTACTGACCTGGGCTTCATTCGCTGACTTTATACAGATAACTTCACTTGCTTACCATGTGCTACTAGTAGTAAAAGCCACACCTCTGGACGTGACTCGAGAGAGGTTGTTTGCCACACTAACACACTTCCCTTGCCTTTAGAAAACCCGGATGGGGGTGGTGGAGAAGAATATCCCATTGATATCTGGCTGCTGTTGGCTTCCTACATTCGCCCTGAAGACATCGTCCGGTTTTCCTTGATTTGCAAGAAAGCCTGGACTGTTACTTGCACTGCTGCCTTTTGGACCAGGCTCTACAGAAGGTGAGACTTGAAGGAATTGGTAAACTATTTGTAGGAGGAGTCAGCAGCAAGCAGCCCTCTGCAGAGCTGGGAAGAAGGGAGTAAGTTTGTATGAAGAAAGAGTGTGGCCGGAAGGTAGAGGGAAGGTCTCCTGTCCCTCTGCTCTGCCCTCTGGAGTATTGGGTCCAGTTCTGGGCTTCCAGTTCCAGAGAGACCAGGAACTACTGGAGAGAGTCCAGTGGAGGCTGGGAAGATGCTGAGGGGCTGGAGCATCTCTGTGCCAGGAGAGGCTGAGAGCCCTGGGGCTGTTCAGCTGGAGAGGAGCAGCCTGAGAGGGGAGCTGAGCAATGCTGAGCAAGAGCTAAAGGGCCCCAGGGGGCAAGAGGATGGGGCCAGACTCTGCTCAGTGGTGCCCAGGGACAGGACAAGGGGCAGTGGGCACCAACTGGAACCCAGGAGGGTCCATCTGAGCAGGAAGAGAAAGTTGTTTGGTGTGAGGGTGTGGGAGCCTGTGCCAGGCTGCCCAGAGAGGCTGTGGAGTCTCCTTCTCTGGAGAGATTCCCACCCCAGCTGGACCCTGTGCTGCTGGGCCCCTGCTCTGGGTGCCCCTGCTGGATGGAGCAGGGGGGGACACCAGAGCATCTCCAGAGGGCCCTTTCCACCCCCACCATGCTGGGATTCTGTGGATAGTTCCCTTTAGACTAAGATCCTATAACATTTACCTGTCGACGTGGTGACCTGAGCCTCATCTGACAAGGGGTTGTGGTAAATCATGTCTGCTTTGGATCTGGAAAAGGATCTGTGTGGCATATTCCTGTGTGCTCCATACAAAATGTCAAAGCATCATGTGCTGTTGTGCTTGCTGTGGTCTACACGCTCCTGTTTGTAACAATGGGCTTTGTGTGCAAAGCACTTGAAAGGCCTACAAGAAGGTCAGCACCAGTACCTGTCTGCAAGACAGGCAAACATCACTGAGAGAGAACTTGCCCTGCCTCAGGCTTTGATCGTTGCTGCCTTCCTGAAATTAGGGTGGCCTTAGAGAAAATAAAACATTCTGGAACCATCTTGGTGTCAGGAGCAAGTTCTAGATAAAGTAAGAGGAGAAGAAGAGGAAAGAGATGTTCAAAAGTTGAAAGAGATCCTTCTGCCCTGGTGCCTGTCATTTGGGCATTCCTTCAGGACAGAACATTTTCTTTGTGTTACCCAGGAGGTGCAAGCAGCAGGAGCACAGAGCTGAGAGAAGCCCTGGTTGTCCTCACCCCTGGTTTTTAGCGTGAGGTTCCCAAGCAGAGGCTCCTCTGGCATCTGTTTGAAGAACAACCCTTGGGTGCAGGCATTCAAACTGCTCAGGCAGTGCTCTGCGGGCCTGCAGCAAGCTCAGCTAAAGAGAGTCCTTGAGAGCCTCCAGTCAAACCACCATCTGGTCTCTGTGGGCAAGGAGTTACTGGGGAATTGTGGCATGAGAACCATAGAATGGTGGGGGTTGGAAGGGACCTCTGGAGATAATGTAGTGCAACCCCCCTGCCAGAGCAGGGTCACCCAGGGCAGCCCACACAGGAACAGAGCCAGGGGGGCTGGAAAGTCTCCAGAGAAGGAGACTCCACAGCCTCTCTGGGCAGCCTGGGCCAGGCTCTGTCCCTCTCACAGGGAAGAAGTTTCTCCTCATGTTGAGGTGGAACTTCCCATATTTCAGCTTGTGACCATCACCTCTCATCCTCTCCCAGGGCAGCACTGACAAGAGCCTGGCCCCTTCTCCTTGACCCCCACCCTGCAGATCTCTGTAACCATTCATCAGATCCCCTCTCAGGCTTCTCCTCTCCAGGCTAAACAGCCCCAGGGCTCTCAGCCTTTCCCCATCAGAGATGTTCCAGTTCCTTCAGCATCCTCATAGCCTCTGCTGGACTCTCTCTAGTATCTCCCTGTCCCTTGTGAATGGAGGAACCCAGAACTGGACACAATACTCCAGAAGTGGTCTCACTGGGGCAGAGCAGAGGGGGAAGAGATCCTTCCTCAACCTGTTGGATGAGAAGCTTATGCACGTGCTGGAAACCTGTCCTCTGTGGGTAAAGCCTTTGAGACTCGCGTGATTTTCATACACCAGCCTGCAAGCTCTCCCAGTTGCCAAGGGGTCGATGAGATGTTGGGTTTTCTCTCGCCATCGATCTCTTCTGCACCTCCCTGCCTTCCTGCCCCTTCAGCCTGTGTCGGGTTTGTCGTTGGCTTTGCAGGCACTACAGTCTGGACGCCTACCTGCCCCTGCGCCTGCGCCCGGAGTCCATGGAGAAGCTGCACTGTCTGCGGGCCTGCGTCATCCGCTCGCTCTACCACATGTACGAGCCCTTCGCCTCTCGGGTCTCCAGGAACCCAGCTATTCCAGACAGTACTCCCAGCACTTTAAAAAACTCCAGAGTAAGTGTGATCGTGAAGGAAGTCGGATACCTCCCCGTGCTGCTCCTTCGGGGTTTCTCTTCTGTTCTTCTCTAGTAGATGTTTAGATGGTCGCCAGTGGAGCTTGGGGTGATCCCAAAATAGGGATTGTTTTCCAAGCGTGCTGGTTACTTGGTTCTGTAGCTGCTGCTGCAGAGGGTTCTAGTTAACTCTTGTGGGTAACTTCTGCCCGAGTCCTACCCCAGCATCTTTGCACTCAGCAGAACTGTGCTCGCTTCACTGAACGGCGGAGCTGCCAGGGATATTTGCAGCTCTCCCCCGGTGCGAACGCGTTGCTGAAAGGAGGTTGTGCTACGGTCAGATTTTGTATCTTTTGCTTTATTCTGACTCTGGCTTCCAGAACACATCTTTTCTCTGTAGCAGGCATCTGGAGAGATTGGAAATGACACCTGCAAGGGAGTCAGTTCCTGCTCTGTTCCTGTGGGTCATCCATCGTCTCTGGTGTGTGGGCGAGGGGTGGAGGAGGTTGTGAGCATGGCAAACGGCTGCTTTGGGCCGGGGCTGCGGCCGAGTCGAGCTGCAGAAGCCTTGTCTCTGGTGTGGGCAGGCAGTTCCCTTTGCTGTCCCAGCTTGGAGCACTTGCACATCCGTTCCTCTTTAACTGCTGTTGACCATTAACTCCAAAATGCCTCCGTGTCTCCTGTTTGGTTTGAACTTGCAACTGGCTGATACTCTGTGAGCAGCTTAAGTAACAGCGTGAATTCTCCGTCCTCCAAATCCAAAGTCAAAAGCCTGTTGGGTGAGGTTTTTGGAGCCAAACTGAAGTGAGTTTGGGTCATGAGTTGTACTTTCTACCTGCAAAGTAGAGCAGCCTCCTTTACCTGTGATATCCCTTCCTCCCCCTCCCTGGGTGGATACTGGAACAAAACCTCGTGTTGCTTTAGGGAGCATCCAGCGGGACCACAGGCAGGTGGTGCTGCGGAGCAAGGAGAGGAGCACAGGGCTCTGTGCGTGGCCTCTCTGCATCCAGAGCTCTTCATTCTCTTCCCAAAACTCCGGTTTGGTCATCATCGTTCAGATAAAAAATAAAAAGCAAAGCATTTCTAGGAAATTCCACCTTTAACCTTAGTCCTTCTGATTCTAACTTCCTACTGCTGCTTGGATCTGGTCGCGTGGCCGTGGGAGCTGGAAACCCTGAGGTGATGCTGGCAGGGTTGGCGTTTGGAAGCCTTCACGTTGACATCATAACGGCTTTGGTGCCCACTGCTAGTGCTCCGACTGTACTAACGGTTCGAGGCAGGCTCTCAAAGTTCAATCTTTTCTTACTCAGCTTTTGAAAAAGGAAATTAAAAGGGTGACGAGGCTTTGTTAGAACAGTAGAGGTTTGACCTAACCCCTGGGAGCATAACAGTCTGGTCTCGCTGTACTGCTACACTGCCAGGCTGAGCTCTGCCTGTGTTACCCTGCACAGAAACGCCTCGTTACGGTGGGGATGGAGGAGGATCTGAGGTTGCCTGCCCACGTTGTTGCTTTCCTGGGCTTTGGTTTTACCTTTTACGGGTCGTTGAAAGCACTGGCAAACGCCTCCGTAAACTGCATGTGGCGAGAGGAGCCCCCTGGCCCCGGGTGGTATCCAATTTAGCTTCTCCTCTTTAATTTCCTTTTTTCTTTCCCTAGCCTAGCTTGTGTGGGACACTGGAGCCGTTATGGTGTCAGCAGAAGTGTTTGCCCTTTAAAGACACCCCCATAATTTTTGGTGGAGCGGCAGCCGCACGGCGAGTCTGAAGGGCAGGACGGCTGACCCGTGGACGACATCCTCTGCCCCTTAGGAGGTACTGACCGTTTTGTGCTTCACTACTTGCCATGACCAACCCAGGTGCTAGCCCAGGTGGCCTCTGCAGGTGACCTACAAAATGCTGCTGCTGCTGCTGGAGTTCAACTCAGCACTGTCTGCTTGTTCAAAAAGATCTGGATAACATTTTTTTTTAGTAGAAAAACACCCAGGGCCACCTCCTCCCCGGTGGAGGTGACTTGCCACGTGTTTCTGAGCTTGACTCCACGTGGCTTTGTCGTTCACCTCGTGCAGATTGGTGAGATGAAGGTCCTCTAAGGACTCTTGTTCGTGGATGTGAGCCAGAATTGAAGTAAAGGGTCTCGTGTCACCTGTAGTCTCTGGTTACAGAGCCCCCGTGGTGGAGGCCGCTCTGGCTTTGTTTCATTTGGGGGTCACGCTACCCTGGAATGAAATGAAACGTCTGCTCTGCCCTGCGACCCAGTCAGGCCTTTTCTTGGCGTGGCAGAGTCTGTCTGCAGGCCGTGGGGAGTTGTCTGTACCCATATTATTCTTCCTCTTCCTGCTGACACTGTTAAAAGATAAGACCAGCCGTGGTGGGCTGGCATCTCTGGTGTGGGCACACTTGGAGCGGTGGCCGGATGGACTTGCCAGATGCTCTTCTCGGCTGTGGGAGGCTGGTGGCTCCTGCTCACTGCTAGGCTGGGAGTTTCCCTCCTGCTCGGTTTCATGCAGGAGTTCTGCTGAGAATCCTGCTCTAGAACAAGTGCTGCATGCTGGGATGGGTCCTGGGGACCACACAGGGATAACTGGATTGGACTGGAGGACTCCTGGTGTGTGTCTGCTTGGGAGGGAGCTGCTGGTCACCTCGGGTGCTGTTTGAGGCCCTTTCCTCATTTTCTTCTGGACAGGGACAGTGGGTAGGTCAGACTGTGCTGTCCTGGCAGTGTTTGCCTGCTCTGAAGTGTGACAGACAGGGCCTAGTGACCTTCAAGACCTTCTTTGGACTTTCTCATCTATCACCTCATAGCTCGTGGATTGCTCTTTGCCTTTCCCTCGGGATTCTCTCCTCCCTGATCCTTACTCTGTTTGCAGGGGTTCCGCGCTTCGGTCGGGTTTGCAGTCCAGTTTAACAGGAGCTCTTGGGTGGGCTGGGGGGAGCCAGGTGACTCTGTGCTGCTCATCTCTGCCTGACCCAAGGGACAAATGGCACAAGAGGATTTTTTTCTGTTCAGCACGTTCATGGCTCCCTGTTGGATCATCCAGTTGCATGATGAGTTGGCCAGCTCGAAACTGGGAGACCTAAACTGTCAAGTGTGTCCTTTAAACATAATTCATTTGAATAAATGGCTCCTAACTGCTCCCATGTAACTGTGTTTGTAATTGGAAGTCTTTATGCTTCGCTAAAACTTATTGAAAGTGGTGCCTCTGAGGGTTTCATAATTTTGTGTTTCTTTTCTTTTTTTTTTCCTCCCCACTTCAGTGTCTGCTTTTCTGGTGCAAAAAGATTGAAGGGAACAGACAAGAAGCGATGTGGGAATTCAACTTCAAGTTCAAAAAGCAGGTATGAAAGAAGGACCAGAATAGCTTTGACTTCTTTCTGAAGTAGTAATGATTTTTTTTTCTGGGGGGGTAGAAAGGAAGGTGGAAATTTCTTATGTGTTCAGACAATACATGGAAACTCTGCCTCCCATGATAAACTCAAGTAAATTTATATACTCGGTTTTCAGTTTGTGTTGCCAAGACATTTAGAATGTTACACTTTTATTTCTGCATTTGATGTCCTTTCTCCACTGGATCTTTTGTTACCCCAAATAATCAAGTGGAAGGGGCCAGGCTCTTGTCAGTGGTGCCCTGTGACAGGACGAGAGGTGATGGTCACAAACTGGAACAGAGGAAGTTCCACCTCAACATGAGGAAAAACTTCTTGACTGTGAGGGTGACAGCCTGGCCCAGGCTGCCCAGAGAGGCTGTGGAGTCTCCTTCTCTGGAGACTTTCCAGACCCACCTGGACCTGCTCCTGGGTGACCCTGCTCTGGCGGGGGGGTTGGACTCGATGATCTCCAGAGATCCCTTCCAACCCCTACCATTCTATAATAATCTAATCTTTGGATTTTCACAGACTCACAGAATTAGAGAACCATTTAGGTTGGCAAAGACCTTTAAGATCATGGAGTCCAACTGTTAATTGCTACTGGGTACTACCAAAACCCAGACTACTTGACTTTAGTGGTCAAAATGTAGACCAAAATCTGAAACTTTGTGGTTTACCATTGGAAAGATTTCCCAGAGAAGTGAAGAAAGCCAACACTGGCCATGAAACCCTCCAGAAATGGCTCTCGGGAGCCACAGATAGTTTCAGGCCAGGAATAGTTTTCACCCCAGGAATTCTGCAGCTCTCTCCTCTTTAAATTCCTGCAAAAGGTGTGTCCCAAGTGATGGCTTTTTGTCGTTGCAGTAACGCTCTGCCCAAAGGTGCAGGAGTGTGCTGAGAATCTGCTCCTCAGCACCAAGCTCTCATCGTGGGTTCCTGCTTAGTTAACTAAGTCTCTCTTTCTTTCAAGTCCCCTAGATTTAAGAGCAAGTGTTGTAAAGGGCTTCAGCCACCGATTCAGTACGAAGAAGTCCACACAAATCCA
This sequence comes from Todiramphus chloris collaris, assembly GCA_025345505.1. Classification (NCBI taxonomy): domain Eukaryota; kingdom Metazoa; phylum Chordata; class Aves; order Coraciiformes; family Alcedinidae; genus Todiramphus; species Todiramphus chloris. Next base: position 1,220,049 of record JANVCC010000293.1, on the reverse strand, counting down.
GATCAGGATTGCTGTCTACTGCAGATCACCACCTTCAACTTCATATTCGTGCCAATCGTCATGGGTATGACGTTTACCTTGGTAAGTGTGTGAGAGACGTGCCAGGCAAGCTTTGCACGAGCTCCTTCTGGCAGGAGCTGAAGAGGACCCCTCTTTAGTGGTGGGTCAATCACACAACAAACCAGGTCTGGGGATCCTTAGGTTGAGGACCAGAAGAAATGCTGAGGATCTCCTTGGTTTAGCTTCTGCGTTCCCATCAGCTCTTCCCTCTTTGGTGCAGCAAATGCAGATGGTGCAGAAGATCTGCAGGGAGCTGTGAGTGTGCAGCATCCAGGGGCAGGTTAGTTGTTGGTACTCCAGCAGGGTACAAGAGGAGGCGTTCCAGGGCAGGAGGAGCTCTTCCATCCTCCAGAACACGCCTCCTTACCTTACAGCAGTAAATTGAGAGCAGAAACCTGTCTGAGCAAACTCTTGTGATGTGTATCCGGGGCCTGACTGGTGATTGCTGGGAGGAGGAGCAGCTTTTGAAGCAGCTCCCACAAATTCAGCTCCAGTTAGCAGCAGAGCAGTGTCGGTGTGCAGGGCAGCGCAGGTTTTAAACTAAAAGAGGGAGATTAGACTGGAGAGAAGGGAGAGATTTTTGACTCTGAGGGTGGGGAGAGCCTGGCCCAGGCTGCCCCAAGAGGTGGTGGCTGCCCCATCCCTGGCACCATTGCAGGGGAGGTTGCCCGGGGCTCTGAGAACCCTGCTCTAGGTGCAGATGGCCCTGCTCCCTGCAGGGGGTTGGACCTGGTGACCCTTCCCACCCAAACCAGCCTATGTGGCTGTGCTTGTAAGTCAGGGTTTCAGAAGCAGCCTCTGCCCAGGAGAAGCTCGGTCTGGCCCCACCTAAGTAGAGGGCAGCGAGTTCCAGGCTTCTCTTGACAGCCTTTTGCTTTTGGGCTCTCTTCTGGTGTGATTATTTGGGGTTGCCAGCCAGAGAGAGCCGCCTTGGATCCAGATTCAGAGCGTGACTCTGCCAGCACCTGGAATACCTCAGACCTGGACAGTCGAGAAGAACTTCAACCTCTAAAAACTCCCCATCAAGAACTCCATCCATCACTTGGGTTCTCTGAGGCACCTCCTTCTCTCTTTCCTTGCAGTTCACCATCAATGTCAGCACAGACATGAGGCATCATCGCGTGCGCCTGGTGTTCCAGGACGCCCCGGTTCGCAACGGCAAGAAACCTCGCCCCGACCAAGGGCTGCAGGTCGTGCTGGACCCCGTGCACAGCGTGCGGCTCCTGGACTGGTGGCACCCTCAGTACCCCTTCTCCCCCAAAGCTTAGGGCTCCCGAGGCTGCAGGAGCCGGCGGGTGACTGGATCTGGCGGGCTGAAGAGAATTTCTAGGAAGCAGGAAATTCTATTTTTATTTCTTAAATAAATTCCGCGGCCTCCTTGCGAGGAGGTGGAGCTGCTGAGCTGAGCTGTATGTATATATATATAACTTCTGGGCAGTGATGGGCAGAGCTGAGTGTAAAGCAGAAACTCTTTGTAAACACAATTTTATGTAAAATTCACCTTTTATGATTTGAAAGGAGCTCCCTGGAACTGTTCATTTAAAAAAAAATCCTTTTGGTGCTAATGCGAGTGGGCCTGGTTTGTGGTGTTTGCCTGGAAGGAGGAGGTTTTGCTTTCCAGTTTTGATGAGACCAGGAATCATTTACAAACGAAATCCCTGTTGTCAAACATTTTGGGGTCTGAGGAGCAGGGAGCAAAGCAGTGCTGATCAGGAATAATGGTTAATTCACAGTCCAGCAGATAAGAAGTTAAGGATAGAGAAACAAAGCAGGGAGCAAAGCAGTGCTGATCAGGAATAATGATTAATTCACAGTCCAGCAGATAAGAAGTTAAGGACAGAGAAACAAAGCAGGGAGCAAAGCAGTGCTGATCAGGAATAATGGTTAATTCACAGTCCAGCAGATAAGAGGTTAAGAAAAACAAACAAACGAAACCCTAAAATGATCCAACAAAGGAATTACTTGAAAGAGGATCTAAGGCAGAATGTAAAGATGCTCCCAAGTTCGCACACCAGTTCTGCTTTGAAAAGAAGATTTAAACCTTTGAAACCAGAAAGTGGTTTGCAAAGAAGATAAACAGAGGGAGGAAGAGGAGATGGAGGGGATAAACTAAAGAACTGACGCAGGGATGAAGGACTTTGTGTCTTTCCTAAGAGCAGTGTTGACCTGGAGAGCCTGGAAGCGATTGGTGCCCTGGCCTCTGGACCAACCAAATTAATTTCTGTGAGGAAGAAGCAGCAGCAGCAGCAGCCCTGCAGCTTTCTGTGGCTGTGGGTCGTGTCTGTGTCTGTCGTGTCCAGAATGAACCTGGCTGGAGGTTTAGTTCAGCAGGTGAATGTCTTGCTGCTGACAGACAGGGTGGGGTGGAGGAGGTGCTGGAGTGCAGGTCAGCAACCCTGGGCTGAGTTTTGGTGCCTCAGTTGGCTCCCCAGCCCGAGCTCACATCGGGTGTTGCCTGAGGCAGGAGTAACCCAGCGCTTTCTTTTATGGAACGTTCAGTGAAGCTCCTGGAAGGAGAGAGAGTTGTGTTTGAATTGAATACACAAATACCCCACGGTACCTTCCTGCCCAGGAGTTTCTCACCTGTGCCCCCATCGTTCTGTAAACCACCCCCCAGGACACCACCCGAGCTTGGATCTACAGTAGAGGCTCTGTGTTGGTGACCTCGAACCCGTTGGGGAAGATTGCCTCTCAGTTCCCCTTCTCACTGCTGCTGAACACGTGTTGATGCCAACAGGTAAGTTCTGAAACTCCATCAGTCCAAAGAAAGACACCGGGCAAGAAGAACATGCCCTGGCCGTGCTGGTGAAGCTGGTTCCTGTGGTAGTGAAGCCTGGTCTGAGATGGTACCTGCAGGATGGTGCTGCTGGAGCTGGGTAGAGGCTGCAGCTGCAGGGCTGTCTGACTGTTGTTCACCCACTGCCCCGGAGCGGTTTCCTTCCGCACAGGCGCTGCCGGGTGTGGCAGGACGATCTCTGCGGTGGGGTTAAATCCTGCTGAGCTCAGCGACAAGTCCTCAGTGGTCGGAGTTCCTCCCCTGGAGTTCGGTGAGTAAAGCATTGTCAGCTTGCCTGGTGCCCTGGGCGGGTGTTGCTCTGCTGGGGAGGTGTCAGTTCAGCCAGAACCTGTTTTCTTCAGAATCTGAGGCGCTTTGAAGCTCACACTTCAAGGTGTTCCGTGCTACGCGCCCTGAGAAGTGGTTTGCACGAAGATGGCAGCACCGGGAGCCTGGCGATTGCTGCTTGTGCCCGAGATGCCGTGGAGGGTGTGGGCAGGGGTGTTCAGCCCCTCGCTGGGTGGCAGGAGGACAGAGCAGACTGGTGTCTGGCCAGAGCTCTTGTCACCTCTGGGAGCTGCTGTGACCGAGGAACAGCAGCTTGTGCCTCGCTCTTCTGTGAAGGATTAACAGGACCAAGCTCAGGGCTGTGTGTTTGAGTGAAAGGGGGAATATGTCCTAGCTGGGTGTGTGGCATAGTCCAGGATGTGCTTCATTTCTGGGGCTGGAGGTTCTCCAGTAGCACCCACTCTAGTGAAGCTTCCAGCACTTGGGCAGCTGGTCCCCAAGTGGTGTGGCTGGAGTGGGCTGGAAGGGCAGGGGGATGGATGTTTCCTGCTACCAACAGACCTGTTGGATGCAAATAAGTATGCAAATAAGGACTGATGTGGCTAACCCAAAGAGGCACTTCTCCTCTGGCAGCCTTCTTCAAGGCTGATGTGTGTAAAATGAAGAACAATGACTTTCAGTCTTTGCCAGTGGCAAATCTTCTGGTGACCCCAGTGACTGCGCTGGCAGAGCTGGCAGGGACTGGGGACCCGGTTGGAATCCAACGGGGAGAGGCCAGTGAGGTGGCAGGTTGGGCTCTGCTTGCCCATGTGCAGAGCTGCAGGGCCCTGTGTCTTCCCCTACCTCCCTTACCTGGAGCATGGGAACCCTGCATTGAGGTTTGCTCAGTGATGCAGGTGACTTGCTGGCCAGACCTCAGCCTCAGTTTGGGGCGGGGGGTGGGGTTTGTACCCCCTGTCATAGAATCATAGATTTGTTTTGGTTGGAAAAGACTTTTCAGATCGAGTCCAATCCTTCCCTCAGCACTGCCAGGGCACCACTGACCCCTGTCCCTCAGCACCACAGCTCCACGGCTTGGAAACCCCTCCAGGGATCACGGGGACTCCACCCCTGCCCTGGGCAGCCTGGGACAGCCCTGGACAACCCTGGAGGGGGCTGGGGGAAGAAATTGTTCCTCAGCTCCAACCTAAACCTCCCCTGGGGCAACTTGGGTCCAGTTCCATTTGTCCAGTTGATTGTTCCTTGGGAGCAGAGCCCGACCCCCCCTGGCTCCCCCTCCTGTCAGGAGCTGTCAGAGCCAGAAGGTCTCCCCTCAGCCTCCTCTGCTCCAGGCTGAACAAGCCCAGCCTCTCCTGAAGGCTGCTTGCCAAACCCTCCTTTGCTGTGTTCTCCGGGGCTGGGATGCAGTGAGGCCGGTGCTACAGCTCCCTGCAGTCCTTGTCAGGGCTCTGGGCAGGGAAGGCTGTGGTTTGGTGCAAGATAATCCCTTTTTCCCGTAGAACGTGACTCCAAAGGGTCCGTGGTGCTCTGTAAATGGAGCCCCAGGTTGGCATAGCAGTGACTGGAGCCCTGCTGCCCTTCCTGCTCTGTGGGACCCTCCTTTACCTCCGCTTTGTCCCTCTCAGGCCACTGAACACTGGAAGGGCTGTAAGGGGATCCATCCTGGCTCTCAGGTTTCCCCGGGGCAAGCGTGGCCACCACCGCAGCCTCACCCTGCCCCTCTGCCTGCTGGGGATCCGGTGTCAGCGAGGAGCTGAGCTGGGGAGGCTCAGGGCTGGTGCCCTGGGGAGGGTGGGCAGTACCCGCAGTGGGTCCCTTGGTGCCTGTCCCACCCCAGTGCTCAGCTCTGGACCTGCCTGGGGGCACTGCTCTTCCCTGGCCCCCTTGGAGATGGAGTCCCAGTTTGGAGTCGTGGTGGCCGGAGCCCTGGTGCTCTCCCTGATGCCCAGGGTCCTGTTTTGCCTCTGCTTTGTCACAGTCGGGTTCCAGTTAAGTCCAAGAACAAGCAAAAAATGTGCCTTTTAGTCTGATGTAAGGCCAGGCAAAATAATAACTGAGTGAAGAGAGGTGTGAGCAGCCAGTCTCAGGCCAGAGGGGGCTTTGTGAGCGGCTCTGGGTGGCAGGGCCCTGGCTCTGCCTGGGCACTGGGGCTGTGCCAAGGCCCTTGCAGGGGGGGCCGGGGGGAAGGGCCCTTTTCCAGCACCCCGAGAAGCATTTGGGATTTGCTCAGGAGCACCAAGGGGGTGATGGGCTGGGCAGGCTCGGTCTGGGCAGGCTCAGGCTGGGCTCCTGGGGCTTGCTCAGAGGGCAGGGCCACCCCAGTGCACCTATGGGTGCCGGGGACCCCCCACCCTCCCTTTCCTTTCCGTGAGGGCAGGAAGGACCAAGCCCCGTTTCCTTCCTGTGCAGGGATGGGGGTCACGGGGTGGCTGCGGTAAGAAAAAACCCTCCCCATCCTGCAGCTGCTGCCGGTCCCTTCGACACCTCACGTGAGGCACCGAGCCCCAGTTCCTCCCTTCTCACGTGTGGTTAAACCTCTGCTGGGTCGCTCCGTCCCAGCTCCCACCTGGGCAGCGACGCGGGGCCACCTCCGCTCCGCCGCGGGCAGAGCATCCCCGGGACCCCGTGGGGACGGAGCCCCTGGCTTCCCACCATGGGGATTGAAGGGTTTAAGAATCACACGGCGTGGGAAAAGCGAAAGCCGGCAGATCCGGGAGCCTCTCAACGTCTCTCCCTCTCCTCCTGGGCACCATCACCCGCTTCCTGCTCTACCTTAGCTCCCCGTGGCTGCCTCTCTCCTCCCAGCTGTGCCCAGGGCCGTCGGCTCAACCTGAATCCAGAGCGAGCACCCGGGGCTGGATGGTGCCAAGGGGGAGCTGAAGAAGACGGAGCCTGGGGAGAGCCACTGAGGCCTCTCTGAAGGTAGGAGAGGTCGGGGCTGGCAGGGAGAGGGGGGAATTGGATCTCTGCTTCCGTGGGGGTGGGATGGAGGGGAAGGGAAAGGAAGGCTCTTCCTCTTGACACAGTGCAAACTCAAGAACCAAAGTTCTTCAGCAGGCATTCTTTACTGCGGCACTGGGCACGTGGGGGGATCTCTCCTCCTGGCACCAGCACCGGGATTCGGAAGCGATGGATTCTTAGGGAGAGGTGACTTTGCACTGCCTTTCCTGTAACCCTACTGCGTGGTCACTGGAATGCTAGGAGACCATCACCACAACTCTCTGCGCACGTCCACGCGGTCAGGGGCTCTCGCCATCCTCCCGTGGTCTCTGGGAGGAAGATCAAAGCCTTCCTCCTCTTTGCACTTTTCCCCCTGTTGGGTCTGGGCTTGCCCAGCAGCTCTGTAGCCTGTCCAGGCTCCTTCTGTGGTTTCTCGGACCACGCTGATAAAGACTACATTGTTTGTTGTGGTTTCGAGCGTGTTATCTCACCTGACCATCTTCAATCGTCTGTTAAAGAGAGAACGATGATGTGAAAGGGGGGCCGAAGGCTCTGCTGCTCTTCCAGGGATTACACCTGAAAAAGCTCCCTCTGAAAAAGCAGATAAAAGACATCAAAAGTACAAATTCGTTTAAACTCCTGCATCGCTGTTGCTGGCTGCTAAATACCTTCCTCTCGTCGCTCTCCCTTTGGATGAGCTTCCCTGGCGGAAGCAGATGAGGAGCTGGGTGCTGGTGGCTGACTCGGCGTGGGTGCTCCGGGGGCTTTGCTCCCGCTGGAGGAGGGGAGTGGGAGGAGAGAAATGGAGCTCAGAGGCTGGAGGAGCTGGGGCCAAACCAGACCAGGGGCAGGGCCCTGCAGGGCCCACAGCAGCTCCCGGGGCTGGAAGGGGCTTCGTTCCCAGACGGGGCTGTGACCTCCAGCGCGGAGCTGGGCTGGGCAGGGACACTGGTGCCCCCACAGGGGACATCCCGGGAGGGATCCTGGCATCCAGCTCTGCTGGCGCGTTGCTGCTCCAGCTCAGCTGCCCCAAAGGTTCCTGCCCTCTTGGCGCAAGCGCCAGAAAACAAACAGGCTCTGTGGCACCGGGCTCCTGGCTCGGCGCGGGCTGTGTTTGCACTTCGGTGCCACCCAGGTTGCAGCTTCGGACGGGAGTTTGGGTGCTGGGGTGGCAAAGAGCCCTCGGAGGGTCTGATTCTGCCTGGGGGACTGGGGCTGCCAGCGGAGACAGGGGTGGGTGCTCGGGCCAGGGAGGAGGAGGAGGCTGAGGCCACCCCGACTCCTGCAGCGGGGCTGGGGGCTGTTCGCCCTGTTCCATCTGGAGTCCCCACCAGCTCGGCCAGTTCACCCAGCGCTCACCAGTAACGGATGCTGGTGAATGCTCCTCCTCTGCGGGAGGCAGGCGAGGACTCGGGGTGGGGCTTTGCTGAGTGAGAAACCAGAGTCTGGCCAGCCCTGGGGAAGCTGCCAGGGCCGAGCGAGACGGCGAGGCTGCCGCGCACCCAGTAAGTCTCTGCCGCCTCGGTGGGTGCGTCCGGAGCCCTGCTGGGCGTGAGCCATCGCACTGGTGTCAAGGGAAAGGAGTCACCTGGGCCAGGGTTGCCCAGGGACCCGGGGGGGGTGAGGGCAGGGTGGTGGGCTGGGGATCCCCGTGCTGCCAGCTCTGGGGACCGGGTCAGACACAAGCGTCCCCTTATGGAGCTGCCTGCAGAGAACCCCTCCTGGTGCTGGGGGGCTGTAGGAGACCTGGGCTGACCTGAAGCGTTGGCTCCCAGAATCCTGTGCTACCGAAATGTGGCTTTTCCCCTCCTTCCTCCCTCTCGGAGCAGAGACACCCCCAGAGCGAGCCCAGCCTGACTCCCAGGGCGCCCAGAGCACCCGTCCCCTGCAGCCCCGATTTGCCCGCCGGGGACATTGTGCTGCCAGGGACATTGTGCTGCCACGATTTGCCACGTCCTCCGCTCGAGCGGTGACTCCAGGAGCTGGGTTACAACCTGCCCCTCTCCATCCTGGGGACCCCCACCGACCGCTGACCCGTGATGCAGGAGACCTGGTGCTTACCCCGCTGGGTGACCCCCAGCCTTTTTCTGTGCCTCGGTTTCCCCCAGCAAGGAAAGGGGCTTCTGGAAGTGGAAGGGTGAGCTCTGGTTGTCCCCTTTGTGCTTGTGCAAACAGCCCAGCTCTCGCCAGGGCTGGAGGAAGCAGCTGGAGCTGCCTGTGCATGGGGAGCATCCGGCCCTTCCTCGAAGCCTCATGGGACCAGGGCTGTGTATTACTCCTTCTCTTCCCCTCCGCTGCTGGACTGAGTCACAGCTGCTGCGTCACGCAGCCCATTTGGCCCGGAGTCTCCCATGGAAGCGGAGGAGTTCATCTGGCTCCAGGCGAGTGGCTATCAGCAGCCAGCTGCTCCTGGCCACCAGCCCAGTGTCCCCATGGGGGGGGGGGTGGTTTTTAGGGACATCCCCAGCAGGGTGCTGAGCTGCAAGGAAGGCGCATGAGGTGCTGGTGCAGGAATGGGGACAGGGATGCTCCGTGGAGGGAGCCAAGAGGATGCTGCATCCCGGGGACGTGCCCACAGTGGCAAGGCCCCTGGTCATGCCCGTCTGGCTGGGCTGCTTTGTCTCTCCATGGAGGCAAACATCAAAAGCCCAGTTTAGGGGATGAATTACGGGGCAGTGCTCATGACCCTCTGTTCTGCTCAGCCTGTGATGCTGGAGGAGGAAGGGGTGTGTGACCCCCTGTTCCCTGCAGCCTCCCTGCTCCTGCTTCGTGGATGAAACCACAGCCCAAGGGACCTCAGCGTGCTGAGCAGCACCTCGTTTTCCATCCAGGCCGAGCTGCTGGCACCCGGACACCCTCCCAGTGACCAGAAAAATCTTTGGCCACCTGGAGTATAAATATGCCCAGTTCAGCGTGTGGCCGGGTGCCAAACCTCCCCATTGCCAGCTCACCCTCTGGCCTTGGCGCTGCACCACAGATCGTGGAGGTCCAGGCTTGGAAATCCACCTCCAGGGTGGCTTCAGGGTGTGATGTTCCTGTGGCCTGGGATGGGTCCCTCAGGCTGCTGCCCCCATCGCTGCAGGGCGAGGAGAGGCTGGGGGGGCTCTGGGGAGAGCTGGCCATAGGGCTGGCCTGTGGTGCTGGGCACCCCCGGTTCTGCTGGGACCAGGACAGGTTTCTAAGCAGCTCCAGCAGGTCGGTGTGTGTGTCGTGTCCCCTCCAGCGCTCATCAGAACCTGGCTGCTGCTGGGTTCAGGCTCAGGGGAGGCAGCTCCTTGGCCGAGATGGGTCCTGCTGTCACCAGGGCTCGGTGTTAATTGCTTATCTCTGAGTAACGAGCAACCTCCTCGGCGAGGTCAGCGTGGCAAGGATGGCACCGGCTGCACTGGCCTGGCCTGCTTTGCGTTGCCCCGTTGAGATGCTAACAAACCCCCAAAGGACCTTTGGGCAGGAAAATGAGTGTTTTCTCCTTAAAATAAACCCAGCACGTGCTCCAGGGCAGCAGCAACCAAGGTTCTGCATCGGCCTCTGCTGCCTGGGGACTGCGGGTGGGCTGGGAGCATCTGCTGTGGGGGAGGGAGTGATGCGTTGGGGGAGAAGTCCTGGGTAAAGCCCATGGGTGGGGAGGGCCAGCTGGGTGGGCAGCTCCCCCGGGGTCCAGCTTTGGGGAGGGGGCTTTCCCTCCACCTTTGCACTCAAAGGCGCTTTGACGGAAGCGAGGTGAGGCACGGTGGGCAGTTTGGATGGGGCTGAGCTGTGGCTGCCCCGCGGGGCTGGGCGCTCGCTCCATCTCCAGTTTCTCCTCTTCCAGGGCAGACCTGGTCATATTTATAATGGAAAAACCCCAGGCGAACACAGGAGCCTTTTAGCCTCCTGCCACGCCTCTGCTACAAGGTCAAATATCTCAAGGGCACTACAAATTCCTTGAAGGTGACACTTTGGGACGGCTTTCTTCTCCTACCAAGCAGGGGACCAAGCGTGGCTGCTGGTGGAAGATGGGGATTGGAACAGGACAGGCAGGAGGGGCCAGGGGAGCTACTTTATCCCGAGCTCCTCTGAGACCTGAGCGTTTCCCAGGGCTCGGTGCCAAGTACCGAGGTCTCGGTGCCTGCTCCTGGGGTGCCACCCTGACCCAGAGCCTTCCCCAAGGTGCGTGGCACCCAAGTTTCTTCCTCCTCCAGCTCTGGGGCTGCTGTGCGGGGTGTTGCAGGGCAGCCGGGGGTGTTGGAAGGGCTGGGGGTGGTGGATTTTCTACCTGGCTAATATTTTTTCCTAGCTGGGTTGGGGTGTCCTGCCCCGTGGGGATGGTGTGTGGGTGCCTCCTGATGCCCTGCGGCTACTCCTGGGTGCTCTTGGTAGAGGGGTCAGTCCCAGGGGTGCATCCACGTGCCACCCCACCATCCTGTCCAGGGGACTATGGTTTTCTCTGGGCTGTGCCCTGACCTGACGTGCCCCTTCCTCCCGCAGGTGCTCCCCGGTGCTATGAGGTGCTCCCTGAAACGCTCCCTCCTGGCTGCTCTTGCAGCCACCTCCCTCCTCCTCCTCCTCAAGGGCTGCTGGCAGGAAGAGGATCCCTTGGAGGTGAGTTCCCCACCACTGATGTCCCGCTGCAGGACCCACTGGAGCATCCTCCATCCCAAACCCCAACCCAGCTCTGCTCCCTTCCCTGCACCGTGTCACCCCCAAACCCCAGCTCTGCCTTTCCCTCTCCCTGGGACTGTCCAGTGCACCTGGGCCTCCCCAGATCCCGCAGCTGGGAGGACAGGACAGCGGCTCCCTCTCATTTCTGGGTCTCCCTCTTGTCCTTCCCCCTTGTTCACGTGTGTCCACCGTGCTCTGGGGGCTGACCTGGCTTCCTGTGGCTCCCATCCAGGTGGAGCTTCAGGGTTCGGTCCCAGCCATGGTCCTCCAGGTGCTGCAGCCGGAAGGAGCCCGGCGCATCCTCAGGGACACGGACAACCTCTCCGCACTCCGCAACGTCTCCTACCACCTGCTCGCTGGCTCCCTGCCACCCCACAAAAGTGAGTGTCCCCAAGACCCCCTGGGTTTGCACATCTCTCCCATCGCAGCTGCACATCCCAGCAGGGACCTGCCCCATCACTGCTGCTGCCGGGGCGGGCAGGGGTCTCCTTCCAATCTTTTGGGGATGGGGGACCTGCTGATACCTGGTGACCTTCTCCCTAGCCAGCCCTCGCTGCCCTGTCCGAGGAGTTGGAGGGGTAGAAGAAGGTCCGTTGTGCTCCAGGCGTGGTCTGTGCTTCTTCACCTTGAGTCTGGGGTGACCGCAGATATTTTGGGTTCCCCAGACCTCTGTGAGGAGGGAGGGTGGCTGAGACCCCCATCTCCCTGGGGCTGAGTTTCCTGCTCTCCAGTCAGGAAGGTGGAGATGGTGGGGCTGGGCCATGGGGACATCCGCATAGTGTGGAAGATGTGGCTCACGTGCAAAGACAGCAAGAAGGAGCTCGGGGCGGCCCCATGTGAAACCAGAGGCCAAGCACGTGCAGGGTGCTGCACAGACCAGCAGCCAGAGAAGCTGCTGAGAAGCAGCTGGGCAGATGCAGCCAGCTCTGGGCTCTGGGGAGGGCAGAGGATGCCTCGTCCCAGCGTGCCTGCCTCTCGGCAAGGTTTGGAGCAGGATAGGAGATGTGTAGCCATGCCACAAAGCCATCCCTGCCCTGTAGAGTGTCTCTGTGCTGGTCTTTCCCTGGCTTTGGTGCTTCTTAAAGTGATTTTTCCCAAATATTTCTTCTTTAGAGGAGACCCTGACTTCTCATCTTGTCTCTCCTCAGACATTTGGCCCAATTTTGTGCATATCCCGAGACACTGGGGGGGGGGGCTTCAGCTTCAGAAAGGACCTGGTGGTTTCTGGCATAGGGCCATCAATGGCCTTAACCATGTGGGTTGGCCATGGTGAGAGCTTTCTGGAGCCCCCTCCCCATGGCTTGCAGGGAAAGCTCGCCGTGGTCACCCCTCAGCCTCCTAACGCCCGTTCTTTGCCTGCAGAATTCTTGGCAGTGGGATTGGCGTCGGTGCGGCGGCCACGGGGCTACTACCTCCCGGCCACGCTCCAGTCCCTCTTCACGCAGTCGACAGAGGAGGAGCTGGGGGAGATGGTGGTGGTGGTGCACCTGGCCGACGCGGACCCCTCCTGGAACCTGCAGGTGGCCGCCAGCATCGCCCGCAAGTTCGCTCACCACATCCTCCTGGGCCGGCTCCTGCTTATCCATGCACCCCATGAGTTTTACCCCACCTTGGAAGGCCTCAAGAGAAACTACAACGACCCAGAGGAGCGGGTGAAGTTCAGGTCCAAGCAGAACGTGGATTATGCTTTTCTCCTCGCCTTCGCCGCCAACCTGTCCTCCTACTACTTGATGATTGAGGATGACGTGTGGTGTGCCAAGTCCTTCTTGACGACCATCCGCAAGGCACTGGCTTCCCAGGAAGGCTCTAACTGGGCCACCCTTGAGTTCTCCAAGCTGGGCTACATCGGTAAGCTCTACCGCTCCAGTGACCTTCCTCGCCTGGCTCGCTTCCTCCTCCTCTTCTACCAGGAGATGCCCTGTGACTGGCTGCTGGTCCACTTTCGCCTCCTGCTTACCCAGAAGGACGTCATCCGCTTCAAGCCCTCCCTCTTCCAGCACATGGGCCTCTACTCCTCCTTCCAGGGCACCGTCAACCGCCTGGAGGACGATGAGTTCCAGGATGATGCTGCGGACCTTCCGGACAACCCGCCAGCGGCTTTGTTCACCAGCATGTCCGTCTTTGAGAACTATGACCCACTCAAGGCCTACAGCACAGCAGAGGGGTATTTTTGGGGGAAGGACCCAGCAGCTGGCAGCATCTTCTCCATCGTCTTCCAGCAGCCAGCGCGTGTCACCCGCGTCCGGGTGCGCACGGGCTCCAGCGAGCGCCGGGGCGATTTCCTGCACGCAGGGGTGCTGGAGCTGGGCCGGCAGCGCCAGGCTGGTGGCCGGGACTGCTCCACCTACACCACCGTGGGCACCTTTGAGAAGGGGACTTTTGAGCGGCAGGGGCTGGAGAGGTCCGTGCCCGGCCCCGTGGAGTGCGTGAGGATCCGGGTGACGCGGGACCAGAGTGAGTGGCTCATCATCCGGAGCATCGACGTCTGGACCACGACGGACACCTGACCCCGCCTGGGGCAGGTTTGCCAAAGCGGATGGACTTCATACCAAAAGGTCTTCTATTTTTGTACTGCTCCCTTTTTTGATGAGGAATTAAATTATTGACTCGGTGGGGCGGTGGCCGGTGGTGCGGTGGGATGGGGACGGATGGACGGGGCCATCCAGGCTGTGCCTGCCTGGGAGGGGGCCCAGCACGCTGCAGGGGGATGTGGAGAAACCCATCACCTCCTGGTTTCTAACCTGTTATTTTCCTTTCCCACCCATCTGGGGGTCAAGTAGAAGGGGCCAGGCTCTTGTCAGTGGTGCTCTGGGATAGGATGAGAGGTGATGGTAGCAAGGTGAGACATAGGAAGTTCCACCTCAACATGAGGAGAAACTTCTTCCCTGTGAGAGGGACAGAGCCTGGCCCAGGCTGCCCAGAGAGGCTGTGGAGTCTCCTTCTCTGGAGACTTTCCAGCCCCCCCTGGCTCTGTTCCTGTGTGGGCTGCCCTGGGTGCCCCTGCTCTGGCAGGGGGGTTGGACTCCATCATCTCCAGAGGTGCCTTCCAGCCCCTGCCATTCTGTGATTTTCCATGTTCCTGGGAAGGGTCAGGGGAAGGTCTGGGGGTGCTGCTCACTGAACCCCTCACTCTCCAGGCTGAGGGACCAAGGGCTGGGTCGCTGGGAGCAGGAACCCTACCACTGGTGACCACCGATGTCTCAGTGCTCCTGCAGGGCACCGGCCACCAGATGGACCCGTTGCACCAGCCACCACCACAGCTCTCCCAGCTGCTCTGGGCGTTCAGACCCATCAGACAGGTTTCCCCCCTCTCAGGGACTGCAGTTTCCTGGGACCTCCCCCCTTGTCCATGAGGGATTCACACTGAGAGAGACAGATGGGGAAGATGGGGGGGGTCTAAAAGGGAGAGAAAAGTCCAATGGTTGAGCACCACGGAACAAGAACGGGTAAAGGAAAAGGTGCCCTCTGTATAACGTGATGCTCTGGGTACTTTTTAGCCCGTCATGGTGCTGAAGGGCAAGGGGAACGGGCAGGCTGCAGGCACAACCACCCCCAAAGGCTTCTGTCTGGCAGGATCAGCCTGGAGGGCTCGGCCCTGCTGGGCACCTCCATCAGAAGCTGCCAGGTGGTGACCAGCACCTCTCCCAGTTAGGCTTTTAGCAATCCTGACTCAGGAATGGAGATCTGAGGCAGCTCACGGCAGTCTGTCACTACCTGTGCCAAGCAGGACTGCTCTGCTTTGCTGGCATTTCACACCCAGCTCTCCTGGGGCAAGAGCGTCACCCTCTGAGCACAGAGGGGCACAGACCAGTGCCAGGGCCCCACCAGAGCACCCAAGTGCTCCAACCAGCCCAGTTTGGAGGTCCTGCAGCGACTTCCTTGCTGGGCAGCACAGAGAGCAGCTGCTCAGTGCTGGGAGCCCCAGTCCTGGCCCTAAAGGACTTTCCCCTGAAGAAAAGCCAGCCGTGGAACAGGTCTTTGTCTGCGTTTAATAGATGCTACGTGAGAAACCCCAGCACCTTCCTGGCACTGGGATCAACGTACACGCTGCAGAATCTCTTCGGTTGCCTCCACACAGCCCAAGTACAGTCAGAGCTCTTGGAGTGTTTTGAGTAGCACAAGTGTCCCTTTCCCAGGGCCCAAAGCCCCACACAAGTGTTTACTGGGTTCCAGTAGAGCCCTTGCCCCAGTTCTGGACACAAATGCTCCTGACCACACCATGAGAGCGTCGAGTGTTACCAACGTGGCCAGAAACGTGAATCTTTCTCCCTGGTGTGGTTTTATCCACCACTAAAGCAGGAAAGATGTAAATGTAAATCAACCTTGGACCTGTTGGTCTCTCAGTTGTGAACGCACTGATGGGTTTGGTGATATCCAGGTGTTTTGTGACACAGAAACAAGGTGCAGTCTCAGGTACGCTGGTGTAAACTGGACGGACTCCACTGAGGTGAGGGGAAATCCACCCCGTTTACACCAGGGTAAGCGTGAGCAGCAGCTGAGTGCTGCAGGGAACCCCCTCCTCTCTCCTCCAGAGCAACACACTCGTCTGCACCACAACACCCAGTTCACATCCCTGCAAACTGGAGGAGGTTTCTTCGCCCTGGAGGAACGCCACATAACTTATCCCACATAAAAATTATCCCACTGTTTTTATCCCAGAAAAACTCATCCAGCTTCCCTCACTCAGCACCAAGGCCCATCTCTGATGCAGGCCGGGCTGACAGAGACTTCAGTCCCAGTTAAGTGGTCCCACTGGGTCTGGCCAAGCACTGGAGCTGCAGCCACCGCTCCATCAGCCCGTGAGCCGGAGCAGCTCTGACCGTGGACATGCAGCCACGGGGCTAAGGATCAGCACAGATCTTGTCCGGGCAAGGGTTAAGGAGCCTCTGGGCTGGGAGGTGAAGGGCAAGGGGCCAAAACCAGAACATTTTGGTTTGCTGGTCTCTATGAAGACGGTAAATCAGAGAGGGTTGGAGCTTTCAAACACCACGGGTCTCCTGGAGGATCACTTGCTGTTGGTGCCGCGTCGCTCAGCGAGGATCTAGCTCAGCATCTTGTGGCGGTCGAAAACCGTCTTCCTCTGCTCCTGCACCTGCCGCTTCCAGCGCTGCTGGGCCCCCTCCACCCTCTCCAGCACCGTGTTGGCTCTGGCGCCCGACGGGGTGGGGGCCGCGGGCAAGGAGCGGGCATCCTGCAAGGGGAGGAGATGGTGAAAGAGCTGATGGTGGCAGCTCGACCCTGGGAGAAATTTCAACTGAAACTGCAATTCAAGGTTTGAGTTGGTCCTGATGAAAAAGCCTCCTGTTCAGAGCTGCTCAGTACCCGTCCCCCCAACTCCAGCTGGAGTTTTCCTGGGGAAAAAATGTCCTGAGGAGAGGAACTGCACAAAGTCTAAGCCTCCGCCGGAAATCCACTGGTAGGAGGCTGCTGGGAGCTGCGAGAGCAAAGTGCATCACCCCGCTGAACCTGGGCCAGCGTTCCCATTGTCCTCGGCCCCCCAGCTCACTCACTAGCTGCTCATCTATTTCTCGGATGGTGCTGCAGGATTTCTGCCCAGCCCGGCTGTTCAGACTGCTCCAAGCAGCCAGGTTCACACCGCAGTGGTGTCAGAAAGCCCCCTGGAAGGGCAGCCACCCTAGCACACGAAGACTGAGGCCATCACAAAGCCTATCCCGAGGAGTTTAGACTCCGGCGCGCTGCAGCGAGAGGAACCTTCCCTAACATCAGGTGTTTTCAGCGTGCACCCCCATTTAGATCTGAATTCTTGCTTGGAGCAAAAGCAGCACACTTCTAGCATACAAATCCTCTCCTGCAGGACCTTTCTCAGCAGCAGGAGGCAAGGGACAGCCTGTGTGTGTCAGAGCAGCCGCTCCTCATGTAGATCAGCGTGTGAAAGACTTGGGCCAAAGGGTTCATAAACAGATGGTCTGATCCAGTGGTTTTCTGAGGCTGCAGACACTGCAGCTCCCCTCCTCCAAGTGGGACTGAGCTCACCGCTTGCCTCCGGAGTCGCCAGCTCCCAGGGAAGGCCCCCTCACAACTCTCCTCACAGCACAGAGCTGGGGCTCCACTGAGGGAAGGAACCTGGCTCCAGGACAGAGCTCTGCCCAGCACTGCGCCCACTAAACCGTGGGTGTCTGAACGGGGAGAGCCACAGGGAAAGCTGCTGCAGAGCTGCGAACAGGCAGCAAGTCCTGGACAGCCCCTGCATCTGTAAACAGAGTGGGATCTGCAGGAGCAATTCAGCAGAAGAGATAATCACTGTGCCTGCAGCCTCTCCACACCAGCCACCAGCTCTGCCTCCAGTGCTTCTTGGAGAGACCTTCCCCATCCCACCTCCTCTGCTTCCCCAGAGAAGAGAAACCTCAGGGGAAGAAGGAAAGCTGTACAAGTCAGGGCACTCTGGTGCTGCAGTCTGCCTTGGAATCGGGCCTGATCCTGCATCAGGCACCTCCTCTCTCCCGAGGGGAAGGATGCTGCACGTGGGATGCTGAAATTGAATTAATTTCTTGCAGTGAGAAATCTGTCCTCCCCTCCAAATCCGCGTGAGAGGCCAGACAGACAGACAGCCTCTCTCTTTGCTGCTGGGTCCTAATCTTCTTACCCCAGATGCCATATGCCAATGACCCCCAAAAAGATGGGATCTGAGTGAAATTCTGCTCTGGGGAGAAGCATGAGGAACAAGAGTGTGGATGCAACAGGGCCCAGCACCAGAGTAGGTCAAAAAAGCACCTCTGAGGCTGCTCTTTCGAGCAGCTGGGAAAGCAGCCCCATGATTCAGCAAATAATTAAACTCATCCTTCCCTAGAAGCTCACCACTAAGTAACTAGACCCAGGGCACTGCACAAACAGGAACTGTTTGACTTCTTTCATCTAAATGGAAGTGCCAAATTCAGGCCTCTTGGTAAAAAGCCAGGCCCTGCCCCAGGGGACAGGTCTCGTCTCAAGATCATAAACAGAACTTGTACTTTGAATATTTCCTGCTGCTTTAGCAGGATCTGCACAGATTTGAGTCTAAATGTTTACCTGTGGTAAGTGCCCCAAAAGCAACAGTGCTGGTCCCACACTGGATCAGAGGGGACAAGCACGAGGTCACTCTTTTTTCACAGGATCAAGCCTGGTGGGGGTTGGAAGGGACCTCTGGTGTCCCCCCCTGCTCCATCCAGCAGGGGCACCCAGAGCAGGGGCCCAGCAGCGCAGGGTCCAGCCGGGGTGGGAATCTCTCCAGAGAAGGAGACTCCACAGCCTCTCTGGGCAGCCTGGCACAGCCTCCCACACCCTCACACCAAACAACTTTCTCCTCCTGCTCAGATGGACCCTCCTGGGTTCCAGTTGGTGCCCATTGCTGCCCCTTGTCCTGTCCCTGGGCACCACTGAGCAGAGTCTGGCCCCATCCTCTTGCCCCCCGGGGCCCTTTAGCTCTTGCTCAGCATTGCTCAGCTCCCCTCTCAGGCTGCTCCTCTCCAGCTGAACAGCCCCAGGGCTCTCAGCCTCTCCTGGCACAGAGATGCTCCAGCCCCTCAGCATCTTCCCAGCCTCCACTGGACTCTCTCCAGTAGTTCCTGGTCTCTCTTGAACTGGGGAGCCTAGAACTGGACCCAGTACTCCAGAGGTGGCCTCAGTGGGGCAGAGTAGAGGGGGAGGAGAACCTCCCTTGACCTGTGGGCCACAGTCTTCATGTGCCCCAGGAAACCACTGGTCTTCTGGGCCATGAGGGCCTGTTGCTGGCTCCTGCTGTCAGCCATTCTCCTCTCACCCTACCACCCATCTCCACCATGCCCACAGCAGCCCGGGGCTCTGGCACACAAGAGCAGTGCAGCCTCACCTCATTCTCCTCCTCATTGTGCAGGGGCTGGGTATAAGCATCTGGCTTCCTGATCAGAGGGTCCACCAGCACAAGGAAAGCCATGTACAGCAGCAGTGCCCCCACCACGGACAAGTAAATGATGATGATCACCTGCAGTTAAGGACAGCAGAGTGACAAGGATCAGTAGTGTCTGTGAGAAGCACAGCAGAGGTCAGGAAGGTCCCTTCCCAGCTGCCTTTGATGTTTGAGCTCTTCTCTCATTCTAATTTTGCTCACTAGAAAGTCTCCTGCACTCACAGGAAGGCCAATGGGATGCAAGGGCCATCACTGCAAGAAGGGGGCTGGTCTCCTCTGCCCGGTGCCAATTTAGCACACGTGCTGCACGTGAAAGGAGACCAAGAAAACAGGTCCCCAGTCAGAGGTGCTTGGCACCACCACACGTCCTCAGCAAGGAGACCGGGCTGCCGCGCAGCCTGCTCCTCACTGCCAGGAGCCCTCCTGACTCAGACACGCTGCCCCTGGCACCACCACCGTGGACAAGCTGCCATTGGTTTATTTTCCCTTTCTGGGCTCTTCTCCAGGAAGCCACCAGTCTAACTGGGCCTGGGGTGGTGTGGCATGGGGCAGGAGCAGGGAGCAGAGCCGCCGTTACCTTGATGGTGGTGGTGCTGCGCTCCTCGTACTTGCACTCACACAGCAGGCAATAGGCCTCCACGTCATTCCCCGGCACCGGCATCGGCTCCACCACGTGCAGGCAGTTGCTGCAGCACAAAGAAACCCAAATCAGCAGCAGGACAAAGTGAAACCAATGCTCTCTGGAAGGACTTTTTCTGTGGCACAGCTTTCCCGCCAGCCTGTGATGCTAAGCCGGTTTTAGCTCCTCTCACAGCTCAGCAAGCCTAAAGCTCTTGGGATGCTGTCCAAGCACCTTCCACAGGGATTCAGCCCAGGTGAAGGGGACTGGAGGGTACACCCTCCATCTGCTGAGTGATCTGGCTTCAGAATCAGGCCTCCCAGATTCCTCAGTCTCTGTTCAGAAAATGCCCCTAGCCTGGGTTGCTCAGCACCTACCAAACCAGTTTCCTCTGCCATCGCACAGGCAGGGAGTTGGTTCCTCAGCACCAGCTGGAAACTCTGGAGTGTTGACTTTCATGGACCAACCCCTCAGGCTTCCACCCACAACTCACCAGTCCTTCTGAGACACATTCTTGTTGTAAATGTGCCCGCTGATGTTCCGGTACGGGGGGCAGATGCACTTGCAGCGGATGTCCTCCGAGCTCTGCAGAAACAAGAGGTGACAGCGTTAAGCGTGTGACCAATTCTGCTTCCTTCACCACCCCCACAAAACAACTTCTGAGAGAGACAGGACTTCCCACCACAACCCTTCTTCCTGCACTGCTTCTTTCACATCAATAACTTCAGGTTTAAAACGTCTCGAGCACCTCTGCTCCGGACACCGGGCGCTTTTCCAACCAATTTTAAAATGCAAACCCCAAACCACAGCAGAAGGCAGGGCAGAGGCCACCACCACGTCCACTCACTGCTCTACAGCGGATAAAGACACACCTGCAACAGCACTCCAGATCTTTGCAAACCTCCCTAGAAAAACAGCTGCTTCTCTGCCATTTTTGCCTCAGGTTCAGTGCCTGTGTCCGAAGCCGTTCGCTCACCTTGCTGGCTTGTGCCGGACGGGGCAGGATGCAGCCCAGCAGTGCGATCAGCAGCACGGAGCTCACACACCTCCGGGTGCACGGGGCAAACATCCTGGCAGCCTGAGGGAAGAAAAAGTGACATCTGGGATGGATGATGTTAGCTGGGTGCAGCCAGAACAAGTATAGTTTGAGCTTGTTGGTCTCTGCTCCCAAGGAGCAAGCCATAGGATGAGAGGAACCAGCCTCAAGTTGCCCCAGGGGAGGTTTAGGTTGGAGCTGAGGAACAATTTCTTCCCCCAGCCCCCTCCAGGGTTGTCCAGGGCTGTCCCAGGCTGCCCAGGGCAGGGGTGGAGTCCCCGTGATCCCTGGAGGGGTTTCCAAGCCGTGGAGCTGTGGTGCTGAGGGACAGGGGTCAGTGGTGCCCTGGCAGTGCTGGGGGAATGGTTGGACTCCATGATCTTCAAGGTCTCTTCCAACCTGAACGATTCTATGATTCTGTGGCAAGGTGGTGGAATATTTACTCATTTCTAAACCTTCTTTACCCCCAAGATACCTTCCAGTAAAAATCCTAATTTTTAAAAATGATATCAAGCTGCTGGCTGGGTGAATTCATTCAATGACTTTTGCTACATATGCAGAGATAAAGTTGCTCTCGAGCCTCATGTTTGCACAAATCCAAAAGAGCAGGAGTTCATTTTCTCTGCCACAAAAAGCAAAGCTATTCTTCCCAAGGCTGGCAACGGAGCTGAAAAGCGGAGTGGGCCTCGTGGTACCACCCTGGGGAGGGCTCTGAAAAGCCACTTCAGCAGAGCTCTGTTCAGGGAAGGTCACTTACACCTTTATTAGTCAGGTCCACACAGCCCACTCCAGGTACCTGACATAGTCCCGTGAGTATTTACATCCCTAGAATATTCTATCACCATTTGCTTTATCTTATGTCAACACTAAAAAAATGACGTAACTCGTTCTTCATCCATACTTTACCTCAGCAAAACACCAGGCACTTCTAAGGAGCTGACCTGCCAAAACCCACCAACGTGCACTCCAACTCCAAGCTTACTGCAGGATTTCTTAACTCTGTGCACCCCAGGTAGCAGAAAACTCCTCAAATGATGGTGCTTTCCCTCGCAGATCAGGGTGTTAGCTCTTCATCAGAAATGCTGGTTACCGTGTGACTTATCTGAGCTGCACAGCACATGGTCCCCAATGGGAGTGTTCCTGGAGCACTACTTGATTGAATTTCTAACTCAACAACGAAGCCCATATCCTGAAATTTCACCTTTTAACTCAACAACGCAGCCCATATCCTGGAATTTCACCTTTTAACTCAACAACGCAGCCCATATCCTGGAATTTCACCTTTTAACTCAACAACGCAGCCCATATCCTGGAATTTCATCTTTTGACTCAACAACAAAGCCCATATCCTAGAATTCCGTGGGGTTTTTTTAACTCAACAATGGAGCCCGTGTCCTGGAATTTCATTTTAGCCAGCTCAACTCAATTGAGATCATCTGCCCAACTCATAACTGTCGCTTTTAATAAAAGCAGGGGAAAACACATGATCTATTGCAGGATGTTTAACCAGCCACAAAATAAAAACTCAGGGTGAGACCTAGGCACAGACCACCCAGCAGAACTGCAGAACACCGGTGGTCACTCAAAGGTGGGTTCAGGTGGAGTTCTTTGACGGCTGGCAGCCCGTGTTCAAAGAGGCACAAGTGGCCTTAAAGCTGCTGCCTTCCAGACAACCAGCCAAGCTGACCGCTAGCAGCCTTATGTCTGAGAGCATCTGCCTCTGGACCACCCCAGGGTGGTGGAGGAGAGGGGCTCAGGAGTGGTTAAGGTCTCGGAGGTCATGGCCACAGCGTGTGGCAGCTCCTGGGCATCAACCACCCCCCCCCCCACCCCCAAAAAGGAGACCCACAGCATGAGCTCACCCATCCACCCCGTCCCCTTCTCCCTGGGCGCACCCCCAAGAAGCTCCTCACCTTTAACCTCCCCTGGAGCCCCGCCGAGACCAAAGCAGTGGCCGCTCCGACGCGCTGCCCCCCACTCACCCCCCGGGGCCTGCGCTCTGCCCACCCCCAGCACCGACTCGGGCCCGGACCCCAGGCCCCCAACAGGCCCCTGGGCCAGGAGCGGGGCTTTCCCCCGGCGGCCCCCGCTCCGTTCCCACCGCAGGGCCGCGGATGCTCAGCCCTTCAGGGGCTTCCGCAACCCGGCACCAGCCGCCCGGCCTCCCGGGATCCCTCCGGTAACCGAGGCCGCACCCACCGAGCAACGACCACCGGGCTCCGCAACAGCCTCGCCCGTCACGGCCCCGGCCCCGGGGGGCGAGAAGCGGCGGGGCGCGGGGAGCGGAGAAGGGACCGGGCCGGGCTGACCGGGAGCGGAGCGGAGCGGAGCGGGGCCGGACTCCCCTCCCCTCCCCCGGGGCGGCCCCGAGCGCAGCCCCCCCCCTACCTGCCCCTCAGCACCGGCGCGCGCCGCTCAGCCGGCCCCGGCCCCCTCAAGCCCCGCCCTCTCCTCGGTCACTGCGCGCCCATTGGTTAAGAGGGGTGACGTCAGTGACAGGCAGTGCCCGTGGCCAATAGAAAGGCAGAAGACCCGGCCGGGCCCCCAGGAGCGGGTCCGCAGCCCGTTCCCGCCCCTGGCCTGTGACCGTAAAAGGCACAGCGGGGGTGCGGTGGGGATCCCGGGGGAGGGTTCGGTCTGGAGAGGGGGAGGCTCTGGGGAGACCTTCCTGGGGCCTGGCAGAAAGATGGGGACAGAGCTTTGAGCAGGGCCTGTTGGGACAGGCCAAGGGCTGCTGGGTTGAAACTGCAAGAGGGAGATTGAGAGTGGAGAGAAGGAAGGAATTGTTGGTGCTGAGGGTGGGGAGAGCCTGTGCCAGGCTGCCCCGAGAGGTGGTGGCTGCCCCATCCCTGGCACCATTGCAGGGGAGGTTGCCCGGGGCTCTGAGCACCCTGCTCTAGGTGCAGATGTTCCTGCTCCCTGCAGGGGGGTGGGACCTGGTGACCTTTACAGGTCCCTTCCCACCCAATGGGTCTCTGGTTCTAGGGGGGCAGGACTCTCTCAGGGGCTGGTCCAGCCCTAGAGGGAGGGATGCAGGAGCAGACCTGGTCCATGGGGCAGCCAATCCCTGGGTGCCCCTTTCTCCCCTGGCTGTGGAGACCAGGATGTGAGCCCCACACTCTGCCACATCCCCCTCCTCACCCTGCCGAGGCCCTGCTCTGAGCTGTGGGTGGACAGAGAGCGTCACCCCTCCTGATTTTGGTGGCAGTGGACATGTGAGGCAGTGCCACCACCCCTGGCACCCATGATGGGGAGAATTTCTTGCACCCTAAAATAAGGCTTGAGACAAAGGCTGTCCATCAACTGCAGGGGGCCATCCAAAGGGCCAACCCACCCCAGCACACAATGGCATCGTTAGCAGATAAGCAATTAATTGGAGGTCCCTGAAAGCAAAAGATGCTGCTCCTACCCCTTGCACAACTTGCTCTAGTTGCAGATGTCCCTGCTCCCTGCAGGGGGATTGGACCAGATGAGCTTGAAAGGTCCCTTCCCACCCAGAGCAGTCTGTGATTCTATGATACGCTGAGCCAGAAGTGTGTGTAAATGAGAGGGGAATGTCTGTCTGACATGGACAGTTTATGCTTTTTAGAAAGGAGTAAATTGAGAGCCACAAAGATGATGAAGGGAGTGGAGCATCTCCCTGCTGAGGAAAGGAACTGGGTCTCTTGAGCTTGTAGAAGAGGAGACTGAGGGGTGACCTCATTAGTGGTTATAAATATGTAAAGGGTGAACATCTGGAGGATGGAGCCAGGGTCTTCTCTGTTATGTCCCATTTTAGGGCAAGGGGCAATGGAGCATAAGAAGTTCCACAGAAACATAAGGAACATTTTTTCAGGGTGAGGGAGACAGAACTGGAACAGGCTGCCCAGAGAGGTTGTGGAGTCTCCTTCTCTGGAAGCATTTAAAACCGACCTGGATGTGTTCCTATGTGACCTGATCTAGGGGATCCTGCTCTGGCAGGGGGGTTTGGACTCAATGATCTTTTGAGGTCTCTTCCAACCCTGTGATTCTGTGATTGAAATTGCTTGTTTGAGGGTTTGTAGAAGGTGCAGAGTGAGGAGGCTGCCAGCCTTTGGAGCATTCTCTGCTGCTCTGTGCAGCCAGGTACAGGGATTACTGATGGAAAAGCGTTTCTCCCCCCAAGGCTGCAATGTGCAGAATCCTGACCCTGCCACGGCTGCATTCCCCCCACCCTGGGCACAGGACTGTGGCCTGATGTCAGCTGGACTGATCCAAGGAGCTATTCCATGAGAATAATCCTGGGTATTAGATGCACAAGGGACTTCTAATTCCTTCCTCCTACTCTGGCATTGCAGAGCGGAAGAAGCTCTTTGGTGCTAACTCATGGATCTTGCCCCAGAGCAGAACCTTAGGCCTGGCTTCAGGTCACTCAGTGGTGTGAAGTGGTTGAGTTTTTACAGGTTTCAAAGCCAGGTGGTCACGGGGATTTTGTTACCAGCTTCCCCAGCTCGACTGCTGAGGAGATGTTTCTGTCTTCTCCGATGGGCCTGTTGTCACAGCAGTCTGCTTTCCTGTGTTCTTCTGCAGCTCAAAGGTACATGTGGCTGGTGTTTGTGGGGCAGGAGGATTCAGCCTGAGCTGGTGACAAGATGCTGAACAATCCCCTTGGAGGAAGAAAAGGCACAGCCTAGGTGGCCCAGACCCCGAAGGCAGGGACCAGGTTTTTCAGGTGAGTGCCTCAAAGATAGACCCATCAAGTACAAGATGAGCTTGAAAGTTGTTTTTCAGTTTCAAGTCTCTTTTTCAAGAGCTTGGTTTCCAAGTCCTTGGAAGGAGGGGAGGGTAGCTGTGTGTGCATTTCCTGCTTAGTGATGGGAGGGAGATGTTGCACACAGCACCATTTTTTCTTCCTTTTCTTGCTGGCTTTGCTCCTGCCCAGCAGCTTTTTTGTCTGCCCCAGGTAAAAGAATCACAGAATCACAGAGTGTTAGGGGTTGAAAGGGACCTTGGACATCTTCGAGTTCAACCCTCCTGTCAGGGCAGGATCATGTAAGCTACCCTACAACCTAATCTACCCTACAATCTAATCTAACCCAAATACATAGGCTCAGTTGCCTTCTGGGTGTCATCCCTGTCGCTGTGTTTAAAGCCCAGCAGCAGTGGAAAAAAAGGGAATTTGGTTGGAGGGAGCAGGATTTGCTGCTTTCTTTCTCCCTACCTGTTGCTCAGCCCTGGCCTCGTTCATAAGTGCACCTCTGTACAGATCCAACAGATGTGGTCGTGTTTCCTGAATTTCTCAGCGTACCGAATGCAAGTCCCTTCAGAAATCTGCCTCCAGTAGTGGCTCCTGTAGGCGTAGGGGTGTGAGTAACTTGGGTTGATGTTAGCCACTGAAGCTGGCCTGCAGAGATCCGTTGACAGGGGCCTGGCAAGAGGCTCGGTCGCATTTGGAGGCTGCAGGATTAGCAATGGCTTTGTGGGGCTGTTCACTCCCGGTTTCTGCCTCTCACTTTGCTGCCTGCAGATGGGGGAGAGGTGCCTCCGAGGAGCTTTCCACGGGCAGTGTCCTGGGAATAGAGGCCAAAGACAATTTGGTGTGGAGGGAGAGGGGACTGGAGATCAGCATAGGAGGCAAAGGAACACAACTATGGAAAAGAGGGGAAATGCTTCGGGCGTCGCTGTTAATGCCCCAAACTCTCCCCGTACTGGTGTCATTAGTCCTCCCTGGCATTCACAGCATCAGCTTCTGAAGGACAGGTGGCATTTTTGTTAACGTGACCAGCAGTGAAGGACACACAAGAGCAGCTTGTCCTTGTGCTTTCTGGAAATGGGTGTCTGTGGCTACACCATAAAACCTTCTTCTGGCACGGGTCACACGGTCACATCAGCTGCCAGGGTTTTAAAGGGCAATTTATTTTAAATTGTAAAGAAGTGGATCGAGTTGTAAATATCCCAGAGGTGTATCCTGCCATTATAAAAGGTAACCCAGGGGGAAGACTCTTCATCCTTCACCTGTGACAAAGTGATCTGGTCTTTGTCTTAAGCATGAAAGGAAATTTGCTCGCAAAATGCTTTGGGAATTCTAGGCTGATAACGGTGCCTGGACGTTGGGGTAACCCCCCTGAGGTCTCTTCCTTACGTGTGATGGTTGGTTAGACCAAGAAATAGCAGTTCTCTTTTTGCTCTCAGCCACAGCTCCAAGGAAGTGCCTTCTGGTGACATGCCTCAGTTTCCTCAATCAAGTGGCACACAGCAGGGCTGTAGAGTTTCATAAAACCACAGAATGACAGGAGCTAGAAAGGACCTCTGGGATCATCTGGGCCAACCCCCCTGCCAGAGCAGGATCACCTAGAGAAGGTTGCACAGGAAAATGCATGCAGATGGGTTTGGAATCTCTCCAGACACACAGACTCCACCTCTCTGGGCAGCCTGGGCCAGGCTCTGCCACCCTCAAAGAATTTCCTCCTCATGTTTAGATGGAACTTTCTATGTTCAAGTTTATGCCCATTACCTCCCATCCTGTCACTGGACACCACTGGAAAAAGACTGGTCTTTCTATGAGGTGACTGAAGTACTTGTGAAGAAGAACTGGTTGTGAAGATGTGTTAAGATCTCAACACGAAAGACTCAACCATCCTAAAAAGATGTGTAGAAGCCTCACTGAGCTTTCTGAGCATATGTTAGTGGACAAACATTGTCAGTCACAGGCAGGAGCAGCTGGTGTGTGTGTGGGAGTTGACAGAAGATGTGGTGTGCTCTGATATCCGGGAGATACAGTGTCAGTATGTGTCCTTTGGTCATGGACAGGCAAGCTGGTCTTGTGAAGGACCCTCTGTCCAGCGTGACCTCCCATGGGATGAGCAGGGTAGACAACAACTACAAATGTAAGAGCCATGAAAGGATCGCCCTGGAGAGTGGAATATGGTGCTGGGTCTCACAGCTCACAGGAGACTCGTAGCATTGGCAGTGGGGTGTCTCTGGGGTGGTGAGGGGGAAACAACCCAGACATGGTTTATGTCCCAGAGGGCTTGGCTCATGCTGCTCCACCTTAATCACATTTAACTGCATCATAGGCTGCTTATGCCCCTTGATTGGAAACCATTTCCAGTCCAAATTTTCAGTCTACAAAGGGGACAGCTGAGAAGAGAGGCCTTGTCCAAGTTCACCCAACCTTCTTGCAGTGCCAAGACTAGAAGAGGGGGCTGCAACACCCCAGGGCAGTGCTTTAGTCACAGGTCCATGCTGCTTCCCTCTGCCTGAGTTCCATGTGCTATGCCAGGGATGGGGCCCTTCTGAGAGGAAACAGGGAATTTGCTGTGGCCAGGAGTGTTTGTCAAGAGCTGATGCTCTGTCCTGGAGCCTGGAGGGCTGTGTGGTGATGCAGCTCTACTGTGAACCACACAGGAGCTTGACAAGTACGAGGGGATCAAGAGCTTCCTTATTAAGTTTGAAGATGACACCAAGCTGGGTGAGTGTTGATCAGCAGATGATGTGTAGAGAAGGCTCTACAGAGGGGTCTGGCCAGGCTGGATGATCGATGGGCTGAGGCCAATGGGATGAGGTTCAACAAGGGCTAGGTCCTGCCCTTGGGTCCCACCAACCCCCTGCACTGCTCCGGTCTGGGGCAGAGCAGCTGGAAACTGCCCAGAGGAGAAGGACCTGGGGGTTTGGTCACCAGCCAGCTGAAGGTGAGCTGGTGTGTGCCCAGGTGACCAAGAAGGCCACCAGCACCCTGGCTGTGTCAGCACTGGTGTGGCCAGCAGGACCAGGGCAGGGATCATCCCCCTGGACTGGGCACTGGGGAGGCCACCCCTGGAATCCTGGGGTCAGCTGTGGGCCCCTCACTCCCAGCAGGACACTGAGGGGCTGGAGCGTGGCCAGGGAAGGGCAACGGAGCTGGGGAAGGGGCTGGAGCACAAGGGTGCTGAGGAGCGGCTGAGGGCCCTGGGCTTGTTCAGCCTGGAGCAGAGGAGGCTGAGGGGAGACCTTCTGGCTCTGACAGCTCCTGACAGGAGGGGGAGCCAGGGGAGGTCGGGCTCTGCTCCCAAGGGACAGCACAAGAGGAACCGGCCTCAAGTTGCCCCAGGGGAGGTTTAGGTTGGAGCTGAGGAACAATTTCTTCAGCCCCCTCCAGGGCTGTCACAGGATGCCCAGGGCAGGGGTGGAGTCCCCGTGATCCCTGGAGGGGTTTCCAAGCTGTGGAGCTGTGGTGCTGAGGGACAGGGGTCAGTGGTGCCCTGGCAGTGCTGGGGGAAGGGTTGGACCTGATGATCATAAAGGTCTTTTCCAATGAATGCAGCTCTATAAGTAGCCTCGTCTGGTGGAGCTGCCACCTGAAGGAGTTGGGGTGTGTTCTCTTAGGGGGTTGAGGCAGATGGAGACCTTGCAGAGCCAGACACAGAACTGGTTTTCATCTCCTAAGACCCCAGGGTAGAGCACTGCCTGCAGAGGTGGCACTTTCAGCATGTTGGGGTGTGTCAGTGCCTGTGAAGCACCAGTGACACCCTTCCTGCTGTGCTCCTGCTGACGTGCGTGTGATGGGGGGAAGAGAGGGGCAGCCATGAAATCAGGCTGGGTGTGATAGGTCCTGGTTGGGGGACTGAGTGGCTGCAGCCTCTGGTGACAATCCTCTGCTGTTTGGTTGCTCTGCACCCATCTCCACTGCGTGGGCTTCCCTCTGAGCCTCCTCCTGCCTCGGCAGAGAAACACCGTGGTCAGCACCCTGCTCTGGGACAACTGGTTCAGCCAAATATAAGTTCCTCCAAGATTTTTTCGATGGAGTGGCACAAAGCACTGGAACATTGAGGCCTAAGTGTCTTACTGGCATCAGGCCTGCTGTGGATCCTTTTTACCTTCTAAGGTCATGCTCCTGCTTGGCTGCAGTCACCCCACACCGTGATCCATGCCTGTAAACATGGGCAGCTAAGAGCTGTTGAGCTGGGCTGATAGTCAGGGATCGCTCCTTCCAGTTCAGAGTTGGGGAAAATACTTCCCGTGAGACCAAGGAGATCGTCCTGCCTGAGGTCACCGCTCTGGGGGCAGTTTAAAGCCACGTGTCCATGGTTTGGAAGGGTTGCTTGGTGCTGGTTTGGGAGCAGCAGTATTGGAGCAGGTGTCTCACCCCTCTTCCAGCTGACACAGCTGGGGTGATGCTTCCTGAAAAATTCCCCAAGTCTCAACTGGATACAGGATTCATCATCTTCTGACCCCCTGTGCTGAGTCCCTGCTGAGCAGCTGCTCCATTTTGGGAAGGATGAAGTGATTTCTGCGTAGACCCCTGGACAGGATGAATTTCCAGTGTGTAGAAGGGCTGGTGGGACTGGGAGGGGGCTGTGGTGATAGGATCCCATCTGTGTTCGGCTCCCTTGGAGCAGTGTGCTCTCCAGAAATGTCAGTAGCAACTTGGAGAAATGATTCTCATTTACATCCTCCCGGGGAAGCTGAAGAAGCGAGGATCAGATGAGCAGACAGGGAGATGGGTTGAGAACTGGCTGAAGGACAGAGCTCAGAGGGTTGTGGTCAGCGGTGCAGAGTCTCCTTGGAGGCCTGTAGCTCGTGGTGCTCCCCAGGGGACAGGACTGGGTTCGGCCTTGGTCAGCACTTTCATCAATGACCTGGGTGAGGGGACAGGGTGGACCCTCAGCCAGTTTGCTGATGATACCAAACTGGGAGCAGTGGCTGATGCACCAGAGCTGTGCTGCCATTCAGCGAGCCCTGGGCAGGCTGGAGAGCTGGGCAGAGGGGAACCTCATGAAGCTCAACAGGGGCAAGTGTAGGGCCCTGCAGCTGGGGAGGAACAGCCCCCTGCACCAGTACAGGGCAGGGGGGACCTGCTGGGAGCAGCTCTGCACAGGAGGGCCTGGGAGTGCTGGGGGACAAGCTCCCCGTGACCAGCAATGGGCCCTTGTGACCAAGAAGGCCAAGGGTCTCCTGGGGGCACATGAAGCAGAGTGTGGGCAGTAGGTCAAGGGAGGTTCTGCTCCCCCTCTACTCTGCCCCAGTGAGGTCACCTCTGGAGGATTGGGTCCAGTTCTGGGCTTCCCAGTTCAAGAGAGACCAGGAACTACTGGAGAGTCCAGTGGAGGCTGTGAAGATGCTGAGGGGCTGGAGCATCTCTGTGCCAGGAGAGGCTGGGAGCCCTGGGGCTGTTCAGCTGGAGAGGAGCAGCCTGAGAGGGGAGCTGAGCAATGCTGAGCAAGAGCTAAAGGGCCCCGGGGGCCAAGAGGATGGGGCCAAACTCTGCTCAGTGGTGCCCAGGGACAGGACAAGGGGCAGTGGGCACCAACTGGAACCCAGAAGGGTCCATCTGAGCAGGAGGAGAAAGTTGTTTGGTGTGAGGGTGTGGGAGCCTGTGCCAGGCTGCCCAGAGAGGCTGTGGAGTCTCCTTCTCTGCAGAGATTCCCACCCCGGCTGGACCCTGCGCTGCTGGGCCCCTGCTCTGGGTGCCCCTGCTGGATGGAGCAGGGGGGGACACCAGAGCATCTCCAGAGGGCCCTGCCAACCCCATCAGGCTGGGATTCTGAGATTCAGTTGTTTGTTGCAGGTAATTTTCAGTGTAAATCAGGTCTATGCTCAGTTTCTCTGGCACTCTTTGAGAATGCAGAACTGTCACTACGTGGACGAATTCCCTCCGTAGAACCCAAACATGGTGTCTTCACAGCTGTGCCACCAGCTTTTCATCTGGGAGTCCTCAAATGAGCCATCCCAGTGGATCCATCAATGCCTATGGGAGCTTTGCTTCTCTCTTCACACTGAGACTCAGGGAAGAGGCTTCAGCTGCAGCAGCTCGTCATCTGCTCTGTGGACCAGTGCTCGAGAGGGTTTGTCAGGGGATTTTGCAGCTCTTGGACAGGGAGCAATTATAAGGCTTTTATTTCCATATTACTTGGAGGAATTAAAGTGTAATCTAGAAAAGCAAACACCGATGTGGAGGTGGAAGCTCCTGAGTGCTCTCTGTATTCCACCTGTCACAGGTACCCGGGTCCAAGTCCACCTCTGGCATCAGGTCTGAGCACCCAGGCTGAGAGCCTAGGGGGTAGCGATGCTTGGGTTTGAAGACACCTTAAAGATCTAGTCCAAGCCCCTGCCATGGGCAGGGACACCATCAGCTTGCTCCACCCAACCTGGCCTCAAACACTTCCAGGGATGGGACATCTTCCACCTCTCTGAGCAACCTGTTCCCGTGTCTCACCACCCTCACACCGCAGAATTTTTCCCTTATATCTGACCTAAATCTGCCTTCTTTCATAGGATCATATGGAACTTCCTGAACCAAAGACAGGGGACTCATTTTAGGATTGAACAGCAGCCTTGGCCTATGTGTATTGATGATGGACAATAATAATGATGTATTCCCGCCCCGTGATGTCATCAGCAGTTCCCCCCCTCCCCCAGCTCTCCTGAAATTACCCCAAACAGTTGTATTTCCAGCTGGGGACTCCTGTCCGTGAGGGATTGCCTGCAGTGTGGGATTTCCCTGTACGTGATCTTCTCGGGTCAGACTCGCTCCCCTGAAGGCAGCCACACTTTCGATAGAAAATATTCCGTCCCGTCTAAATTAATCGCTTCGTTGCTAATCTTGGAAGCAATAAGATAGCGGCGTGGCAGGCGGTGCTCTCGTCACACGGGTAGGGCCTGGTTAAAATAGAGTCGGGGGGGGGGGGGGGGGGGAAATAAAAATCATTTCTTGCTCCCTCTTAAGATGATCCTGGACCTTGGTCAAGAGAGCTCCATGCTTTTCCTCCCCCAGCATTCCTCTCCCCTCGGAATCCTGCTGCCCTCGCGGCTTTTCGGTTGCCTCGCTTGCCGCCGTAGATAATATTTCTCAGATTCTGTTTCACCTTCCCCCTCCCCACGGCCCAGTGTGGCCAGAGGACAGGACAATCCCCCATCCCAGTCTCAGCAGGACAGGAGGGGATCGTGTTGCTGGCAGAAGCCTATACGAGGCAATTAACAGCTTTTACCATCAAGTGGGCACTGATTGGAAAGCAGGTTGTTCTGTATCTGTCAGAGAGCCGTTCCGTGCTTAACAAAGAGCTTTCTTCTTGGAAGGGAGGACAAAAGAGGGCCTGGGGACAGGAGTTGCTCTGCACGACTGCTGTGGTGGCTTTCTGCTTGGTCGGGATTTTTTCAAGAGTAGGTTCCAAGAGGCATTTTTTGACAGGAGTGGCCAGTGCTACCATGACACACCAGCACCGACTGCTTCCGTGTCACCGAGACCTGTGCTGGATTCTTCTGGGCTTCTGGCTCTCGGGAGCAAATGGTCCCACGAGCAGCAGAAGTGAGCCAAAAATCGTGTTTCCCTCCATTACTCTTTCAGGCGCGGTGACAAAGTTGGGGGTGATGCAGAACAAGATTCAGCCTCTGGGTGTATGAGTAAAGACAGTCTGTGGAGTGAGGTGTTTGGCTTTGCTATGGAAACGTGGGCGATCTCCACTGCTGGGACTGAGCAAGCCACTGAGACCACCTTTGTGCAGAGACAGGGATGGGGGCTGCTCTGCCAGAAGGTGTTTGCAACACTGGAAGATACTGGTAGATTACTGGGAGGTGCTGGTAGGTGCATGGTGATATCCTGCTTTAAAACATGTTGTCAGTGATGGAAAAGCTGACACCAAGGCCAGGGAGCTCTGCACCGGGCATCCCAAGCATCTCCTGAATTTCACAATGCAGGTCTGTTGGGTCTCTGCTGGAGCCTTGCTGCAGGTGTTGGAGCAGCAGGGACCTGTGCTCCTGAGGTGCCAGGAGAGCTGGAAAAGAGCCCAGAGTCAGCCTGGATTGATCAGTGACCCACCAGACTGCCCCAGCCTTGCAGAGTCTGCTGCTTAGTGCCTGTTGCTGTTGTTGCCACTGGCTCCCTCCAAAGGCAGGCCCAAGCCTACCAGATACCTAGTGGGCGGCAGTGAACATCCCTCTTCCTCTCCCAGTTGGCTTTATTTATAGATTTCAAATGTTGGCAGGTAGGGGAGGTGAGACTTCTGAAGCATGAGGGACTGTCACCGAGAAGCAGGGGGGGATATTTATCTGAGTTGATGAAACTTCTTGTCATTGCACAGGAACTCTGCACATGTCCTGAACCATCATGCCCAGGGCGCTGGTGGGCTTGTTATTCAGGACAGAGCAAACAAAACGTTGTTAGAGTGGGAAGAGGGATTTCTACCTGAATAAATTATACCCAGTTATCACCACCTGGATGGGAGTCGCATGCCAGGAAATTCCTCCCGAGGGCTAAGATAACATCCCCCCCTTTATATTTCAACAGTCTCATCTCCCCGAGAAGTATCGTTTGTCTTTCGTGTGCCCACAACACAAGCTGAGGGACAGCCCCCTCGGCTGCACGTCAGATGGGCAGGAATCTCCCTGGTGGTTTAAAACCAGTGGAGAGTGTCTCCATTATTGCCTCTGTTCCTTCTTTTGTCTTACCTACAGCAAGCTACTGCTGGTGACATGCAGTTGGCTCAGCAGGAACCCTTTCTGCTTGCTGTTCAGAGCTTGGTTCCTCCAGACTCTTGGAGGAGGGTCCTCAGTGTGCTCCGAGACCCCCTTAGATCTCCACAGCTCTTCTATCTCTTTCTACCCTCAAGAAATAAGGGAAATTCTCCTGAAAATGGATCTTGCTGTGATGTGCAGATTTAACAGTCCCTTCCCAGTCTTGATGACACTTTTCTTGTTGGAGCATACTCTTGACTGGTAATACAGGGATGGACAGATAGTCCATGGAAGCAGTGGCCAGGTCTGCAGGGTGTCCCAGTGGCAGGGATCACAACTGCATTCACAACAACCAGCTTGTACTGGTGCAGAGAGCTACCCTCCTATAAACCACTGCCCTTTTTCTCTGCTTACTCCCATGACAGAGCTCCAGCCTGTCAGAAGCACCTCAGCAGGTACAGCTCTGGAAGAGTTCAGGCTAGACTTCCCAAGCCTCTTCCCTTCTCTGCCTCTGTGTTTTATGACATTGCACAAGGCATTGCACAGGGACCAGTGACCAGCATAGCACTGATCTGTAGGTGTCTTCTCCAGAAGGGATTTATTTCAAACCCAAGGCAGCTAATAAGATGCTGAGGGGACCAGAGCTTCTCTGTGAGGAGGAAAGATCTAGATTCTGTGTGTGTACAGCCCTGTTCCGGGGCAGATAAGTGAATTTATTCAGCCTCCTCAAAGGGCTGGTGATGGTCACTCATCTGAGAGTGACCAGGAGCTGGAAGGAGCCAGCTGGCAAGGACATTAGTGGCAGCATTAGTTTGTGCTCTGAAGAGACCAGAGAAATGTGGCACTGAGTCAAACCAGAGATCTGTGTCCTCCAGTATCCCTCTTGTCCCAGTACCCAGAAGTGGTGGCCATCATTCTGCATGCTCCTGGAGGAGAGGCTGCCCTGACCTCCAAGCTCTTCATTTCTCTTGTGCAGGGCAGTAGTCTCCACCCAGCCATTGGTCCCAGACCCTTGGAGATCATGTTCAGGTCACCCTGCGTGTGCCACCCAAACAGGCAGCCGAAAGCTGCAGTCGCTTGTGTGAGGATTGAGGGCAGTGCCAGGGAGCCCGGCAGCAGGGAAGGTGGGCTCGTGTCTCCCCTCAAGACCCTTTTTATTTTTCCTCAGTATCGTAAAGCTGAAATCTCTGATGGGCTGTCAGACCTGACTGGTGAGTGGATGGCTGCAGTAGGAGACATAGAATCATAGAATTGTCAGGGTTGGAAGGGACCTTAAAACTCATCCAGCTCCAGCCCCCCTGCCATGGGCAGGGACACCTCCCACTAGAGCAGGGTGCTCACAGCCCCAGCCAGCCTGGGCTTCAACACTTCCAAGGATGGGGCTTCCACCCCCTCTCTGGGCAACCTGTGCCAGGGTCTCACCACCCTCCTGGGGAAGAAATTCTTCCTCATGTCCAACCTGAACCGACCTGTCTCTAGTTTCAATCCATCCCCTCCAGTCCTGTCACTGCCCCACAGCCTAAAAAGCCCCTCCCCAGCTTTCTTGGAGCCCCCTTCAGAGACTGGAAGGCCACAATAAGGTCTCCCCAGAGCCTTCTCCTCTCCAGCCTGACCAACCCCAACTCTCTCAGTCTGTCCCCATAGCAGAGGTGCTCCAGCCCTCTGAGCATCCTGGTGGCCCTTCTCTGGACACGTTCCAGCACATCCACAGCCTTCCTGTGACAGGGGCTCCAGAACTGGACACAGTGCTCCAGGGGGGTCTCACCAGAGTGGAGTAGAGGGGGAGAGTCCCCTCCCTCGCCCTGCTGGTCACATAAGAACTCTCCTGCTCTTTTTCACCCCAGTCATGTAAGGAGCCCATATTTGGCAACACAAAACCAGTCCTCTGTAATCATCAGGTTTTCCTGATGAGCTTTGCATATGATCCTAGATAAAATTTTCTGGAAAAAAATCATTTCTCTTTGCAGCTGCACGTGGCACACATCAAACTGGATGCAGTGCTCCAGGTTGGGTCTCACCAGAGTGGAGTAGAGGGGGAGAATCCTCTCCCTTGACCTGCTGGCCACACTTCTGTTGATGCAGCCCAGGACACGATTGTCTTTCTGGGCTGCAAGAGCAGCTGATGGCTCATGGTGAGCTTGCATCTCCATAAGCTTAATGGAGCCTTTGTGATGCAGAGTGCAGAGGGGACAGTTCACACCTCGCGGTTCCTTCTGAATCTTGCACTGGAACTTTTCACCGCTCAGAAAATCAGCCCCTCTCCTGCGTGTGCTGGTTTGGGCTCTGGCAGCTGAGCCTGCCGAGGCAGCAGATGTTCTTGCTTCACCCAGGCTCAGCTTTCCTTGCCCCAGTGTGAGGCCGTGCTGGTGGTGATGGGCAGATGGGGGGAAAAGGCACCTGAGGAAGCGGAGGGGAGCGCGGGTTGTGCCCCTTCTCCGCAGCCTCCTCCTGCTGCAAGGTGTTTATCCTAATGACAAGTGCTGTGGGCCTTTCATAACTGCTGCATTAGCAGAGGATCAAGTGGCACTTAATGGGCACCGTCTCCCTCGTGAAGTATGATTGAAAAGGTCACCGAGGTGGAAGGGGAAAATATTTGCAGCGGGCTGACACAAGCCTTGGCATCTGGTCGACAACAGGTGTATGTTTTATGGGCTGCCCTCCCCGGCCAGCGTTTTTCCTGCCTTCCCCTCCTCCTGTCTTTTCGCTCAATGTTTTGCAGCGGCGCCACGGAGCATCTGCTGAGTGCCGGGGGTGGCAGACACGGGGGACACAGCCCGCACACAGAACTCAGGGAAAAGGTGATTTGAGGCCAAGAGGTGCCTTCTAAATTAGTGCAAGCAAAGGAGGCAGGAGAGGCATAAACAGAGCTTTCTGTGAAACAGCTCTGGGATGAATTGGTAGGTTGACCACGGCTGGACTCTTCGCTTTCATGGTACAATAAATAGCTTTATTCCTCAGGGTTACTGATTTTGCTGGGGTTTGTCTCTCCCTTCTACTGGCCCTACGGTGGCTTTGCTGAAATGAGGTTACTGGGTCTCAGCCAAGCTACGTTTTGAACACACTCACTTTGTCCAAGCCAGCTAAAATCTACCTGCTGCCCCTGGCAAGCCTGTCCCTGAGCTCATGGCCACATACTAATTGCTTTGCATGTCTTCTCACCCTGCTCCCTTGCTGCTTTTGGTGTCCCATCTGTCTTATGTAGTTTCACTGGGGAGAATGCGGAGTATTTGATGCAGGCCAAGTTGCTAGTGACAAGCTAATTAAAGATCTAGCCAGAGAGGAGTAGCCTAATGAGGGGGAAGTGGGAGGAAGGGCAGTTTGCCAGGACTGTGCTGCGAGGCTCACGCTTAGTGGAGCTGATTGTGTGTTGTAATTGATGGTTCAAGGGGCTATTCACCACACGGGCTGTAGGGCAGAGTAACAGAGACCTCTTCTGATGGCACGTTCTAAAGGGCTGGGATGGGATCACAGCTCCCCAGGTCCAATTCTTCCTCTCCAGTGCCAAGTAAATATCTTCAACATGGAGCTACGCTGTCTTACACTGTTCTGGTAGATGATCTGGACAGCGTGCTATTGACCACATCAGTGAAGATAAAAAGCTTAGAGCAGGAATGACATCATCTCAGGACTACTAGTGGTCACACCAAAGGTCATGTGCTACTCAGAAGCCCTGGTCACAAGTTGGTTCACCTTCCTGCAGTGTGCAGTGCACAGAGAACAATGGTTGGTGTGAAAGGGAGGTGGGTTCTGGCACCGTCTGGAGTAGATGCTCTGCTGGATCATTTCACAAGGAATGTGTGTGTTGGGAACTCATGGGTAACATGGGACTGGCCCAGCCCAGGTCATCAGTGGCAAATGGCCAAGGTAGAGTGGCAGTGAGCTGGCGGTGAGGCTGCTGGCAGAGCTGCGTGGCGGGACACTGGTCTTCCTGCCCCACCCTGTGTCTGCTTCTCCCACTTCATCCAAACCAGCCAAAGCGAGATGCTCCATCACCTCTGGGGGATGCTGGAGTGTGAGGAAAAGCTCATTTCTGAGTATCAAGAGCCTGCTATTGGGTTTTGCTTTCTGGCTACCCTTTCCGTGATGAGTTTGCCACTCCAAACGGTGGCACTGAGAGCCTTTGAGTCACAACCGGAGGAGTCGTTGCCTCTGGCCAAACATGGAGAGATGAATCAGAGAGCCTGCGAATGCTCTCTGGTGCTCTGACAGGGACTGTGGACTGGGGAACGGCTGTGTCAGGTCTTGTGTGTTTTGTCCTAAAGACTAGAGAAAGGTTTTTATGGTAGTTGCCTCAGGAGTGCTCATTTCTCATGTTAAACAAACCAGGCAATAGTTTTGTGTTTCCCACCTCCTCAGGAAACAGTTGGAGGATTTGTGGTCCAGCAAAACCTTCTTCACCAAAAGGCAGGGTACGCGTCCTGTTGCTGCTGTAGCAGTTGTGTTTGGCACGGGGCTCTGCCAGGGAGTTCTGTTTGCAGAGAGAGCTCCTGCCCTTGAAGCCAAGTGCCCAGGGGTGTCAGTAGGTGCTAGAGCCACGTTCACACCGTCCTCCCTGCAACCGCGACCTCTCCTCACAGCTTCTAAAATTCCTCTCACCAGGGGGGTTATTTCCTTATTATTGACACCTGTTTGGACAGGCAGATGCACTGACCACTTACAGGGCCTTTATGCATGACTATAAGCTCTAATGCATAACTAAATCAAGAGGTGTTAAAACTGGCCGTGTGTAATTTATAGTCCGCGGCAGGGGACTCGGCCCACTCGACACAGCGTGCTGGAGCATTAGCTCTGCTGTCAGCTCGATTGTCAGCTGGATGCCGAAGGAGGTGGAGTTGGATACTCCTTGGGTCACAGCTTTCCGCATTCTTGATCGCAAGTCAGCAGAGTCATGAACTCTAAGACAACTGTTGTGATTCTTAGGCCCTGAAGCACTCAGCAGGTCTGATAAAACGCTGTCAGGCAGGCATACACAAACACCCCCACACACGTGTACGCACCAGATGATGGAAGCAGCACAGAATCACAGAGTGGTGGGGGTTGGAAGGGACCTCTGGAGATCATCTGGTGTCCAGGTTCACCTGTGTTAAGTGCCCCAAGAGCAACAGTGCTGGTCCCGCTCTGGATCAGAGGGGACAAGCACGAGGTCACTCTTTTTCACAGGATCAGGCCTGGTGGGGTTGGCAGGGCCCTCTGGAGATGCTCTGGTGTCCCCCCTGCTCCATCCAGCAGGGGCACCCAGAGCAGGGGCCCAGCAGCGCAGGGTCCAGCCGGGGTGGGAATCTCTGCAGAGAAGGAGACTCCACAGCCTCTCTGGGCAGCCTGGCACAGGCTCCCACACCCTCACACCAAACAACTTTCTCCTCCTGCTCAGATGGACCCTCCTGGGTTCCAGTTGGTGCCCGGTACCCCTTGTCCTGTCCCTGGGCACCACTGAGCAGAGTCTGGCCCCATCCTCTTGCCCCCCGGGGCCCTTTAGCTCTTGCTCAGCTCTCCTCTCAGCTGCTCTTCTCCAGCTGCACAGCCCCAGGGCTCTCAGCCTCTCCTGGGTACAGTGATGCTCCAGCCCCTCAGCATCTTTGTAGCCTCCACTGGACTCTCCCCAGTAATTTCTGGTCTCTCTTGAACTGGGGAGCCCAGAACTGGACCCAATACTCCAGCGGTGGCCTCAGTGGGGCAGAGTAGAAGAGCAGAACCTCCCTTGACCTACTGCCCACACTCTTCATATACCTCCAGGAGACCATTGACCTTCTAGTCCACGAGGGCACACTGCTGGCTCACAGTTATCCCTGTGACTGGTAGAGAAGAAGACGGACCCACAGAAGTGCTGCTTCTGCCTGGTTGAAATACAGGTCTGTGATTCCTACCTAAAGGATGTAGAGGTCTTGCTGGCAGGTAAAAATCTGGACCTCTTATTCTAAGGGCTTCACTGTCAGTGATGCTGGTAACGCTTAAATCTTGTGTAAAGCTGCCTTGTTAGTTCAAATATCACTATCTTACTAAACACTTTCTTCATTCTTCATTTCTTCTTCCCTACTGCTGGCCCCATCCAAGGGTGTCCTGTCATGCTGTGCCCGAAGTTCTCTATAGTCTGGCTACTGAAAGAGGATGCCCAAGGGTAGGGACAACAAATTGCCAAAATAACTGTGCAGCAAGTCACTCCCAACTGGCATTTACTGCAGCCAAGAGTTTCCGAGTTCACTGTCTCTTGGCCATTTGTCCTCCCAGACCTCGTTCCTGACCTTACAGAAGACCTCTGAATTTGAGTGGCAGAAAGCTGTGTCTCTGAGGTCCCATTATAAAATAAATAGAGCTGTTTGGGCTCTGTCAGACGCTCACCTTATTATCCCAACAGGGAGGCTGTGTCAGCCAGACCTGGTGGTTAGAAATCTCCTGATACTCCTCATGGTCAGTTATTTCCATTTGTCCTTCTGTTACCTTGTCCTCCCCTTTGCTATTTACCTTTTTAAGATGTAGCTCTTTTCCAACCTCTCTTTTGTTTGGATGAACAAACTGACCTTATTCCCTCTTTTTTAATGCAGCTTGCCCTCCACTACCTTGAGCAGCCTGTGGTGCCATCTCCATACGTCTTCCTACTTGAGCAAATTGTTCTTGAGCATGGGCAAAGAGCAATGTTTTAATATTCTGGTGGAGGCCTCAAAAACTGAGGTCAAGAGCTGGCACTGGTACTTTTCTGACAGCAATAATTTATCAGCTGGTGCTGGAATGGCACTGAGTTTTCCTTCCACTGCTTTCATGGTAATTTTCATGTTGGTGTCCTCTATTCTCAAGTCAGCTTTGTCATCATCATTATCACTGTCATTATTATTTAAAAGTGAGGCTTCACACATTCTCACCCCTCAACACTGCAGAGGGAACCCATTTCACTTTTGGGTTTTTTTATTGTCTAGATTTTTTTTCACTGTTCAATTTAGAGAATCTGTACTCTCCTACCTAGGTGGATATTTGTCAGTTCTTACTCGATCACAGCACATCCTGATTTTGAAAACAAACCAGGCTGGAAAAGGCTTAAATCCTTGTAAAACATCCTTCCTCAAACTCATCGGGACAAGAAACCTGACAATCTGTAGGTGTGCAGAAGGTGGGAAGGAGTTGGCTGAGAAATTAAGGTCATAGCAAAACCCGCCCAATATTTTGTTTAGGTCTGTGTTCAGTGTGGAGGTCCCTCCACTTGGGTCTCTCAGTTGTGTCTCCACTGGAGTCTGACTCAGGCTGAAGTCTCAGAAAGTTATGGAACGTATGGATGAAATGAAACCAACAGATTTCAAGGACCAGAGAGATGAGTATTTCCCCTATGCAGGCATGAAGTAGCTGAACCTTACACCTAAAATTAACTTTGTACTGTGACAAAGACTCACGGATTAGAGTCAGGGCCCTGAGTGTGGTATTAGTCCATGAT
This sequence comes from Todiramphus chloris collaris, assembly GCA_025345505.1. Classification (NCBI taxonomy): domain Eukaryota; kingdom Metazoa; phylum Chordata; class Aves; order Coraciiformes; family Alcedinidae; genus Todiramphus; species Todiramphus chloris. Next base: position 1,179,004 of record JANVCC010000293.1, on the reverse strand, counting down.
GGACCTGGCAGGGGTGGCATTTTCATACCACCTGCGTAAGGTCAGAGGAACCTGTTCACTCAAGGTCTCTTCCTCACTGAAGGCAGATGAAGGCAACTTGTATCCTCTCTGAGCATGCACAATTTCATTGCTTTGATAAGCTGGGGCTTCCCACTTTTAAATAATAACTGGTATCAGACTGCAGCATGTCAGCAATTATGCCCAGAGCCCTGTTGTCAGACTTTGTGGCAAACAAAACCCTTAGGAGAGAAACATTGCCAGGATCCTAAATCCATGAGACTGGCATTTGGAGGCTTCCATCCCAACCTGCCTTATGAGGGATAATTTTGTCAAGTTTTTTACTCTCGGTAGTTCTCTTTTCTACAGTGTTTACCTTTCTTTCTTCATGGTCCTGCCTTGGCTGATGTGCACTGTCATAGAATTGTAGAATGGGGTTGGAAGGGACCTCTGGAGATCAGCGAGTCCAACCCCCCTGCCAGAGCAGGGTCACCCAGGGCAGCCCACACAGGAACAGAGCCAGGGGGGCTGGAAAGTTTCCAGAGAAGGAGACTCCACAGCCTCTCTGGGCAGCCTGGGCCAGGCTCTGTCCCTCTCACAGGGAAGAAGTTTTTCCTTAAATGCCACTCCACCCTCATCTGGACCCCTACTGTACTCATGATTCCTGCCTCCTTTAGCCCTTTATCCATTTCCACATTTTAACAAAGCAAGTTCCTTCAGTTTTGCCCTAGGACTTGTGCACAGAAACCTCATCTGACCATCTCCAGTGAGAGTCTACAGGTCTCATCTGCTTTGTAGACTCCCACAGCTTTCCTGTCACCTTCTGGCCAGGTCAGCATGACTGCTGCCTGGGACTAGTAGACGATTTGTCTGACACCCCATATAGCTGAGTGTTAAAGAACATTTCCTGGGTGAAACAGTTAAGGAACTGTTATAACTACTTGTGTTTGAAAGAGGCCTCAATTCATTGAGACTTGTAAAAGTAATCTGGGACCGTGCTTCTCCTTTCACCCTCTGGTTGAGCTCAGAAATCAGCTGACATAGTTAAGCTGACAGTCATTAGATTTATATGTCCTTTGCTTCTGGCATTCTGTCGTCCTGTCTGATCCGGCAATTTGGGTCTTCTGACCTTTGTGGCATGTGGCAAGGCCAGTGTATCTTGGCCTCTGCCTCAGACGGCTGTGGCTTGTTGTTTAAGGAAGTTTATTTCTTAAGGATATGGTCATAAGTCAGCAATGCACATCTTCTATTTTTACAGGCATACCTAGAGAGTCAGGACGGAGGCCAAAACCCCTCCAGAGAAGACAAACTGTAGATCTCAATGTTCTTATCAATGAGGTGTAAGTACATAAGCTACAAAGAAGATACAAATTGTCCATCAGGGTAAATAAAGAGAGAGGACAGGGAGAAGAAAGGCACTTGGAATAGGAGAGAGGCACTTGGAAGATGATGGGTAGGTAGGAAAATACTACACCAGGGAGAAAAAGCTGAAATTTTAGTGTCAACACAGGGGACGGAGAACTAAAATTATATTCTGTAAGATGGGCGTGTCTTAAAAACACAAAGCCCAGAAATTTTGTCTTTATGTTCTCGCAGAAGGTGAGCAGCAGCAGTTCATGGTTTACTTGATTGCTCCCTGCTCCTCTTCAGAGTTTCAATCTGTGTCTTCCTGGGCTGTTGGAAGAATCGTTCTCTCTGCTAGGTTGACCCCTCTGCATCAAACAGCTCTGAACCATCTGGGACTCTCAGTCTGGCAGGCAAAGAGATTGACAAGGCCATGCTGGACTTTGTGACGGCCCAAACTGTGAGCAATTTGCTTGTTGTTCAGTTTGCCTTGGAGCACCAGACCAGTTCCGTCTTAGCGCAGGGTTAATCGGGGCCTTTGCGTGGGTCTTGTTTCCTCCTGCTCAGCTCCTGGCACTGGTATTGTCTGCCCTTCCCAGAAGACGGTCCTTCCTCATCCATCACCCGCTCTGACACAGGATCCGTCTCTGACACCCACTCCTTTCCTCCCTTCTCCTAGTCTGGAGATGTATCAGCAGCCCTGACATTATCCTGCCCGTTTCAGTGGTGCTTCCATCCACCCATCCATCAGTGACCTGCTCACTATGTCCCTCTCCCCTTCGATCAGGCAGGAGCCTCCCTGTCTGCGAGCGGGCAGAACGTGCTCGGTGGTGGAAAATACGGAGCGTGTGCAGTTGTGTGTCACCAAAGGCAAGATGTAAAAAGTAGCTCCTGGAGACTGCCAGAGACCAGGTTGTCAGCTGGACTGGGAGATATTCTGTCATCATCCAGGTCGTGTTCAGAGGCTCTGCCTTTCCCAGGCAGCTGCAAACTTAGATGTGTTGTGGGGAGTAACAATAGAATCATACAATTGGTTTGGTTGGAAGAGACCTTTCAGAGCATGGAGTCCCACTGTTTCCCCAGCACTGCCAGGGCACCACTAACCCATGTCCCTCAGCAGCACATCTCCATGGCTTTGGAACCCCTCCAGAGATGGGGTCTCCACCACTGCCCTGGGCAGCCTGGGCCAGGCCTGGACAACCCTTGCATTTAGGAAAAAGTTCTTCACTCTGAGACAGTGGAACAGCTTGTCCAGGGAAGCTGTGGATAATCCAACACTGGATGTGTTCAAGACCAGGTTGGATGGTGCCTTGAGCACCCTGCTGTAGTGGGAGGTGTCCCATGCCCATGGCAGAGGGGTTGGAACTGGATGATCTTTAAGGTCCCTTCCAACCTAAACTGTTCTATGATATATGTACATACCCACAAGGACCAAGATGCTTCTATCCCAGTGGTCATCCCAGCATGTGTCCACCAAGATGTGTGCATCTAGGTGACCACAGTGATGTCAGGGAAGGCTCCAGGTACTCAGTACTTAGTAGTCAGGTCTGGACGCTTCAAACAGTGATGACTTGAAAAATGAGCCAAGTGGATGTCCCTGCTCAGTGCAGGGGGAGTGGACTGTATGACCTTTAAGGTCCCTTCCAACCCAATCCATTCTATGATTCTGTGATGACTCTGAAGTTTTGTGTCTTCAGGAGCCTTGAAGTACTGGCAGTGACTTCATCACCCAACACTGCCAGGGCTAGGCCACATGGCACTCTGATCATCATCCATTGGTGCCCTTTACTGGGCATTTCCATCTCTGCATTGGTCCCATCCCCAGGTCAGTGAAATAACTGGCAAAAGGAGACCACGTGGTGGGGTTCACAGCTGGTCCAGCTTCACAGCACTTTGAGTTCAGTGTGTTCCAGAAAGGAACTGCTTTGCTGAAGACTGCTGAGATCTCCCCACAAGAGTTAATTACACTTTTGATCCCAAACAGAAAGATTCCCGTCTGATGCCTTTTAGAAAGTCAATGTTAGTGTGAGAAGCAAGGCAGTAGCTGCTCCTCCAGGGCTGAGCCTGTCTGAAGACTGTTGTGCTAGATCAATCCATTGCTTGAGGGAGGAAGTGGCACAGGAAACAAATTGCAAGACTTTTCACAAGGAATTTAATGGTTTTTAAAGGCTAAGATATACAGGTCTTAATGTTGGGGCCGCACACATTCAGTCTAGAGACTGAGGGTGGAGAGAGGAACAACATCCGAACATGAGCCAGCAGCTTGCCCAGGTAGCCAAGAAGGCCAATAGCATCTTGACCTGTATCAAAACCAGTGTGTCCAGCAGGAGCAGAGAAGTGATTGTGCCCCTGTACTGGGTACTGGTGAGGCCACAGCTTGAGCACTGGGTTCAGTTTTGGGTGCCACAGGATAAAAAAGCCCTTGAGCTGCTGGAGCAGGTTCAGAGAAGGGCAACAGAGCTGGGGAAGGGTCTGGAGAAAATGTCTTGTGAAGAGCAGCTGAGGGAGCTGGGGTTGTTTAGTCCGGAGAAGAGGAGGCTGAGAGGAGGAGACCTTACTGCTCCCTACAGCTGCCTGAAGGGAGGCTGGAGTGAGGTGGGTGTTGGGCTCTTCTCCCAGGCAGCCAGTGATAGGACCAGTGGAAATGGGCTCAAGCTGCACGAGGGGAGGTTTAGGTTGGAGATCAGGAAACATTTCTTTCCTGAGAGAGTGGTGAGGCCTTGGAAGAGGCTGCCCAGGGAGGGGGTGGAATCACCATCCCTGGAGGTGTTCAAAAAACATCCAGATGTGGCACTTCAGGAGATGCTTTAGTGGTCCTGATAATATTTAGTAGATGGTTGGACTCGATGATCTTGAAAGTCATTTCCAACCTTAAGGATTCTATTATTCTCTCTCACTTTGGAAATCTCACAACAGAAGCTCCCAACAAAAATGGACTTTCCTCTTTAGTTCCAAAGTAGTGAATGGTGCATTCATGAAATGGTGCATTTTTCCCTGTCTCATGCTGGGGCATGAGAGGAGAGTGAGGTAGACCTCTCTGTACTTGACTGTCCAGCCATCCATTGCCTCTTCTGCTTGCTACCTGCCTCTCCCCATGGCTCTGCTCCCACCATTCCCTTCATCCAGGGAGGCACATGAGGCAGAGGAGTGCTGCTGAGGGCAGAGAGATGCTGAAGGGATAGAGAGGTCATCTGGGTCTGGAGATCAGCAGGAGAGCAGGAGGATTTAGGGAAGGTGGGGTGGGAGGGGGACCTGAATTTGAAGCATGATGCTCAGAGCCCCTGTTGGATGTCGGACTTGGGTGAGCTAGTGTGTCACAGAAATGAAGTTCTCCTGAAATCTAGGGACAGACCTTAATTACCCTGAGCAACTTCACATGGGACCCCTTCCAACATCCTCTGCCCATGGCCCAGGAGCTCTACTTAAACACTGGCCTGGGACTTCTTCCCCTCTCACACTTTGTTGTGCTTGCACATCTTTTCAGGCTGGTTCCTGAACTGGTGTTTGGATTTCCAAGGTTGACCTTGGACCTGAGTTTTTACCTTGCCTTTGATGATGATGGGACTGCTGATGGAGTTGTTGCCATCACCTCTCTGCTCACCCACATTGGGTGCTGGGTGAGTATACCTGGTCAGTAAGGTCCCTTCCTGTGCTGGGGCTGCCCCTTCCATCAGGGCACAGCCCAGCTCTTCCTGCTCCTCAACGTCCAGTTCTTATGGCCATTTCCCTGCTAAGCTGCCTGGCCCTGTGGTGGCAGAGAGCAGTAAAGTCTGTCACACGTTGGGTCACAATCACATGGGACAACGAGTAAAGGAAACTGCTACCACAAGGTGTCTGGGGGCAAAAAGGTCATCTGCCTTCGTGGCGGGGTAAAAGCCCTCACAAGACCACCAAGAACCCTGCAATTATCAGCCAAGGCAGGGTGACGGGGAGGTCAGACCTGCTCTGGGCCTGGACCCAAGAAGGCTGGGCACTCACTGTCTCGCTCCGTGTCATCTGGCCCACTCTGTGCTCGCAGGAGGGAGGTCAGGTTACCCTGAGAGCAATCAGAGCTTACAAGGGCAGGCTCCTCTTTGCTGGTGGTACTGGGTCAGGTGAGCTCCAGTCAATCTCCTTTGGCACGTACTAATTTCAGCTGAAGGAGGTTGGAAGGGGTGAATCAGAAGCCCAGTTTGGTCATTCCTGATGGTTAGGTTTTGGGGCTTTTTTTTTTCTCCATGTGACTGAATTCCTGGAGCATCCTCGTGCGCTCCTGCTGCTGTTCTGAAGGTGCAGTTATTGATCTGGTGGATGTGGGTGGCTGAGGGGTGGGGGAAAGGGATGTGAAATAGTTGAAGAAGGAGCTCTGGTGTCAATGGACCTTAGTTTGTCTTGTAGCTAAACCCCCTGGAAGGCTCTCAGTGCTTTTGGATGCTTCAGTCACTTGTCTTCTCTGTCTCACAGGTGCTCTCTGCCCCTTTGGCAGAAGGTTGTAGGACAACTAAGAGGGGAGTTTGGCTTTAATCCCTGGGTGCAGGTAAAGGAGAGGACCCCCAGCAATTCACCTGGTAGAGTTTCTGTCTTTGAACCAAATCCTCCACCTCCTGCCTGGGTGTGTACACTGAGCTCCTGGCTGTTAGGTAGGTCATTCAACTAATGGGTTGGTTCTCCACAGAATCCAGCTACCAGACACCAGCCTCACCACAAACAAGATGCCCAGTGATTCCTGAGGTAGTACAGCCCTGGAAGGCAGGAGTGGATTGTACAGGTTTGGGTGCCTGAAGGGACTGTGATGTATCATTCTGGCTGGATGCTCGAGGGATGGCGAACAGGATCAAAGTAGATCTTTGGCCCCTCAGAGAGATGCTCTGCCATCAGGCTGTGTCCTGGGTTGGCCTCGAGCCTGTGCTTTGGGTCTGAAGCAATGTTGCAGAGCCTGTAGGACACACGTGCTGCGAGTCTGAAAACTGCCCGAGACATGACAATTCGTACAACTCTCTCTGCTGCCCTTGTCCACTCCCTCCAGACTCCATCCTTCTTGAGCACAAAGCTTGAGAAGAGCACAGAGTGGATTGTATCCCTAGTCCATCACAACAAAGGTTCGGGGTTCTCAGCCTTAGTGCACTTGTCATTCATTTCTGTGTTTTATCCTCATTTGCTGTCAAAGTGAGGAGGTTTTTGTTCCCTCTGTAGAACTCCCACCAGACTATTTCTTGACTGGGATGCAAACATGAAAGGGGAGGGGTCCAGGGCTGGCTGAGCTGACAGTGGTTTAGGATAATGGTCTGTGGGAGAGTGACAAAATCTGTCTGTGTCGTAAATAAATCTGAATGGCTTATTTTGGCAAAGAATTTTCATTCCTGATAAATGCAATGTTGATACAACCCCTAACCACTTGCTAATCTGAGATGAAACTGGAATTGGAATCTGACATCCTCAGGTCAGCTCAGACGTAGTATTTGGTGGGTTTCCAGTAGAGTCCTCTCACATGTCTGATAGGAAATAGTCTTTATGAGGGCTGTCAAAGGGAAGGGAACACCCAGGCTTGCAAATCACTGAGGGGGGTTATTGGAAAGGGATGTGTCAGAGCATTGCTAAGTAAAGCACATTACATAAGGCTGCCCTTTGGATTTCTGATGTCTGGTAACTGGGACGTATTTTCAAGCCTATCAGACTGATTTTAGCATCTCCTGGGTTGTTAGTACTTCTCTGCTTTTTGAGGCAGAACATATTTTTACTCTTCTACAATGTTAAATGGGACCTTCTGTATTTTGATGACTGCAAGTGTGTGTAAATCTGATTCTTTGGGATGTGTCCCCTGTACTTTATGGCTTAAATCTGTTTCAGTACCACTGCAGTGACAGCTCAAGTTCTCATCAGCAGGAAGGATGCTTAGCTAGTGAGGGTCAGGGTAGGAGATCCTCATTAGATTTCAGATGGCCACTGTGATGTCAAGGGACTGAGAATCCAAACTCCAAAGCCTGGTTAATCTAAAGTAAAGGAGTGAGGGAACAATAACCCCATTTTGAGTTACCTGATTTCTTGACAAACACGTCAATGTACAGGCAGAGCTGCTGTCCTCCTGCCAGTTCATCTTCATTCCTCTTCCTTCCCCTGAGGTGTTTTGAAGGTGCAGTTTGATGCAGGGGGGCACTGGGCCCATATCCTTTTGTATGTGGGATTACTTTCAAGCAGTTAGAAGCAAAACCTTTGAAAATGATGTTTGCTTTAGATCCTTGCCTTTCCGGTTGGATGCTGCTGGACTGGGTGGTATGATTCCAGGCCAGGTTGAACCCTTAGGGCTGTGGGATTCACCCACCTTTCAGCATTTGAAATGCTTCATGTACAGCCTGTCCCACAAGCACATTTCCTTCCTTGATGACAAGCAGCTGCTGAACTTCATCCATCTACTTTTTAGCAGCATTGCTGTGCTCATGTCTTCCCTCCTTGTCAGCACTGCATGGGGTTGCCTTTAAAATTACTGAATATGACTGAAACTATCACCCAAGGTGTGACTGCCCCTGTGGCGAGCAGCGTGGGCAATGAAATACCAGAAACGTCTGCAACCTGCAGACCTGGGAATGGGTGGGAGCAGGGAGAGCTTTGAGTGGCCTGTGGGTGCCCACTACCCTCTGCTGTCTGTAAGCCTCTTCATCCCCTGCCTTGGGCTCTTTTATTTTGGGGCTTTGTCTTGTTTCTCTCAAGATTTATCCTGATCAGCTCCAGGTCACTCTGGATAAATGTCTCCTAGCAGGGAGTCACAGAATCACAGAAATCATTTAGGTTGGAGAAGACCCTTGGAATCATTGTGCCCAACCATTAACCCTGCTCTACAAGTTCACCCCTAGACCATGTCCCCCAACACCACATCTCAACAGTGCTTAAACACATCCAGGGATGGCAACTCAACCCCCTCCCTGGGCAGCCCATTCCAATATCTCAGTGAAGAACTTTTTCCTAGTGTCCAGTCTAAACCTCCCTTGTTTCAGCTTCAGGCCATTCCCTCTGGTTCTGTCCCTAATCCCCTGAGAGAAGAGCCCAGCACCAGCCTCTCTGCAATGTCCTTTCAGGGAGGTGTGGAGAGTGATGAGGTCTCCCCTCAGCCTCCTCTTCCTCAAACTAACCAGGCCCAGCTCCTTCAAACGCTCCTCACACGATCTCTTCTCCAGTCCCTTGCCCAGCTTCGTTGCCTCCTCTGCACCCGCTCCAGCACCTCGAGATCTCTCTTGTAAGGAAAGCCTTTTCTGATAGCAGAACCTAATCTGTGGGTGCATCCGATCTCCATCTCCAGCTCCATCTAATGGTTCTTCATCCCCTGTTAATGCTTCTGAGGCACCTTTTACTCCAAGAGGTGCACAAAGCTGTGTAGGTGATGGAGGCTGCTCCCAGCAGTGTCGCTGGGTGCAAGCTCGTGCTTTTCCACTAATAAATATTATTAATAACTAATAAATCCACACTGGCACTGGGAGCTGGTGCTGTGCAGCGCCCTGACCTCCTCTTAGGTTCTTAATGGTAACTCTTCAAAATGTTATTAGAAAAAGGAGCATGTTTGGAGATGCCTCATCTTTAAATGTGCTTGGCCACTCACTTTTAACTGAACTTCACTTTGTCTGATCAGTTATTCTGGAGGTTGGCTTCAAACCCCATTGAGCTGCAGTTCCCTTTAAAACATCCAGAGCCATTCGGTTGTATCAAAGTTTTTAATGAGTCGCCGCGTGAAGAGGAAACTCAATCTGCAGAAAAAGCACTGCTCCAACTGACCTGTGAAACGTAGAAGAATCACGTTCATCTCAAATTTGTCCAGCACCATTACTGGTATGGACTGAAATAATAACGAATAGGAGGCAGGTGCATCGGGTTCCCATAAAAAAAACCCAAACCTCATCTGGATGTCTCGCAGGCTAACAGCCCTGTGACAGGCTTCACCTACCAGAGGGGAGGGCGAGAGAGAGATCGAGTGTGTGAGGAGAGGCAGAGGGAGCAGCTGAGAAGGATCCCACGGACCCAGAACTGATCCCAGGGTTGAGCACGGGCTGCAGAAAGGACTCAGCTGAGCCGCAGCTTTGACGGCACCAGGGGTGGCACGGGCGGGTGAGTGCTGTGTACCTGTTTCGGATAAGCGGCTCTGTTTGCTGTGAGCCGAGGTGTGTTTGAGCTCCTTGCCATCACCTTCACAAGGTGAGGAAGGTGACTGATGGGGAGGGACAGACCCTGCTAGTTCCACACACAAAAGTGTGAAAGTGGAGCAAGCAGGGGTGAAAGGGGAGGGCAACCTTCACTTTCCAGCACGATTATTTCTATTTTGCTTATTTCTCCATTGGATGCTGGTGTAATTTGCTGGCTCTGGGTGAGACTTATTTTATTCCAATGTTTTCATGCTGGATAAGGAGAGAGTTTGACAAAGAACGACCTTCAGAAGGAATGGGACAGCATTCCCAGTGACGGGAGTCCTCTGGCACCTTCGTAGCTGCCAGACCTTAACTTGGGCAGGCACAGGTCAGGCAGGGCAGTACTGGAACAATGTGGAAAATAACGTCCCGGTGTCCTGCAAAGAAAGCAGGAAGGTGGCACTTGCTGTGGTATCTTGGAGTTTCAGGGAGATTTTCTTGCCATTTGTTTCAGTGTCAGACTTCCTGGCACATTAGGGCATGAAATATTAAAATAGCTCGTCATGCGAGGACTGGTCTTTTTTTCATCTGTTGCCACTGGCAGGTTGGGGAAACAAATAAATCAGAACGGGGGGATTTGTTCTGTGCTCTAGTTCAAAGTGAGGGGGGAAAAATGAGAAAAAGCCTTATAACTCAAATCCTTTGTGGCATCTGAATAGCATCATTTTCTTTTTTTTTTACTGCATGCCGTGAGCTTTGTTAACCCTCTGCATGCCCAGGAGCTGCCGTCTGCAAAGTGGTTTGAACTACGTAGTTAATCTTAGCCAAATCAGAAGACATTTGGCAAAATCCAATGGCCACGTAGTGCCAAACGAAAGCGGTGTAGACGTGCCTTACTCTCAACGTTATGAAAGCCCATGGTGGGTTAAAATGGTGTTTTCTTCAGTGTCTCAAGGAGGGGGTGAAAACCACTGGTGGGGTGATGTGTCTGGTAGTACGCTGATGTTTAATCGCATCTTTGGTGACTCTGTTAAACATCTGTTGCCCACTCTTTTGTGCTGCCAAACGGAAAACGGTAAGTGAACTCCAACACTGGCCAGCCCAGGCACTGGAGCGTTCAAGAAAGAGTTATGGGAGCAGTTATCACAAGGGGAAAGGAGGAATGGCAGGCTTATAGGCAGACAGGCTCCATCTAAATCATAGATGGTGTTGGCAGACCCCTCCGGCCTGTCATGGATGCAAATGGATTAAATCATTCCCGAACAAGGGAACTGAAGGAATTCTGTGCACCGTGGGAAGGAGGGAGCTAATCCCCAGTGCGACAGCAGAGCCCTTGAATTTGTTACCCTGATTCTAATCTTTTCCTTATGTTGAGTTGCATCCCGGCGTGTGAAAGTCCAGCTAACTGCAGTGGGTTTAATCGTGTCTCCGTGTGAACAGTGATGACAGATCTCAGCTTGCTGGTAACAAAGGGGCAGACTGGCATCTTGGGTCTGGGGGGTAATATAACCAAGGCTTCAAGCCTTAAATTAGTCCCATAAATTTCTTCTGGAGTGTACAGTGCGGATGTTCTGGTGTTGAGGAACTGGGCTGAGTTGGAGCATCTTCCACTGAAATTGGAGGGAGCTGCAAGTCCTCAATACTCAGTACATCACGTTTATTTAAAATCAAATATTATGAGCTCAGAAGACTCATTTGAGGCACCCTGATCCTGGTGCGAGGGCACGCTCCTGGTAAAAACGACATGCTGTTCTCTGACCCACAGAACAGAACACGCTGTGTTGGAGAAGACCCTTGGAATCTTTGTCCCCAACCAATGGTCTGTGGCCTGATTCGAACAGAAGAATATCCCTTTACTTATACATCACCAGCAAGATCAGTGCTGCCAGACTCACTTGGCGTGATGTAGTATGTTGGGTGGTTGTAGGGATGCAGGGAACTGGTATTCTTCATGGAATTTGGACCTTGACCCTATTTTCCATGCCCTTGTTTACTTAAGTAAATGCAACCTTTTCTTTGGTTGGTTGGATTTTTTGTTTTGGTTTGGGTTTTTTTGTATAGTGTTGGGGTTCTCATTGCTATTAGGTCAAAGTAGACTTTGAACCTGACCATCGATCTTAGCGTATCTTGACCCATTACGTATCTCTGAATATTTCTGCCCAAAAGCCTTCCTGACATCACCTTGACCTTCAGCGCTATGACTGACCGGACACCCATGCTGCAGAGGAACAGTGTGGCTTGGCCAAGTGACTCAAGTGTGAGACTAGCTTTTGACCTTGGTCATCTGTTCATGAATTGGAAAACCCAGTCAGTTCTTTGGACCTACCAGGTCTTAGTTTCTTCACTTCTTGCTCTGAGCCATGCGGTGGGCACCAGCAGAGCTGTGCCAGTTGTCACCAGTCAGAACGGGTAAACTTCATACTGATAGACTGAAGGAGGTGGGAATTACAGGACAAACAGAAGAACGGAAGAGTCTTGTTTCCAGATAAATGTACTTTTACATTCAGTCCTGAAATAACTGTCCTGCAGCTGTTGCCTCTTGACACTTCTTCACTGCCCTTCATTAGGGAAATGAACTTGCTTCCAGGGAAAAATGTGTCCCCTTTGCAGTGAAAGTGGTGACCGCTGCTGAATGTACCCGGCTTCATGATGACATTTTGAAGGTTTTCAGTGGCATGCAGTAGCTTATCCACTGGCATGCAGGGGTTAACAGGACTTTTGGGTGGGCGGGTGAAAAATAAGCTGTGAAATGGAAGAAGGTCAGTCTCTTGGAGGAGTTTCCTCTGTCACAGACGGTTTTAAGTTATCAGTTCATTTGTAGGATAGGTCTCCATTCCTTCCCCCCCAAGAAAACTGTAAAACCAGGGCTAGAAATAAGGCAAAACCCTCTCAGGTCTGGGTTCAGTGGCCCAGGCAGAATTGTGTCTCTCCTGGTACTTGCTAGACCCAAGTGTCTGTCTAATTAGGAGTTCTCTAATTAGGATTCCTCAGTTGTCCAAGCAGACCCCGACAGCTAAATATGTTTTGAGACTCCTCAGCAGCGTGCTCTTCAGTGGCGAACAAATCCCTGGAAAGGGAGTGTACATGGAAAGGGAACGGCCAAAAGCCTTGTATCTCAGGTCCTTTGATGGGGCTGACTCTGCTGAGTGAAGGACTCTTGCTACTGTTGATGAAAGATGAATTCAGGTTTCAGTAGAAGCAGATAAATGCTTCCTCTGGGAGCACGCCCGCGGCTTACATGAAGTGTCACTGTCTTTAGAGACTTGGGTAGCAACTGGTTTTATTAAAGATACTTAATGTTAAGGCTACAGCATCCATCAACAAAGTAACACAAAGGCTGCCCTGGAACAGTGAGACTTATGTCTAAGGAAGCATCCTTGGGATGGTCATTGGCCAAACCAGGCTGTGGGAAACCCACTAGGACACTGCTAGAAGACAGTGCCTGCTACCAAGTGAGAGGATTTTCCAGCAGCAGATGGAAAATCCTTGTTGGCATCATTTTCTAGGCTTGCTAACTTCCCAACGGTTTGCATTTGACTTTGGAATTGCTTCTACCTTTATATCACATATATAAAGGTAGATATATATATCTACCTTTAGATATATTGGGGTTTTTTTGTATAGTGTTGGGGTTCTCATTGCTATTAGGTCAAAGTAGACTTTGAACCTGACCATTGATCTTAGCGTATCTTGACCCATTACATATCTCTGAACATTTCTGCCCAAAAGCCTTCCTGACATCACCTTGACCTTCAGCCAAGGAAACATAACGAAGGGTTGTACAACTGAGTGATCTTAGCCCAAAAAGCACTTTGAGCAATCACACTCTCCTGTACTGACGCTGTTTTCTTATGAACTGGGAAAGCAGAAATATTGTCACTAGCAATAACTGTCAAAAAGAAAGAAGGAAGGAAGAAAATGACTTCAGAATTTCATTCTCGGACGTGTAAATCGTGGGTTAGAATGGTGCTCCCCAGCCCTATGAAGAAGAAGTTTCTGATATCTGGATTGGAACATCTCACAGACCAGGCTGCTACCACCAGTGTCTTTTCCACTGAAAGATCATCTTGCTACAACTAGTGGAAACGGTGCCCTTCATGGTTCTTCTGTCTTCATCCTATCTAACATGAGTCTTAGCTCCAGGACCAAGTTTTTGCTGTATTTCCCCATTAACCACAGATTTTAGAGATCTAACCTCCTGATGGGAAACCAGAGGAAAAGCTTGTTCTGTTCTGTCAGCCCAGACATCACATGAACCAGGGTCAACGGGATAAAACTACTTCCAACTTTTGTTGCAAAATATTGCCAACTTCTGGAGCCAGCTCTTCATCTCAGAGTTGAGCAGGAGGTGCTGGGATCATTCGGTCCCAGTCTGGCCATCCCCATGACCATCAGGAATTAGATAGAGGTACCTTTGCTTCTGAGTGAGCACAGTCCATTTGAGCTTTCTGGGTAGAGGAAAAAACGTTTACAAGTTGCAAGGGCAGACTGGCAGCAGATTTTTGGGCACAATATGCCGCCCGTGCACTTCTAGGGTAAACCTGTCCCTGGAAATAAGTGGTCTTGTTGCTGCTCATGGGAACAGGGAGCAGCCTGAAGGACAGATGCAAATTGAGATATTTAGTTTGACTAGAGCAGTGAAGCTGTTCTAGGAGGAACTGGGTTTCTTTCAGACCTCTCAGAAGAGCATAGAATAAAAGACTCTACTATGAAGGCCAAACCCAGGCATGGTTGCCTCATATACAAATCTGCTGTTTCTACTTCTCTAAGGAATTGTGGGATGTCCTAATGACTCATGGCCTCTGAGAACCAGTCTACTGGTGTGTCCTACAAAACTTGGATGTACAGCTTGTACCATCCTTGAACAAGCCACTGATCTGCACAAATGTTTGTCCTTCTTTGAGGCACCAAGTCTTGATCCAGCTTGCACTTGGGAATCCAGCATTGCCTTGACTGATGGTCGCATCTGACCAGGTTGGCCCACTGCCTTGTTTGAGGCTTGCCAGAGGCACTGGGTTCAACTGCACCTCCCTGGTGCTGTGGGAACCAGGGGTGTATAATGAGCCCCCTACGACTGCGTGCGGCACAGTATAAAGACCTCCTGGCTAGGCAGCTACTGAGCACAGCCTTAGCTTCTAGGAGAGTGGAGAGGTGTGAGAGGGATGGGAATCTGGCATTTCTTTTGCCATTTAGTGACATTTACAACAGACTAACAAGGGGCGTGTCTTCTTCCATACAGATCACAGATCAGTGACCAAGAGCCCCATTGAACGGCTATGAAGAGCTCTGTGGTTTGAGTCAACGGACGAAGCCACCGAGGTCCTGGGAGACGCAGTACTGACTTCAAGCACGATCATCTCAGAAGCTCAACCTGTAAGGTAGTGGGTTTGGTCACGTCACCACTGAGCTTTGTGTGGAGGTGATACCGAGCTGGGAGAATTAAGTGTCACCTTCGCTGGCATGGGAGATGTTGCTGTGTGCTGCCGTAGGTCTCAAAATTGTTGGAAATGTTCTGGGAGGAGGGGTCTCCTGTAGCATACACCCGTTTCCCTGGTAATGTGGAAAGCTGTTGAAGATCTGCCCCAAGAACTGCTCCATGGAACCAACATGGGGCTTGTAGCACAGGTCTGCTATGGTTTCTAACGTTGGGTGTCTTGGAGACATTGTTTCTTGGGAGAGCAAGTAGGGCTTTGTTGTTTTTTTCTTCTGGACATTAGTAAATCTTGTATTTGCTCTACAGTATTTACTGTAAATGTATTGACTGTATGAATGTGCACATGTATTAGGAGAGAACTTAAGGGTATGTTGTGGACATCAAAAGGAACAGACCGACCTGTTCTCGTGTTGTCACCCTCTACCTACTTCACCCAACTGACATCAGTTCACTGCCTTGTTTGCTGCTGTGAGGGCTTAATTGCTTTAATTCACTTAGAAACTGTAGATGGTGTGTGCCTCCTCTTGGCATTTTGTGTCCATGCCACTTTAATAAATAAATAGCTGTGGATGGTCTGGAGTGTGCATACGTAAATTGTGGCCAGCATGAGCAATCACTTAGGTTGTATTCATAATCCCTGAGGCAGAGGAGAAGATCAAGTCAAGTATAGATTTACCGAAGGGATAAGTCACACAAAACCTGATCCTTGGGCATTCCTCCCCACTCTACACAAGACCCCCATTCATCACTGGAGCGCTTGTGACGTTCCCCCTCTGTGACCTGCTCAGAAGTTTTCATGAACTTGCACTTGTGCAGTTGCTGGCCTTCAGTTCTGTGCTTCTAACCAAAGTCTTTGGGATTTTCCCTTAAAAATCTTCTGAAAGGGGAAGACGCGAGCTCAAAATATTATTTAAAGTCAACAAATAAACAAGGCAAGCCCACCCAAAGCTAAAAGAGAAATTTTAGGTGAGTGATTCCTGCTTCTTAGTGAGTATCTGGGTCTCTGCTGTAAAGCACAGCTAGAATTTGAGACTGAGCGCACAACAGGTTTGTTTAGAACATTTGCTGTGTCGAGACTGTCCCGGTTTTTATGAATTACAAAGAGAAATAGAATGCTGCATCTGTTGCCGATTAATTATAATGATGATTCATGTCTTCTACTGTGTGCTAATGGCTTTGTGCTCCCCATTTACGGCTCTTGTGCCAATGTCTGTGGTACATCCCGTGCCTCTGGACCCATCACCTCTGTATGAACCACTCACTGCCTGTCACTTCTCGACCAGTTTGGCTAATTTTGCTCACCGGACTCTGCCAGCAATTATGTCACGTCTTGTCCGTGAGTTCCAGTGACCAAACCTCATAAATAACGACTTGTGACACCACTAGCACCTCCAAATCGTGTGACTCTCAAATGTTTCGCTTATTCACTTGGCTGATTTATGGCCCTATCGCTAGTGGCCAGTCAGACTGCAAAAGGGAACGGGCTCCTGCTCTGTCTCACCCAGACAGATTGATGGATAGACCTCCCATCCCATCAGCCTATCTGGTTTATTTTGGGTAGTTTAAAAATATTGTCAGTAGTCAAGGGCTTGCTCCTGCTCTGCGTTCAGAGCTGCAGAAGCTTTGCTACTCTCTCCAAAGGGGATGTCTCCACAGCTGCAAAGCAGACAGGCTTCTGCCTGGCATGAGAGATGGACAAGTCTGGGTTACCTGAAAAAGGTGAATGTGTAAGTGTGTTTTTCAGAGGAGTGAGAGTGCTGAGCCACTCCCAGTGTTAGCCTTGTTGTGCTGGGGCTGCTGGTCAGCAGCATTTCACCTACCGGGGGCAGGGGGGGTGGTGGGTTGCCCTTTGGAAGTATTTGTCTGCCTCCGTTGAATAAATAACCTCAGTGATCATCCTGATGTGAACACCTTTGTTTCAAGGACAAAGGTTGGACTTGATGACCCTGGAGGTCCTTTCCAACCATAATGATTCTATGATTCTAAGTGCCTGTGGATGGAGATGGGAATCGTACATTATGACAGTTGTTGGAAGGCTTCTGCTGTCTCTCTTTTCAAAAATATAATTCCTTTTTCTAGGATCAAACTGAAGTCAAACCAAAAATATCGTTATTCATGTAACAAAGGAGCAGAAATTTCAAGCAAGCAGGGCAGGGTCTGAACGACTCTGTGCCAGCTGATGTGTTCTTTTCTGGTCCTCATTTAACACAGAAGACGCTAGAAAATGCGATGTGGTCGGATTAATTACGTTGAAGGAATGTTCTCTTGCATTTCCTGGCACTGTTATTTTAACTGTGCAATCAATGTGTGGCATTAACATGCTTCTGTCTCCCTCTCCAGAAGACAAGAATTCACGGGAGTGTAAGGACTCACAGCAGCTTAGCTTTAAGCCACGTGAATTTCTGGAATATTTAAGGCCCTGTAAAATCAGCAGTTTACGCATAGTGCACATAGTGCTTGTTGTACATTGAGAGGGGGAATCAGGGGGCCTGATACTACCTAGACAAATATTGTCAGTGGTTATTTAAAAAAAACAAAACCCAACCTGGATTTGAACGTAGCCATCTCTCAATTGTTTATGTTAACACATATCCACAGTCACACCCGCCTGAGAACAACTGCCTGACATGAGACATTTAGTAAGGCGAGAAAGTAATAAGGTTCTTGATGGCTTTGGACCTGAGAATTTGGACCACGTTCATGTCGCAGTGTAGATGCTTATCGATATTGCCTCGTGTGGAAGGAAAAAGTTGGGAGTAGCAAAGAATAAACGTGAGCTCGACACAAAAAGAGCTTCAGGGAGTAGTGTTGCAAGCTAAGGTCAAGTAATCATGTTTGTTGAAAGTTGTAAGCATTAGGCATTTCAGCTCTGGGAGTGGTGACATGTTTAGGAAGATAGAAGACTGCAGAAGGCAATAGGGGATTATAACATTTGCTATTAATATGGTTCAGTACTGCAGAGGACAAATGAAGTCCCTCAGAAGAGGGGGATCAAGAGTCTCTGAAAGTCTCTGCCATTTGCCATGCAGTGTCCTCCCTGGTGCAGCGCAGGGTGCCCTGGAATCACCTAAATTTTCATTTCAGTTCTTTGTCTTTTCCCTCCCACGAGCTATTCATTCCCTTCATCTGCATTGTATTTAAAACATTTCCCAGTCGTTTACAGAAGTAAGGCCAAAATAGCAATGCGGCGAAGCTGGAACACTGAAATGTTCTTCTTTGGGTGGAGTAGCAGCAAAAGTCACCTCCAGCAGACCAGGGAGGTGATGGAAGGAGAGGACTTGGCTGTTGCTTGCACAGCCCCATGTATCGTTTCCCATTTCTCTTGTTTCACCTGCGTTTCCACTGAAGTTGGTGAGGCTCACAGAATGATTTTCTAAGGCATCGATCACTTCTGAAGGTTTGCATAGTGTGCAAAGCCCTAAAGTAGGATTTGTGGTAAGGGAAACTGTGGAGCCAGTGATTTGCTGGGGAGAGATGTCTCTGCTGCTCTTTCCAACTGCTGATTAATGGAAAAATGGTTTATCCTTTGGGTTCAGAACCAGACCTAGAAGCACTGTGAGTTACCCTTTCTTTGGCCTGTCTACGGGGCATAGAGCACAAATGGGGTTTGTTAGCTTAGCTATCTTTTTACCCTTAGCTGAACCCAAATATCACACAGATAATGCAACTCTGAGCTACATGTACAACAAGGAGATGGTGGGTCCTACCCAGAGCTTTCCTCAGGTGTAGTGGGGCCATCCTAGGTTGGGTGAATGCCTGATGTAGGAAACAGACTGAAGATCATAGGTGTGCTGACCGAGTCCATCTGCCTTTTAAAACTGTTAAAAGTTGCATGTTCTTGTGTGACTCTGTGTTGACTGGAGGAGTGCAGAGGGTAAATAGAGACACGGCATTAATCCCACAGGGGAATCTAATCTAATTGCTCTTTCAGAGCTCCAGTAACTCTATAGTTTCTGAGCATCTCTCATATGACAAGGAATCTGCCTTCACAGTTTGCTTGTAAGTTAGTGATGTGTTACATTACATGTTGCCCAATTTATAAATACAGGGAAAGAGAGACGTTCAGCAGAAGGTCACATGAGTGATCTGTAACAATAACTAGTTAATGCCAAATTCACACTTCACTATTTCCTTCTAAAGTAAGTAGTAGCTTATAGTCTGCTCCCAGGTCTGTTGCTAATTTAGACAAGCTAATTTGGATCAGGATGTGCTTCTGCTTCATGCCCCAGTTTAGGCATCCATCTCTGTGGTTTTCTTCTCAGCAACTGCTCTTGCCATCCATCAGAACTCACCACGTGAGTGCCATGTGGTGTAATATTTGCCTGAAACACGAGAGGAGGTCTTTGGAGGAAAGCCAGATGGCATGGAAATGGAAGAGGTGACAGAGGGATGCTGTTAGATGTGCACATTTTCCACTTAGCCCTGATAGCCATTTTCATACCTGGCTTGTATTGGTCCAGAACTGTGTCCTGGTGTGTTTTGGAAAGATGTGTCATGATGTGTGTTGATTGTCAGCCCTTTCTCAGCTTGGCTGCTAGCGTGTGGCCAGTGAGGAAGGGCAAACTGCGTCATGAAAGTGAGAGGCAGAAGGTCTGTTATTTCCCTTGTGAACTGTAAACAATGAAGTGATTGTTCTTTTTCACAGGAGAACCCCTAGTCAGTTTGTGTGGACCAGAGGCAGCTGAGCAAAGCATCATGGCCAGCCATCCGTCAGGTGAGAGAACAGACACAGCTATGAAAACTCTCTGGGGTACCCCTGGGGATAAGCCCAACTTGCTTTTCTTGTCTGGCAATTGGGTATCCAGTCTCTCACCACTGCAAGGAGAGAGGCCAGCAACTTGGCCCATCAGGTTCTGCTGAACTTTGTGATAGTCTTTCTCATGACCAATGTTGAAGTTTTATTTGGAACCGTAACTGATGTAAAGCATTCTCGATCCCAATCATTGCTAGACCTGTAGATCGGCGTGGCCCCAGATTGTGATCTTATTGCAGATTTTCCCCTTTGGGCCCCAGCTTTGCAGTAAGTCAGCACAAAATCACAGCCCTTGTTGCTCCAGCCTTTGGACAACACTTAGACCCTGTACGACTAGAACAGAGGGGTCCTTTCTAGTCCAAGAGGAGCTGAACAGGAACTGTTACTGTTCAGAGCAGCAATTGCAGATTGAGAGCTTATTGCTAAAGGACAAACACATTATCTTAACTGAATGCATTTTTCTTTGTCTTTCTAGTAAAAGCCTTCAAGAAATCTTCTGTCCCAGGAGTTATTATCACCCCGTTTGTGGATGATATTCCTAAAGGATGCAGTACACCTGACTTTGAGCGGAAACCTGTCTCTCTGACACTGCAGGAAGGTGAGACTCTTGAAAAACAATCAAAGCCACAGACCTGGAGGCTTGCGGCCGTGTCTCACCTACACGAATCAATTATTGTCATTAAATCCAGCTAGTTTCTAAAGACATTTGACTAGACCAGAGAAAAGTGTGTGGCCAAAGGCTTTGCTGTACCGTGGAAGTTCCATCGGTACCGATAGAGATCTCCTGACTTTTCCTTAGTGTAAGCAAATCAAATTCTGGTTCCTGATGTACACAAAAACACCATGAATTCTGCAGGAAGCTCTCAAAGTGTTTTGCAGCAAAAGTTTAAGCACATTGAAACAGTTGGGTCTTTTTTCTCATCGAACTACCTTGTAGTATGGGTGTTCAGCACTAAAATGAACTGCTTGTTAAATTAAGATATCCTGACTGCAGATGCTATTTAGGCTGTTCTTCTCCTTCAAGAAGCCATGTGGATCTTGCATAGGGTACAGAGGATGCAGCTAATGAGCTGAGACCTAAAATCGATGGCAAGCCTCGCAGTAATCTCCCTGCACTTGCAGAGTCTTTTTTTTTTTTTGCGTTGGGACAGCCCGAGGAGACCGTGTAGCTCCTCTTCCCTCACAAGACCGAACCGTTTCTAGCACCTTGGATTTCAGTGTTGTCACGCCCATCTGATGATGTTCTGGAGCCACTGTGATTTTGTGAAGGAGCACAGTGGCCTCTAGTGGTACATCTTAATGAGGTTTAACAAGAGCAAGTGCGGAGTCCTGCCCCTGGGAAGGAACAACAAAATGCACCAGTACAGGTTAGGAGGCCATCTGCTAGAAAATTGCTCCGTGGAAAAGGACCTTGGAGTCCTGATAAACAACAAGCTCTCATGGGACAGCAATGGGCCCTTGTGGCCAAGAAGAGCAATGGTCTCCTGGGGTGCATTGGGAAGAGTGTGTCCAGCAGGTCAAGGGAGGTTCTCCTCCCCCTCTACTCTGCCCCAGTGAGACCTCACCTGGAGTATTGTGTTTAGTTCTGGTCTCCCCAGTTCAAGAGAGACAGAGATCTACTGGAGAGAGTCCAAGGGAGGCTACGAGGATGATGAAGGGGCTGGAACACTTGCCTGATGAGGAAAGGCTGAGAGACCTGGGGCTTTTTAGTCTGGAGAGGAGAAGACTGAGAGGGGATCTGATTAATGTCTATAAATACATAAGGGCTGGGCATCCAGAAGGCAGGGACAGCCTCTTTTCCCTTGTGCATTGTGACAGGATGAGGGGCAATGGATCCAAGCTTGAGTACAGGAAGTTCCACCTCAACATGAGGAAGAACTTCTTTACTCTAAGAGTTGTAGAGCACTGGAATAGACTCCCCAGAGAGGTTGTGGAGTCTCCTTCTCTGGAGACTTTCAAGACCTGTCTGGATGCATTTCTGCATGACCTGCTCTAGTTTTGTCCTGCTCTGGCAGGGTGGTTGGACTTGATGATTTTCGGAGGTCCCTTCCAACCCCTGCCATTCTGTGATCCTCCTCCACTTCCACGTCCACCTTCCTCCCACCTGCAAGTTTCAGGCATGAACCAAGGCAGTGGTCAGTCACTCTTTCTACATTTCCCAAGTTCTTTCACTTACAGTAGGTTCCTCATAGGGCGTTCAGGCTGGTCAGGGAGTGAACTGAATTCAGTGTCTATGCAAATGCACGATGAATGTCTTTACATCATCATCCCCCCACTGCATGGATTAGCTGTTCTCCTGGCTGCACCCGTGTCCTGTGACAGCTCGTGAGCATGGGACATCACAGCCTAAAATTTGATCAAGGTATAATCACTTGGCACCTGACTTTAACAATAAATAGTGCAGAAATCTCAGAAAAAGCTGGGAGATGCCTTTTGATAAGAATCTGTTGGTGAGAGGTTGCTGTATCCTAAGTGTTTTGGTGGTGACCACAGAAGGGTGTGGGAAATATTGCAAGACTCTGTGGGGAGAATTTTTAAGTGTTGATCATCTGAAGACCAAAACTATTACAAAAGACAGATTGTGATTACTTGTGCCCTGCTTCCCCTGTGACACTCCCAGTGACCTACAGAGATAATCATACCATTGTTTCATTTGAAAAGACGTTTAAGATTGAGTCCAAACATTGCCCCAGCACTGCCAGGTCACCACTAACCCATGTCCCTCAGCACCACATCTCCACGGCTTGGAAACCCTTCCAGGGATGGGGACTGCCCTGAACACACAAGTCACTTCTTTTGTTTGTTGTTCCATAGTGTTTCCTATGTCTTTGAAACCTTTTGGAAGAAAAAGAAAAGGTTTGTACTAGGCAGTGGTAAAGCTGGTGGAGATTTCTGTGGTCAGCTGCAGTCTACTCAGGTTCTTAGAGGAGGAGAGATGGAGGAGAGACCTCATGGGTAAACCCCCCTATCTTCTTCTCCCTTTCTGGCCTCTTCTAGCAGCAGAGCCTGGTGTGTTTGGAGTCAGGCCCCCTGAGAAAGGAGATCCTCAGAAAGGTGATATGTAGGGAGCACATGGAGAAAGCCCCTGCCCCTCGTGGGTCCTCCCAGTTGTGCTACAGTGTTGATGTTAAGAAAATGTTTTCTTAAGTGCACAGAGGGGATCGTTTCTGTTTTCCACATCCTTATAAATCCAAATTTATCCAAATGAAAGAGAGACCAGGAGCTGCAGCTGTTCACAGATGAACTTGACTGATGTCTAGAGACAGGATTCCAGCACAGTGAGTCCTTTGTTCTTCCCCATCCCGCCCAGTTCAGTCACAACAAAGGGAATAGTCTGCAAGACTGGAGAAGCAGTGAGGGCTCGTAGGGAAACATGCATGTGGTGAGAATGGGTTTGGGCATTTCATGGCTCTGCTACAAGTGGTGCACACGAGAAGCAAGTCTGGGTTGAACTTGTAGCAGTGTTGATTTCAGAGACAATGGGAGGGTGTTAGCAGTCATGCGGTGGCAGGGTCATATCGCATCTTAAAGGCCTTTTGTGATTGAATACAGTCTGACATTAGTGCCATGGGGAAAGGTAACCCAGCCTGGACATGACTAATAATGGTTTGCTCTTTGACCCTGTCCAAATATGGAGGGAATTCAAAACTGGAACAAGATGCCAAAAACTTACTCTCTTGGGTACCTGATTTCTCTGTCCGCATGGCTGTGCAAGAAAACCAGGGAGAGACCTTAGGTGTCAGGAGTGAGTATTTAAGTTAGTTTTCAAGCAGTCTGTTTGTAAGCCAGTTAGAGTGGAGATTATGGCAGATGTCTTGCCAAAACTACTTTTGTGCATTTGCTGCAACTTAAACTGGTAACTTAGGCATCTTTTACAGAGATAACAAAAAGATATAATTATTTTTAAAGAGTGTTTGTCTCTAAAAAAGCAGAGATGACTCACTCTGGGGACCACTCTATTGATAACAGAAGGGGTCTGACATAAGAGTCCTCACATTAAATCCTGTCTGAAATAACTAATTTCTTGCCTCTCTTCAAAGGTAAAAATGCCATTTTCAGAGCTCTGGTCAAAGGTGTCCCAACCCCCGACGTGAAATGGACACGTATGCAAGGAACAATGGATGATCCTGCCAAATTTGAAACATTCTTCAATAGCGTTACAAATGAATTCATTCTGCAGGTAAAGATCAAATATTTCAGACAGGACTCATGGAACAGAGAGAGAAATGGAAAGGAAAAACCTGCAGTGGGCTGATATAGATGTCACCAGATCTGAGATAACACAAAGATAAGCAAGCAAAGCTTGTTCTGGGAACAGAAGAAAGATCTGAGATGTCGTTGAGTAGCTGTTTGATTAGAAGATGAAGGTGGGTGAGGTGAGCCACTGTGAGCTCTTCCTGTGTTCTTCTTTTTAAGATCAACAAACTCACTCCAAATGACAGTGATTTGTACCGATGCATTGCTGTGAACGAATACGGGGAAGCCGCGTGTTCTGCTGGCCTCAGGATCATACAAGGTAGGACTGACTGGTTCTGTGCTCCACAGGTCTTGTGGTCCTAAGCAGTTGGCTTTCCTGTCCTCTGGGAATGGGTGCCCAGAGCATTGTCGAAGTACCCTTGGTGTAAAGGTCCTTTTTCCCCCTCACTGAGGACTGGTGATCTGTAACTGTTGCCACTTTGGTTGCTTCATGATAGTATGAACTTTAAGGCAAGGCAGAAGAACGTGGCATTGTGGTCACTGCACTGGACCATAATCAGATGCTCTGGATTTAGTGTTGAATTGTCTCAGTCCTTTCTTTATGAGGTTGAATGAATCTGTCTTTTGGGTGGCATCCATCCCCTTTCACTTCAGATGTCTATGGTGTCCACATGACCTAATCCCCCACTTTCCTTCATAGTCAGTGGAGAGAAATGGGCTCTTCATGCATAAAATATAACTGACCTGTTCTTGGAATCAACTTGAGCAGGAGGTGGACTATGCTGGAAGTGTCTGTTTCACCTGTGTGCCTGTAAACTAAGCTTAGAAGGCAACTGTCTACATCTGGACAGATAATCCTTGCACCTCGGCTTCCCATCTCTAAACCAAGATGAATATTTCCTACCATTGCTTAAACCATAACCTTTGGAGGGCAGAAATGGTCCCCTCAACTGTGCAGAGTATCCAGTAAGCACAAAGTCAATTGCAACAGAAATATTGCTTTTGTAGGTGGAGATTACTAAGAGTCAGTGTCAGGCTGACCAGGAAATCCAAAGTAGGGTTTCCTTCTGCACTGGCAACAGATAACAGAGGTTTCATAGTTCATTGTTGGTGTTGGCCTGACTTATCTTGCTCATCTTATGGCTTGTTTTTTCTGTTTTCTCTTCTGAACTATCAGTTGGCTTTAAGAGGAAAGCGAACTATGTTACTGTTCATCCTGCTGATGGTAAGTTAGAGGTTTTTGGTTTTGGTGTGGGGTTTTTTGTTGTTGATTGTTGGGGTTTTTTGGGTGTTTTTTGTTTGTTTGTTTGTTTTGTTTGGGGTTTTTTTGGATATAGTTAATACTCCTCTGCCTACCACATTATTGCTACCCCAAACTTACAAAGAATAAAGTAAGAGAAGGGTTAATGAATCACTAATGTTCCACTCTCTCTTCCTGCTTGCTATTTACCTTTGGGTAAATTACTGGTCTTAGGCATGGCTTTGAGCTGTTCTAATTAATGATTCTGGAATCATTAGTGCTAGAAAAGAATTGTGCTATCAAATACAGTTGGATGAAACATGTTAACACAGCTGGAAAATAGTAGGTTTCAAGAGTGTCCTCTCTAGAAAGAGAGGAAAGCCCCCTAAGGAAGTGATGAACTTTAATGGCGTTCAGAGGATACGGGTATGTCAGAGAGAACTGGCCCTAACTTTGTAAAGCGTGAAAGCATCACCAGAGGTAACCAGCACAGCAGAATGGCCTGTTGTCAAGGGCTGGTTTGCATTGTCTTCTTTTAGGGGATATATTTTTACAGTGTTGAGTATCTGAATGTTTGTTGTTCCCACCCTTGAACAGAGTTAAGGAAGAAGCTTCAGGACTCCAGGAGGCTGCTGAGGAAGCGGTAAGGCTCCGTAACGCAAGCTGTTGTATCTTCCTGGATGTTTACTAATGACAGGGGACAGCTTCATTGACCTTCAAGGCAACTCTTCTTGTTTTAAAAGTTGTTGTGAGATTCAGTATGGAGAGACCATAAGATACCAACCTTGGTTTGAGGTGTACATTCCTTTGCACCACAGGACTTTGGCTCAAAAGGTCTGGTTTTCTGCTGTCCTGGTTTTTGCTCACAAGTAACTTCCTGGCTAAGGGATGAGTCTTCATGTAATGGTCTTTCTGGGTAATCGTGTAATGGTCTTTCTGCAGTAGTGAGACCACATCTGGGGTACTGTGTTCAGTTCTGGTCTTCCCAGTTCAAGAGGGACAGGGAAATACTAGAGGGAGTGCAGCAGAAGCTACAAAGATGCTGAAGGGACTGGAACATTTCTGATGGGGAAAGGCTGAGAGCCCTGGGGCTGTTTAGCCTGGAGAAGAGAAGCCTGAGAGGGGATCTGATGAATGGTTACAGAGATCTGCAGGGTGGGGGTCAAGGAGAAGGGGCCAGGCTCTTGTCAGTGCTGCCCTGGGATAGGATGAGAGGTGATGGTAGCAAGGTGAGACACAGGAAGTTCCACCTCAACATGAGGAGAAACTTCTTCCCTGTGAGAGTGCGAGACTGGCCCAGGCTGCCCAGAGAGGCTGTGGAGTCTCCTTCTCTGGAGCCTTTCCAGCCCCCCTGGCTCTGTTCCTGTGTGGGCTGCCCTGGGTGCCCCTGCTCTGGCAGGGGGGTTGGACTCGCTGATCTCCAGAGCTCCCTTCCAACCCCTACCATTCACCCCTACCATTCTAGGTTTCTATGATTCTGGCTGATCAGGGACTGAGTCCTGGCTCGCAGGCCAGCAGCACAGACTGACAATGTGCAAATTGCTGAAACCCTTTCACTTCTTGGGTATTAACCTCCCCAGGCTGCCTGATGGGAATGGTGGCCAAACAATGCCAAACAGTGCCTTAGTGACTCTGCTGATAATTTAGCAGAGTGGACAATTGTGTTACAGTCTTGCCCTGTGTGGCTCAGGGCAAGACTGTTCCATGCCAGCATTTAATTTGTAGTATAGATGCAGAAAACCTGTTCTGCAAGAGTCCTGTTATTCCTTGTCTACATCTACAGGGCCAAGTGAACTATGGAAATGATGGAGGGAGAGATGAAAGAAGATTAAACATAGAAAACCAAATCATCTCTTTTTGTCTGTCAAAATGTTTAGACTTATATTTTTTTTCTTCTCCCTGCTTCTAAGGGCCCCAGCACCAAAACCAAAACCCCTGGACAAAGAAGCAGTCTGGCAACTGTTGCTGCATGCAGATAGGAGAGATTACGAGAAAATCTGTATAAAATATGGAGTTGTTGACTTCCGTGGGATGCTGAGAAAGCTGCAGGAGATGAGGAAGAGTACGGAGAGTGAACAAGAAGAGGTAAAATAAACTGACACCATGGAAAGCTCTGATTTTAACAATCTGCAGAGTCCTGTAGTTCCTTGGTAACTTCTGAAAACAGGCTAAGCCTTCCTCAGTTGCTTTGTAGATGAAATTTTTATTGCATGACAGAGAATGGTGTATGACAGTGTTTTGAAGTCCTACTCCTCACACATGCAGATGAAACTGTTAATGACTTTTTTGAAGTTGAATTCAGAAGTTTTAGAAGATCCTGACCGTAGGCTAATGCTTTTATTAAATCACATGGATACAATCTGTATTCAATTGCCTCTGGTGAGAATTTGGCCCCCAGACTAAAAAGTTATATGCCCGAGAGTCAAAACTGGCCTTCACACACAGGGGCGTGTAGAAACCTGGACAGAGAGTGGTTGCATAGTGTGTGAATGACCAGGAAGTAGCATGTAAAATGTAATTTGCCTACAGGAGGAGACTGTGAAAACTTACAGGTGCTTCTTCTATACATGTAAAGTTAGAGGCATCTCTTTTCTGTGCAGATAAAAAGTAGATTTCACATTAGTTCAACAGCTTAAGATCTTCTGTCATGGCACCCTTTTTATTTATTAAGTTCTTGTCTCTTTCTTTGCAGTTAGTCCACAGTATCAAAAACTTCGAACACATCAAAGTCAACAAGGATGGAAAAGCTACATTCAGTCTGGAGATAGACCTGAAAAACAGTAAAAGCAACGTTTATCTGCTTAAGGTGAGGGGCTGAGATGAGTTGGCCAGCTCATAGCAGCCACTGGAGTCTTTCTTCTACATAAAATACTTGATCTGCTGGGCAGTGACTTGAGAGCAAATAAGCTTCTTCAAGTTGTCTGTCCATTGCAGAATCCTTGATCAGTTAGGGAGAAGTGTTAGTGTGGGGGTCCAGGCAGTCTTTGGTGGAGAATATCACTTGGATCCAAGTACAGGGGAACCAGTCCTGACATCCTTTTGACTTCAGGAGCTCTCCTGGTAAGAAATTAGGGTCTTAGTGTCTTTCAGGGTGCAGAAAATCTGCAGTCTCATATAAGAAAAGCAGACTGATTTTATTGACTTTCTCAAGTGTGTTATTCCACTCTAATTCACTTCGGTGTAAGAAGATCTCAAAGAAGTAAAACATCCCATCTACTTCTGTAGTTATTCTGTTGGGGTGTCCAGGTGACCAGTGCTGTGGATGTTTATCTGAAAGATACATTTCAGTCAGACTGTGGTTAGTGGCTTTAATACAGGGGAAATTGGAATTCATTAGAGAAGAGGTCTGAATAATTCTGAACTTCTGGATCAAATGCATGACAGGAAGTCTGTGCAGCCACAACATGGAGAAGGTAACCATGTTACAGGCAGGAAAGTGCTGAACTGTTCTGTTTCTCCACCTATGAGGATATTAAAATCAAAGTGACGTATGTTCTTTGTCTTCAAAGTTAGAATCATAGAATTGTTATGGTTAGAAAGGACCTCTAAGATCATCAAGTCCAACCTTCATCCCAACATCTCCCTCACCACTAGATCATTGCCTCAAGTGCTACATCTACTTGTTTTTTAAAAACCTCCAGGGCTGGTGACTCCACCCCCTCCCTGGGCAGCCTGTTCCATTGCCCAACCACTCTCTCAGCAAAGGATTTCTTTCTAATATCCAATCTATACCTCTCCTGATGCAACTTGAGGCCATTTCATCTCTTCCTATCATTAGTAATTTGGGAGAAGAGACCAACACCAGCCTCGCTACAACC
Organism: Todiramphus chloris collaris; assembly: GCA_025345505.1. Taxonomy (NCBI): domain Eukaryota; kingdom Metazoa; phylum Chordata; class Aves; order Coraciiformes; family Alcedinidae; genus Todiramphus; species Todiramphus chloris. The sequence goes on along the minus strand of JANVCC010000293.1, from coordinate 1,150,134 downwards.
TCCTTTTAGATAGTGGTAGAGAGCAATAAGTTCTCCGCTCAGCCTCCTCTTCTCCAGACTAAACAACCCCAGTTCTCTCAGCTGCTCTTTGTAAGACCTATTTTCCAGACCTCTCACCAGCCTCATTGCCCTTCTCTGGACCTGCTCCAGCACCTCAATATACTCTCCTCAATATAAACTCAATATACTCACCTCTTATACTGTGGTGCTCAAAACTGGACACAATACTCAAGGTGTGGTCTCACGAGTGCCAAGTACAGGGGCACGATCACCTCCCTGCTCCTGCTGGTCACACCATTTTTGATCCAGGCCAGGATGGCATCGGCCTTCTTGGCCACATGGGCACACCGCTGGCTCATGTTCAGTTGGCTGTCAACCAACACCCCCACGTCCTTCTCCACCAAGTAGCTTTCCAGCCACTAACAGTAACTGTGTCTCAGTTCAGCTTCCAGACCTTGCACAAGCCAACAAAGTGCTGTGGTTTGGCCCAGTTTGAGAGTCTAATGCTCTGTTCTGTGCAGGTCTGGCTGCACTGGGTGTTCCACAGGCAGTGACCCTGTCTGCTGTAAGTAGCAACAGAGTGTAGAATTCTCTGTTGTTATTCATGTATACCAACAAGAGGATCAGCACCAACTGGGCCTGATCTGTCTGAAATGCCTTGTGCCAGCTGTGCATCACCTTTAAGGATATGTTCTTTCTCTTCCTAGGACGGTGTGAAGCTCAGATATGGAACAGGGGATGAATACCGAAAGCACTGCCTGAGGCGAGTTGGCAAGAGGTATCATTTCATCGTCAATGACGTGCAGCCAGAAGACGCAGGCGTTTACCAAGTCAGAGTGGAGGATGTACCCGTTTTCTCAACTGAACTGGATGCTGAATGTAAGGAATTGAGTTTGATGTGTGCCACGTGCAGCTGCACAGAGAAATGATTTTTTTCCAGAAAATTTTATCTAGGATCATATGCAAAGATCAGCAGGAAAACCCGATGATTACAGAGGACTGGTTTTGTGTTGACAAATATGGGCTCCTTACATGACTGGGGTGAAAAAGAGCAGGAGAGTGCTCATGTGGCCAGCAGGTCAAGGGAGGGTACTCTCCCCCTCTACTCCACTCTGGTGAGACCCAACCTGGAGCCCTGCGTCCAGTTCTAGAGCCCCTGTCACAGGAAGGCTGTGGATGTGCTGGAACGTGTCCAGAGAAGGGCCACCAGGATGCTCAGAGGGATGGAGCACCTCTTCTATGGGGACAGACTGAGAGAGTTGGGGCTGGAGAAGAGAAGGCTCTGGGGAGACCTTATTGTGGCCTTCCAGTCTCTGAAGGGGGCTCCAAGAAAGCTGGGGAGGGGCTTTTTAGGCTGTGGGGCAGTGACAGGACTGGAGGGGATGGATTGAAACTAGAGACAGGTCGGTTCAGGTTGGACATTAGGAAGAATCTCTTCCCCAGGAGGGTGGTGAGACCCTGGCACAGGTTGCCCAGAGAGGGGGTGGAAGCCCCATCCTTGGAAGTGTTGAAGCCCAGGCTGGCTGGGGCTGTGAGCACCCTGCTCTAGTGGGAGGTGTCCCTGCCCATGGCAGGGGGGTTGGAACTGGATGAGCTTTGAGGTCCCTTCCAACCCTGACAATTCTACGAGTCTATGATTCTATGCGATATGGGTGTTGCATTTGTAAGCCAAAGGCCTAGGTTTGAGTATCCATTTGCCTCTGATTTCTGCATGACAGGGAGTGAATTCCTTTCCTTACCCCATATATAGCTTCCTTTTTTTAAGCTCAGAATAACAACTACCAACTTGATACAAGTATCAGGCTGCTGAAATACATTAATGACTAGAAATTATCAGTGTATCACAGTGAAGTGTGGTGTGAATGTGTCAGGAGATAAAGGCTAAAATCTGCTCTTCTGTCCTGTTGAATGGGGCACAGGAGCACATCTCAGTTTTTCCTTTCTCTGATGAGACCAATGCTCACAGCCATGTCCAGTTCCTGCCTTTTTTCTTTCTCTTTCTCTTCTTTTTATTTTTCTTTTCTTTTTCTCTTTTCTTTTTCTCTTTTCTCACGCTCTTTTCTCACGCTCTTTCGCGCTTTCTCTCTTTTTCTCTCTTCTTCTTTCTCTTCTTTCTCTTCTTCTTTCTCTTCTTTTTCTTTTTCTTCTTTCCTTTTCCCTCTTCCTTCCACTGCAACAAGCTTTTTTTGGAAGACAGGAAGAGCTCCCAGCTCCCTTTCTATAGCTTTTGGTTTTTTTCCATTGCAGCCATCCCCGTGAGGTTTGAGCAGCCCCTCAGCGACATGCGTTGTCCCGAGGACGAAGATGCCACCTTTAAGTGTGTCCTCCGCACCCCGTGCCACGATGCCGTGTGGCTACACAAAACCCACCTCCTCGAGGCAAGTGACAAACACCAGATCTCTGTCTCGCCGGATGGTCTGACCCACCAGCTGGTTATCAAAAACCTTGCGCCCTCTGACAACGGCATGTACACGCTCGACACCGGACTCTGCTCCTCAAATGCCTGGCTCATTGTGGAGTGTAAGTGATGCTGAGTTATTCTCCTGGGGTTGGCTTGAGGGGTGTTAACAAGATAATGTTCCTCTCACTGCCCGTTTGCTCATTGAGATGGTTCTATGCTGAGAAATGAGCCTCTAGTTCCTAAATGATGTTTGGGGAAATGAAGGTCTGGTTAGATTCTCTTTCCTTTTCAGGTGAGACATGTTTTTCTCCTTTCATTACTCCTGACAAATCCTATTGGCTTCACTCTACAGCCACTATGAAGCAGGATACCAAAAATGGTCTCTGTCTCAGCACGTATTTCTGTTCACACTGTGACAGCTTCATCACAGTACAGCATATAGGGGATCACAGAGCTTTCGAGACTCTCCATTCTACATTATCAATCCTATACCATCAGTCCTATTCAAATAGTATCTTGTCTAGATAGTACATCGCCAAACTAGAGGTTAAACATGTTAGAAGCAGCTCAAAGGAAGCTGGGAAGATGGGAAACACTCTTTTCAGTGCAAGCAGATTAATAGGCAACTGGCTTATGGGTTTTTGCTTCTGAAAGGTTGTTGCTTTGGTTTGTTTTGAGATCCTGCTGCAGCAAAAGGTGATCTCTTCCCTAAAGGCTTTCCTGATGACCTTTCAGAAACAGAGCAGGTTGAGTATGACACACAAAGGAATTGCCCACTGATTCCACTGAGCTGTTAATCCTCTACAGAAATGATATCTAGCCTGGAAATCAAACCAGTGAGTGACCTTCTCTCAGAAAAGTCTGAATTTTGGCTTAATGCCAAGCTATTCACAGAACTGGAAGCTTTAGTCTTCTTTGGGTTGGCCATCTCTAAAATGCAGGATGGTGAATCATAGAATCACAGAATGGTTTGGGTTGGAAGGGACCTTAAAGCTCATCTAGTTCCAACCCCCCTGCTATGGGCAGGGACGCCTCCCACCAGACCAGGTTACTTAAATCCCCGTCCAACCGAGTCTTGAACACAGACAGCGGTGCAGCATCCACAGCTTCCCTGGACAACCCATTCCAGTGTGTCACAAGCCTCCTAGTGAAGAACTTCCTAATTTCTGATCTAAATCTCTCCCCTTCCAGTCTGAGGCCATCACCCATTGTCTTATCACTAAAAGCCCTCAAAACAAGTCCCTTCCCAGCTTTCTTGTAGCCCCTTCAGATACTGGAAGGCCACAATAATATCTCCCCAGAGCCTTCTCTTCTCCAGAACGCACGAGTTGCCTCTGTAGCAGTGAGATTGTAATTCAAGGGTGGGGACTGATGGCCACTCATCAGTGGGACGTGTGTGTAGCGTACAGAGTGGGTTCAGAGTAGCCCTGAAGAGAAGGACTTGGGGGTGTTGATTGACGAGAAGCTCAACATGAGCTGGCAGTGAGTTCATATGCCTCAGAAAGCTGTAGGAGGCCTTCGTGTCCTAGGGCGCATCGAGAGGAGTGTGGCCAGCAGATCAAGAGAGGTGATTCTCCCCCATTTACTCTGGTCTTGTGAGACCTCACCTCGAATACTGCATCCAGTTCTGGTGTCCCCACCATAAGAGGGACAGAGATCTGTTGGAGCAAGTCCAGAGGAGGTCACAAAGATGATCCAGGGGCTGGAGCACCTCTGCTACGAGGACAGGCTGAGGGAGCTGGGATTGTTCAGCCTGGAGAAGAGAAGACTCCTGGGGGGACACTGTAACTGCCTTCCAATACCTGAAGGGATCCTACAGGAAGGCTGGAGAGGGACTCTTCCCAAGAGAGTCCAGCGATAGGATGAGGGGAAATGGTTTTGATCTGAGGGAAAATAGATTTAGATTGGATCTTAGGAAGAAGCTCTTCAGTCCAAGGACGGTGAGACTCTGGAATGGATTGCCCAGAGGGGTTGTGGATGCCCCTCTCTGGAGGTGCTCAAGGCCAGGCTGGATGAGGCCTTGAGCAACCTGGTCTGGTTGAGAGGTGTCCCTGCCCGTGGCAGGGAGGTTGGATTAGATGGTCTCTATGGTCCCTTCCAGCCCAAGCCATTCTATGGTTCTGTGTTTCTGTGAGATTCACTAACTCCTCCAGGGCTGGAGGGAGGAGGCAGAAAGAACAATGAGACCCAGGTACCATCAAAGCCTCTCTGAACTAGACCTGTCATGCCTTGGTTTGCTGATTTTTGTTTTGTTTTGTTTTTTTCATGAGCATGTTTCCACTAAAAAGAATTGTCTTTCTAACTAAGAAATGTAGAATTATATCTGAATGTGACACTGAAAAAAGTCAGGATTTGAACTGAATGTAAATTTATTTAAATGTATCACGTTTCTGTGTCCTAGAATGAAATTATAACAAACTGCAGACACGTTTGTTTTGGTTGTTGATGCAGCACGTGGCTGATTGTCTGCTCTTTCCCCCCCCCCCCCCCCCGTAAATTATTCCTCCTCCAATCAAACAACACATCTTCAATACAGATGCGAAAGGACAGAGGAGCCAGGGTGAAGGAGGTGAACGAGAGAAATCAGAGTGGCTGAAGGAAACATCACCAGATAAAGATGGGGCCAAGAAATTTCGACGCAGAGCAGATATGGGTGATGAAGATCATCTTATGGACACAGGCGTGGAAAAAGATGGCTGGTACCGAAAAGGTCAAGGCAGCAGTCAAAGCCACTCCATGGATGCTGATGGAAGCCATGTATTTTTGGGAAAAGCTGGGCTTCGTGCAGCCCACAGAAATGGAAGGATGGGGAGTGGGCAGTTTCCGGGAGCAGACCTAGGTGGAGACTCAGTGACAAATGATGGTAGTAGCTTTGCATTGGAAGGTTTAAAAGGCAGAAAGGGATTGAGGCCTATCCATGGCAAGGATTCTGCGACAGGCAGAGCGGACAGTGGTGATGGCTCAGCAGGAGCAGGTGAATGGTATCCTATGGATGGCACAGATGAAGGTGTGATGGGTGCTGTTAACATTGGTATGGAAGATGGAGGAGGTGTGGGCTCTCAGCAGGACAAGGATGGTAAATTAGGAGATACTGGTTACAGAGCTGGCTTTGGGGGTGTTGGGAGATTAGGTGCTACTGATGGTAGTTCTGTTATAGATGGCCTTGATCCTGATTCAACTGGAGTGGGAGATGGGAAGGGTGGTCTGTTCAGTAGGACTAGTCCAGGGCCTGGAGCTAGAAAGAATGCTGCAGGTGCTGAGGCTGCAGGAGGAATGAGGTCCCCCTATGGCAAAGATGGTCTGCCAACTGTAGGTGGTATGAACGGAGCAAGTACAAACAGAGAAGGACATCTGGGGACTCCCTATGGCAAGGATGCCCTAACTCTTTATGGTAGTGGTCATTTAGATCAGGCAGGAAGGTCTAGATCTGGTGTAGGGGGTGGTTCTACAGGGGAAATGGAGGCTTTGTATGGTCCAGATGGTCGGCCACTTGGAGCAGGTGTTGGTGCTGCTGGTGTAGGGGGAGTTGGATCCCTCTATGGAAAGGATGGTGTTGCAGGTGGAGCTGGTGGTGCTGCTGGTGTAGCTGGTAGAGTGGGATTTGGGTCTCCCTATGGAAAGGATGGTCTCCTAGCTGGAGCAGGCATAGGTGGTGCTGGTGGTGCTGATTTTGGAGGTGTTGGATCACCTTATGGAAAAGATGGTGTTGCAGCTGGGGCTGGCATTGGTGGTGCTGGTGTAGCTGGTTTTGGAGGAGTTGGGTCTCCCTATGGAAAGGATGGTCTTCCAGCTGGGGTAGGTGTTGGTGGTGCTGGTTTTGGAGGAGCTGGCTCTTCCTATGGAAAGGATGGTTTACCAGCTGGAGCAGGTGCTGGTGTAGCTGGTGCAGGGGGACTTGGGTCTCCATATGGACAGGATGGTCTCCCAGCTGGAGCTGGACTTGGTGGTGCTGGTGTAGCTGGATTTGAAGGAGGAGTTGGGTCTCCTTATGGAAAGGATGGTCTCCCAGCTGGTGTTGGTGGTGCTGGTTTTGGAGGCGTTGGGTCTCCTTACGGAAAGGATGGTCTCCCAGCTGGAGCAGGCGCTGGTGGTGCTGGTGTAGGGGGAACTGGGTCTCCATATGGAAAGGATGGTCTCCCAGCTGGAGCTGGACTTGGTGGTGCTGGTGTAGCTGGTTTTGGAGGAGCTGGGTCTCCTTATGGAAAGGATGGTTTCCCTGCTGGGGCTGGCACTGGTGGTGCTGGTGTAGCTGGTGTAGGGACATTTGGGTCTCCATATGGAAAGGATGGTCTCCCAGTTGGAGCAGGTGTTGGTGGTGCTGGTGTAGCTGGTTTTGGAGCAGTTGGGTCACCCTATGGAAAGGATGGACTGCCAGCTGGAACAGTTGGTGGTGCTGGTGTGTCTGGTTTTGGAGGAGCTGGGTCTCCCTATGGAAAGGATGGTTTTCCAGTTGGAGTAGGTGCTGGTGTAGCTGGTGTAGGGGGAGTAGGGGCTCCTTCTGGGAAAGATGGTCTCCCAGTTGGAGTAGGTGCTGGTGGTGCTGGTGGGGGTGGTGGTGTACCAGGAGTAGGGGCTTCTTATGGAATGCATGGTTTCCCAGCTGGGGCTGGCATTGGTTGTGCTGGTGTAGCTGGTGCAGGGGGACTTGGGTCTCCCTATGGAAAGGATGGTCTCCCATCTGGAGCTGGCATTGGTGGTGCTGGTGTAGCTGGTGCAGGGGGAGTTGGGTCTCCCTATG